>PYHW01010571.1:5827-16982 GCA_013186435.1 Turdus rufiventris
CAGGAGTGCCGAGGCTCACGGCAAGGGGAGGGCGCCTGGGACTGCATTTAAAGGCTATGCCCATCTGTGAAAAATGTTTCAAATTGAGAACATGCAAGTAAACCCGCGATGGCGCGATTCTGTTACTAATTCGTTACTTTGTTTCGCGCCACGCGACTCCTCGCTGCAAAAAAAAGTGCGCCCTATAGACCGGTGCGCCTTATCTGATCTACAATGTTGCCAATTTTGCCGACTCCCGGGGGGTGCGCCTTATAGTCCGGTGCGCCTTATGGTCATGAAATTACTGTAGTCTTATTGTCACAAAAAAAGTTCCCAAATTAAAAACTTCCATAAATACCTTCTAAATGCCAATTGATACAACATGAAGACAAACACGCTATTACAACTCATGCTATTTCTTAGGAGGGAAGGGAAGTGGACAGAAGTATGGTATGCTGATATGTTTTTCTCCCATTGAAATTACCCTGAATAGCAGAGGGATTGTGAGATCAGGGCTCCATCTGACCCTCTGGTATTGGCCCTAGAGAAGGAGAATAAGACTAAGAGAGGAAAGGTAAAGCAGTGTTTTTCAGAGTGTACTATAGGGCAAAGATGTACAAAATCAGATAAGGTTTACCAGACTGTTGCCCAGGAACAAGATCTGGCAGATGATTTGCTCAAGTCTCCCCATATAAGACAGGAAAGGGATGAGGATGCAGACCCCCCTCTGATCCACACCAGACTAGACAACAGACACACATATTACAGGCACCTCTGCTAGAGACAGTGGAACCAGAGGCAGGAATGGTATTGGTTAAACTTCCCTTCTCCACAATCAGCTTGGAGGGATGGGAAAGGGTTGCAAAAAATTATCACAGCAATCCAGTTAACATGGCAAAATATCTGTGATATATAACAAAACAACACAGATGGCACTAAGCAGATGACACTAAGCTGGGAGCATGTGTTGATCTACTGGAATGTAGGAGGGCTCTGCAGAGAGACCTAGAACAGAACAGTTGGATGGATGGATGGGCAGAGTCCAATAAGATGAAGTTTAACAAGTCCAAGTGTCTAGTCCTGCATTTTGGCCACAATAACCCCCTGCAGCATTATAGGCTGGGGACGGTGTGGCTGGACAGTGCCAAAGCAGAAAGGGGCCTGGGGGTACTGGTTGACAGCTGACTGAACATGAGCCAGCAGTGTGCTCTGGTGGTCAAGAAGGCGAATGGCATCCTGGCCTGTACCAGGAATAGCATGGCCAGCAGGAGCAGGGAGGTCATTCTTCCCCTCTACTCAGTACTGGTGAGGCCACACTTTGAGTGCTGTGTCCAGTTCTGCACCCCTCCGTTTAGGAAGGACATTGAGATGCTCGAGCGCATCCAGAGGAGAGCAACAAGGCTGGTGAGGAGCTTGGAACACAAGCCCTATGAGGAACAGCTGAGGGAGCTGGAGTTGTTTAGTCTGGAGAAAAGGAGACTCAGGGGTGACCTTATCACTCTCTACAACTTTCTGAAAGGTGGTTGTAGTCAGGTGGGAGTTGGCCTCTTTCACCAGGCAGCAACTAACAGAACCAGAGGACACAGTCTCAAGCTGCGCCAGGGGAGATACAGGTTGGATATTAGGAAAAAGTTTTTCACGTAAAGAGTGATAAAGTACTGGAATGGTCTGCCCGGGGAGGTAGTGGAGTCACCATCCCTGGATGTGTTTAAAAAAAGACTGCATTTGGCACTTGGTGCCATGGTTTAGTTGAGGTGTTAAGGCATGGGTTGGACTCAATGATCTTGAAGGTCTCTTCCAACCTAGTCATTCTGTGAATTCTGTGAATTCTGTGAATTCTGTAAGCACAATCCAGATTGGAGCAATATGCAATTATTATTGGATGCACTGAATGAGACAGAGAAACAATCAATTATAAAAACTGCAGGAGATCTGGCAGAAGATTATTATAAAACCCAACAATTGGATGTGAAAGATTATTTCCCACTCCAAAATCAACACTGGGACCCAAACAGATCAGCAGAGTTGAGAAAGTTGGAAAAATATCGGGAATGGATCGCAAAGGGGACGAAAAGAACCATTCCCAAAACTGTAAATTGGTCAGCTTTATATGCAATCAGGCAGGGGCCCTCTGAGTCGCCATCCAAATTCCTTGATCAATTAAGGGATGCAATGCGGGGCCACACATCACTGGACCCTGTGTCTGAAGTAGGGATACAGCAGCTAGTCAATTTATTCCTGGGTCAATATACAGGTGACATAAGACATAAACTTCAAAAGCTTCAGAAGCCGGATGGGAGGAACTTAGAAACTCTGTTGGACAAGGTGTGGAGAGTCTTTAGTAACTGGGAAGAAGGATATAAACAAGGAATGAGGAAGTTTGTAGCTGTCGTAAGTGAGAGGGAGAGAGGAAGACGCGGACAGGGACCACCTAGACAAGGCCCATCCCAGCTGGGCAGAGACCAGTGTGCAATATGTAAGAAATATGGTTACTGGAAAAATCATTGCCCAGAAAAAAGACGGGGTGGCCTTCAGGAAAAGGGAGACTGGGAAAAGGGAAAAGTGATTGCACATGTGAAAGAAGACTGAGGAGGACTGGTAGATCTCACCCCAGGAGATCCACTGGTTATAAAATTGAAGCTGGGAGGAAAAGGGAAAGAAGTGGAATTTCTGGTTGACATGGCGGCAACATATTCAGCTTAGAAAAAGACTGGTACTTATGAGGAAGGATTTTGTTACAGTAATAGGAGCAACTGACCAACCTGAAAAAGCATATTTTTGCAAACTATTAAAGTATAGACTTGGAAAACAATGGGGCATTCATAAATTTCCATATCTGCCCAGTTCCCCAAGACACCTTTTGGGGAGAGGCTTGTTAGAAAAAACACAAGTAGCCATTAAATTTAAAAATGGGGAAGTTATTCTGGAGGCAAATGATGAACAGTATATAGAGATGTTAAGTTTAATGTTAACAGCTGTTCAAATGGAGGGACAAATTAGTGAAGAAATAATAAATCAAGTGTTTCCTGGAGTGTGGGCTTCTAATGTACCAGAGGGGGCGAAAAATGCACTTCCTATATTAATCAAACTTAAGGAAGGAAAACAAACGGTTAGAATTAAACAGTACCTCTTGAAAAAGGAAGACACGGAAGGAATTAGTCCAGTAGTTGAAAACTTTTTGTAATTAGGGTTGTTAAAAGAGTGCCCATCTGAGTTCAACACTCCCATCTTACCAGTCCGAAAACCTGATGGGTCATATCAGATAGTACAGGATCTAAGGGCTGTTAACAAAATAACTGAAGACCTCTATCCCATGGTAGCAAATCCATACCCTTTGCTATCGTGCCTAACACCAGAGCTAACTTGGTTTACCATTTTAGACTTAAAAGATGCCTTCTTTTGCCTCCCTCTCCATGAGGACAGCCAGAAAAATTTTGCATTTGAATGAAAAAACCCTAAAAGTGGGCACAATTCCCAGCTCACATCGACAGTGTTGCCTCAGGGATTAAAAAACTCTCCTACCCTGTTTGGGGAACAACTTGCCAAAGACCTGGAATCCTGGGAGGCTCCCCCAGAAGAAGGAAAGCTACTGCAACACGTGGACCACATCCTCATAGCCACCTGGACGAAAGAGGCATGTGTAGCCTGGACAGTAAGCCTCCTAATCTTTCTAGGACTTCAGGGATAAAGGGTATCAAAGAAAAATGCTCAGGTAGTGAAGGCAATCTGTCTGGGTTATGAAATTAGTGAGGGACAACAGACTCTAAGGCAAGATTGCAAGGAAGCGATATGCCAAACCCCGAAATCTCAAACAGTAAAGGAACTGCGAACATTGTTAGGAATGACAGGGTGGTGGTGTAGGTTGTGGATACACAGCTATGGGTTACTTGTAAAACCTCTGTATTCGCTCATTACAAATGGGAACAGAGACCTCCAGTGGACAAAAGGGGCCATGCAAGCCTTTCACCAGCTGAAGAATGCTCTAATGTCAGCTTTGGGTCTTGGACTCCTAGACGTGAATAAACCGTTCTCTCTGTTTTCTCATGAGAAGCAGGGAATTGCCCTGGGGATACTGGTCCAGGACCCGCGTCTGTACAGGAGAGCAGTTGCTCACTTCTCCAAGCAACTAGACGCAACAGCCAAGGGATGGCTGGGATGCCTCAGAGCCATTGCAGCAGTGATGCTGAATATTCAAGAGGCATGCAAATTCACCTTGGGCCAGAAAATGACTGTATTGGTGTCTCACACAGTGTCTGCAGTCCTGGAAGTAAAGGGCGGGCACTGGCTTTCCCCACAAAGGTTCCTGAAATACCAAGCTGTCATAGTAGAACAAGACAATGTAGAGATAGTTGTAACTAACATGGTCAACCCAGCTTCTTTTCTTAGTGGAAATCAAGGGGAGCCAGTACACCACAACTTCCTGGAGACTATAGAAGTCTCCTATTCCAGCCGCCCAGATATGAAGGACCCCTCTTTGGATGACACAGAAACCTGGTTCACTGATGGAAGCAGCTATGTCATCATTGGAAAGTGACATGTCGGGTATGCAGTTACCATCTGCAAAGAGGTAATAGAATCTGGACCCTTGCCAATAGATACCTCTGCACAAAAAGCTGAGATAATCACACTAACCTGCGCCCTAGAGATCGTGAAGGGAAAGAAAATACACATTTTTACAGACTCAAGATATGCATTTGGAGTTCTACACGCACATGGAGCCATCTGGAAAGAGAGGGGACTTAAGGGAAAAACGTCAAACATGCACAGAAAATATTGCGGCTAAAAGAAGTTCAGCTACCTGAGCAGGTAGCAATTATGCACATTAAGGCACACCAGAAGGTGAACTCAGAATTGGAGGAAGGAAATGAGCTGCCAGACAGAGAGGCAAAAGAAGCAGCAAAAGGTGAGATTACGATTAAGGGAACTTTAATTCCAGATGGACAAGTCTCCCTTGAAGGTAAGCCAGCATACAGTAAAAAAGATAGAAAACTAATTAAGGATCAAGGAGGAACATATAACCAAGAGGGATGTGCTATTACTGCAAAAGGGATGATTGTCATCCCTTCTCATCTGTTATGGTCATTAGTAAGGGAAGAGCACCAGAAAACACACTGGGGAATAGATGCCCTGTATAACTATCTAATTGAAAACATTACTGCCAGGAATTTATACCCTACTGTCACTCAGGTAACATGGCAGTGTGGCATTTGCCTCCAGACCAAACCCAAGAATACCCCCAAATCAAAACTTGGTCAAATTGGAAAAGGCCATGGACTTTGAAAACACTGGCAAATAAACTTTTCAGAACTCCCAAGAAAAGGGGGGTATCAATATTTGCTGGTGTTAACAGATACTTTTTGAGGGTGGCAAGAGGCTTTTCCCACAAGAACAGTCAAAGCCCAGGAGGTAACCAGGGTATTGTTGCAAGAAATAATACCATGCTTAGGAGTTTCAACCACAATATCTTCAGATAGAGGGTCACATTTTATTTCAAAAATAGTACAACAAATCAGTCATCACCTATGGCCGGTGGTGTCTCAGGAGCTCGAGACAACCACCAGTGTATGTTAAGAGTCTCTGTGTCCAAGTCTGAGCACCAGAGAGAGTCAGGAATCATCTTCTGTGGTTTCCAGAGGTTGTTTATTTTATCTAATCTAAGAAGTTCTTTCCCTGACTAGCTGAGATCCACTCAGCAGGTCAGTCCCAGGCACACTGCCCGCCTTCAGGGCGGTATTATCTTTTTATACCATAAACTATGGGAACATTATTTACAATTATCTTCCAATACCTATCATTTATATTGTAAAGTCTAGTTCTACTCTAAACCAATCTAAATAAAAGTGCTAACATCACCCAGAAGATGGATGCTAGGAAGAAGGAGAAAGAAAGACAGAACACGTCTGTGGGAACCCAGGATATTGCCCTGGCTTCCCTGGAGCCTGGGCAGGGAGCTCAGAGGGCTTGGCAAGGTGCCCAAAACCCCTGTGAGTTCGAGTTAAGTTCCTGGGAGAAATTGCCATGTTTATATGAAGAATTACAAAGTCGCAAAAAATAAGTAGAGTATAAATTAGAGTATTAAAAGGTAGCAAAGTGAAGTTTTAAAATTGTATATATTAGGGGTCTGAACACAAGATGGAGGAATTAGGGCGTGGTATGTCTTTCTTCATGTCATCCATCTTTTGGGTTAGGATGTCAATTCTGGATTGGTTTAAGGGAAAACTGGACAATGCAATGTAGGTGTCATGTATTGGAGATTAATTGTAAACAGTGTATGCACAATTTATAGTATAAAAGATAAGTCCTGCCCAGGAGGGCAGGCAGAGTGCCTCAAATGACTTGCAGGAGGAACTGCTGCGAGTCAGAGAGAAAATTCCTTAGATAAGAAAGAATAAACAACCTTGGAAACCTCAGAAAACGGCTTCTGACTCTTCCTTCGGTGCTCAGGCTGGAAAACAAAAACTCTCAAACCACCACTACTGTGAGGTGAGTGATCTCAGACCATAAAAGAGATCGCCGCTGTTCACACACACCCAGGTTCCTCCATCTTGACCCTAGACCCCTATTTTAAAAAATCTTCAAATTCTACTTTTTCACCTTTTGATAAACTAACTTATACTCTACTTATTTTTTGTGGCTTGTAACTCTTCATGCAAAGGTTGTAATTTTTCCCAGGGGCTAAAATCAAAGGCACAGGGGTCTTGGGCTCTGTACCAAGGCTTCTGAGCCCCCTGCCAGGGTCTCGAGCCATCCAGGGCATCCAGAGGGATGTCCTGGGTTCCCACAATCACCTAGGCATAGACTGGGAGCTCCATACTGCATACTGTCCCCAGGCGATTGGCCAAGTAGAGAAAATTAATCATTTCATTAAGCAGTACATTATGAGACTAGGACAAGAAGCTAATTTACCCTGGCCTCAATCTCTCCCACTGGCATTGATGCTGATCCAAATCAAGCCTACAGTCAAAGAAAAAATAAGTTCCTTTGAAATGCTTTATGGGAGACCATATGGAGTGCAAAAGTGATTGTCTACCCAAGTGGGGGAAGAGAGACTGACTGACTATATGATAGCCTTAAGTAAGCAACTCAGAAAAATTGAGAAACATGTGGCTGGAAATCAGTAGAGGACTGGATGGACCAGTGCATGACATAGAGCCTGGAGATTATGTGTATGTTAAGTCTCTTGCAGAAAAAACTTTGGAGCCACAGTGGGAAGGACTGTTCCAGGTTCTTCTCACCACCTTCACTGCAGTTAAGATCAAGGAACAGAGTGCCTGGATTCACCATGGTTGGGGATTGGATTGTCCTCTTCCTTTTTTGTGGAATTTTCCACATTGTAATGTTAAGAAACTTGCTAGATACACCCTAGGACGATGCTTAATGACAAAATGAGGGGTAGGGAGGACACCGGGAGACCAGGGGCGGGGTGGGGGAAGGAGGGGGAGAGCTATTTTTGCTCTGGGTGACACACTCTCTTGACTGTGCTCGTCGGAGGAAGACGTCTGGGGCTGCGACCTACCACCCCCTTGCCATCCTAACACTGGGAACCACGTTCGCCGCTGCACTGCTTCTTTTTCCCCGATCCAGCCTGCTACCTGCAGACACCCCGCCAAGTGCCACACTCTACACAGTGAGCAGGGGGAGTCCCTCCTCTATCCCTCTTCCACCTAGGCCGCCGTCATTGTTCCTGCCCTGCCCCACCAACATCGGGACTGAGAGCAGGGACATCGCGTCTGTGGCTGAGAAGGACTGGAACTGAGTAATACTGTTCTGTTTTGTCACTAATTTTCATAGCTGGTGTTGTTTTTGTTTGTCTTGTAGATATATCAGTAAAGAACTGTTATTCCTAAACCCATATCTTTGCCTGAGAGCCCCTTAATTTCCAAATTATAATAAATCAGAGGGACAGGGTTTGCATTCTCCATTTCAGGAGGAGCTCCTGCCTTTTCTTGGCAGTACCTGTTCTCCAAACAAGGACAACCATTCTCTAGTGGAAAAGGCTCCAGAAGCCCCTTGGAAAGTAACACCAGATGGCAACAAACTGAAATTAAACTTACTCAAGCAAAATTAGTACATTGCTGTAGGGAATATTCAGTATTTTAGCTAGCTGAAATCTAGTCAATAGAATTGTTTTGTTTATTTTGCTTGTAGTTATAAGTGTAATCCAAGAATGGGAAAGCACCTCTAGCCAGAATAATGCTGAAAGGCCTCGGTCCCAAGCTTTCATTCGGTACACTGGATCTATGGGAAAGTATTCCGATATAAAAGATTTAAATGTCTCAACTGTGGTCATGCACAAAAATCAGGTATATGAAAAGCAACAATAGCAAAAACAAAGGCTGTGGTCCCTTCAAGGGACTATAGGAGAAGTAATCAGAATAGGATGTTGGATGATTAATCGGACTAACCATGAGAAAGCAATTCAAATTAGTGTTTCAGCTTCTCTTACAGACAAGCACCGGGAGATTTGTAACCGTCTAAGTGAATTAGATTGTTGGTATAGCTTTATGTTAGTACAGACTGTGGATGTAGTTTGCCTTTGGAGCCATGATGGTATCGGGCTCTCATTCAAATTTAAAATAAAGGCCATACCTATTACAACAACTGAATCAGCTATAACCTATGTTGGTACCCAAGCCCAGACCACACCACCTAAAAATGAACCTAAAATTTCTGAAGTTGGCCCCCATGTAATAAGAAACACGGGCCAACAACAGGTGTTATTTAAGCCAGAGTGGTCTCTCAAGTGTGTTGAATTACTAATGCAAACTAATATCTCTGAATTTCAGCCAGCCTGCTCCTCTTTCCTAAAGACATCCTTTGAGGGCTGGGAATCATGATTACAAAAGCAAGTACAAGTCAGGGGCAGAATGGGAAGAGATTTAACTGGAATATTAGGAACAGGATTGGGAATCTTAAATTGAATTGATTCAGAAATATTAATGAATAACTTAGCCACTGCAACAAGTGATTTGACAAAACTAAAACAGCGCCTACAATCCTCTTTAATAGCACTAGGAACTAGCCAATGGCAAGGTTCCAAAGTATTACAAAGGTGGAAAGAAGCTGGAAGACCAAGACCAAGCACTAGTAATGAATGCACTTAATATGGCCCAGGACAATGTGTCATTAGCCCTCAGCTGCATACAGGCACAATTACGGATGCAATCAATAGTTGCTTTAGTAATAAGGGAAGGAAGCAAAGGTGCTTTTCCATCTGAAATTTTAAAAATTTTCTGGGACAATGCAACCAGTTTAGAAAAAATACTCCAGTCTTGGTGAACTCTGGTAAATTTTACTTATGACCCTACCACTGAAATAGCTACTGCTTTCATGCATGTAGAACATGTTCCTTTACAAGTTTCAGATACAACAGAATTTAACTCATTTTTACTCCGTTGTTACAAGAAAGCTACTGAAAATTTGTCATGCAACAGTTAAACATCAATGAACAATATACAGACAAACAACTGATTTGTAATTGAAATAGCAGCAACATGGATTTGATGGAGAGATTATAAGGGTATGGCCAATACATTGCAATTTTATGTTATTTAGGTTTAAGAACAGCTCATGGTAACTGCAAACATTATTAAAAATACTCATTCATAGTCAGGGCTTTTCTGGTGTAAGCATAATTTTGCCAGGGTATTTTAAAGTGAAACTTTACTCAGAAAAATGACACCAATATATATCTTGGCAAATTTCACTTCAAACCTACTCAGTTCACAGACAGTAAGGCAGCTTTTTGAGATTGCCTGTACAATAGATTTGAGCTTGGACTATTAAAGGTAATGGGATAGAAATATTTAAGGCTAAAGCATCAAGGACCTAATTATATAATACTGCCATGAGTTTTGCACATGTAACTCAGCTCAGAGGGTGTGTAAGACACACTTGTATATACAGTAATTTCACGACCATAAGGTGCACTGGACTATAAGGCGCTCCCCCAGGAGTTGGCAAATTTCGCAACTTTGTAGATCAGATAAGGCGCACTGGACTATAAGTTGCCCCTTTCCTGTGACCTCAAGGGCCGTGCCACTGCCATTTCCCCTTCCCCAGGGCCGGTGGCCTTGGCGCCTGCCACCGCTTCCCTGCGACTGGCGGCCACGCCGCCTGCCGGCACCGCCCAGCTTCTTGTTCCCCCGCGCCCGGGGTGGCACCACCCAGCTTCTTGTTCCGCCCGAGCCTGAACCGGGGCCAGCGGCAGCTCCCTCCCTCCCCACGCGGCTCCTGCCACCTGTGGCCGCCCACTCCTGCCCCCCCTCGCAACTCGGCGCTCCTGCAGCACCACCCCCCCATTGCGGCTCACACTTCCGGTTTGGCAAATGTCGCAACTTTGTCCATCATATAAGGTGCACCGGACTATAAGGTGCACTTCCGGGTGCAGGGGAAAATTTTAGTCAAAAGGGTGCGCCTTATAGTTGTGAAATTACTGTAAACAGCAACAAAGTCATGGTTTCCGATTATTCTTATGGAGTGAGCTACTGTTTACTGCATTTGGGGTCTATCAATGTACTTAGTTTTGATATCAAGTCCAATTTCAATTTATACGTGACCAGAAAGAATAACTACACTTGAATCACTAAATAGCTGTACCTATCTGAAATGCTATCCCATGTGTCATCATGGTGAAAGATTCACAATAAAATTACAGTAATTTCACGATTATAAGCCGCACCTGATTATAAACCGCACTTCTGGGTGTCGGCAACTTTTTGTACTTTGTCCATATATAAACCGCACCTGATTATAAGCTGCACGTCTGGGTGTCAGCAACTGTCTTGGGTTACAATAGAGTGTGATAAAAGGTATCTATTCTATCACCATCTGTTGAGGTTGGGGCCAGTGATCCTTATCTCTGTGGGAGATATTCTGCTAATGGGCCATCCATTGAAACCAGGCAGGGCATTGTTCTTTATCTTTTCACAACTCATCCTTCCTCCAGAGAGTCATTTTCTGCTAATGGCCCATTGAGTCCCACTGTATGATTGATAAAATTATTTCATCCCATTGGAAGTTGCTCCACCCAGGGGGAAGAACTCTGACTTTGTCAGGGTTTGAAGTTTGTTTCTTTGTAGTACTGTGTTTCTATTTTAATTTCCCTAGTAAAGAACGGTTATTCCTAATTCCCATATTTTTGCCTGAAAGCCCCTTGATTTCAAAATTATAATAA
>PYHW01010571.1:61277-71946 GCA_013186435.1 Turdus rufiventris
GCAAAGAATGAGTTTCTGGTTGCAATTGTTTGTATTCTTTGGACCTAACTACTAGTTTCATCCTTTCCCATTGCAAGCACAGCTAAGCAAACATAAATTGACAGACAAACAATTACTTAAGTTTCAGGTAACTATCTCAAGCCCAGTTTCTTCTTACTTTTAACTAAAATCCTAATTTTTTAAAGATTAGTGTTTCATATCTGCTATTGTAATTAATGTGAAGCATCCTGAAGGCCAACAAGCTGACATCAGGCCTTATGTTACCACTGCACTGTATAATTTATGGGGATGAGATTGTTTGTCTCAGTGGGGAGTAAAAATCACTACGGGTGTTTAGCGGGGGCCACTGTGCTACAGGGCCTTAAGCGTCCAGTCGTAACCTTGACATGGTTAACAGATAAACCTGTCTGGATTGGTCAGTCACCCCTCCCTATTGAAAAGCCTACTGCCCTGGAAAATTTAGTAGCAGAACAGCTGCAAGCTGGGCGTATTGAAGAATCATTCAGCCCATTGAATACCCCTGTTTTTGTGATAAAAAAGAAATCAGGAAAATGGAGACTTTTGCACGATTTACAGTAGATAAATGCTGTGATGGCCACAATGGGAGCTTTACAACCAGGTCATCCAACACCCACAATGATTCCACATGGATGGAAAATAATTATCATTGATTTAAAAGACTGCTTTTTTACTATTCTATTGGCTGAACAAGATAAGGAAAAATTTGCTTTTACTGTGCCTTCTTTAAATCATGCTGAACCTAGCAAAATATATCAGTGGAAAGTGCTACCCCAGGAAATGAAAAATTCTCCAACTATTTGTCAATGGTTTGTGGCACAGGCCTTATCAAAGGTGTGAGAGCAATTTAGTAATTTCTCTTGTTATCATTATATGGATGATATCTTGTTGGCATCCGAAAATGAACAATTGCCATCTCTTGAACAATGTGCTGTTACAAATTTGGGAACTTTTGGCTTAATTATTGCCCCAGAGAAAGTACAGAAACAGATACCTTGCAAATATTTGGGATTGATAATAACCAATACTCAGATTGTGTCTCAACCTGTCACCTTAGACATTGAAGTTAAAACTGCTACTGATGTACAGAAATTGGTTGGTGCAATAGGTTGGATTAGGTCACATTTAGGAATAACTAATCATTAGCTGCAACCTTTATTTGAATTACTGTCAGGAACTACTTCCTCTACTGATAAGAGATGCTTGACTGCCACAGCAGAAAAAGCTAAAGAGGAAATTGAACTGGCTTTGACATGTAAATTTGTTAACAGGGTAGATCTTTCTGTTGGAGTGCAATTATTTATATTAAAAGATCGTGAAGTGCCATGTGGAATATTGTGTTAATAGAATGATGAGTGGGAAGGTAAACTGCATATTTTGGAATGGATATTTTTATCTTTCAGATCCCGGAAAACAGCTCCAGGGATTTACAAACTTTTTGCAGACATCATTCTCAAAGGTTGCAGATGCTGTCATGAGATTTTAGGCCATGATCCTGTAATTATTGTGATACCTGTACAACAGTGGTATTTTGAATGGGGTTTTCAAAATTATCATGAATTTCAATCTGCTTTGTCTTATTTTACAGGCCAAATAACATATTGTTTGCCTTCTCACTCTATTTTGACTTTAACTAGAGATATTCCTTTTCAGGGGAAGTAAATTTGTTCCCCTGTTCCAGTGAAAGGTATGACAATTTTTACAGATGGATCAGGGAAAACTGGAAAGGCTGCTGTGGTTTGGAAAAAGGATGCTCATTGGGAATATGAAGTGATGATTCAACAAGGGTCTCCACAACTTTGTGCTGTATTTTTGGCATTTACCTTGTTTCCTAATCCTGTAAATATAGTTCCTAATTCGATTTATGCTGCTAATTTAGTTGATTGTCATTTGACTCATATTTCACAATATTATGGTACCAGTCCTAGGGGTTTCCTCCCTTTGCAAGAATGGCAAACTGATGTTACAAAAATGCCTGAATTTGGTCATTTAAAGTATGTTCATGTTGCAGTTGATACTTTTTCTCATGCCATAGTTGCATCAGCATTTGCAGGTGAAACAGCTCGGGATGCTATTCGTCATTTTTGTCATACTTTTTGTATTTTAGGTGTTCCCTTGCATATAAAAACGGATAACAGCCCAGCATATGTTTCATAGAAACGACAAACATTTTTTTGTGCCTGGGGTGTTGTATATTCTACTGGTATCCCCCCATACCCCGACAGGCCAAGCAATTACTGAACACACTAATGGTGTTTTGAAGCGCCAGATTCAAAGACAAAAACAAGGAATGCAAGGGGAGCCACCTCAAGTGAGATTGGATAAAGTTGTTATATGTTAAACTTCTTGTGTCCTTCACCTGATTCACAGTTGTCTCCTGTATTTCATCATTTCTCTTCTTTAAATTCTAAACAGCCAAATTTTCTTAAGGATGTTAAGATATGGGTTAAGGATTTAATTCCTGGAATGTGGACTGGCCCAGTGGAATTACAGTAATTTCATGACCATAAGGCGCACCGGACTATAAGGCGCACTCCCCGGGAGCCGGCACATTTTGCAACTTTGTAGATCAGATAAGGCACACCAGACTATAAGGCGCACTTTTTTTTGCAGCAAGGATCCGCCCCCAGCTCCCCCCGCGCAGTTACTGGCCGAGGCCCCACCTCAACCCAACAGCCATGGGCCCCTGAGCCCGCCTGTAGCTGGAGGGGCCGGGCTATGCCTGCCGCTGCTCCGTGCAGCGTCCCCGGGGCCCTGCTGCTCCAGGAGTTCCCTGGTGACCCGGGTGTCCCGCACCCACCTGGCGCTCCGTGAACCCCGTGCTGCCCATGCACTCTGAGAGTTCCCTGGCGCCCTGGGTGTCCCGCACCCCGCTGGCGCTCCGGGAACCCCGCGATGCACATGCACTCTGAGAGTTCCCTGGCGCCCTGGGTGTCCCGCACCCCGCTGGCGCTCCGGGAACCCCGCGATGCACATGCGCTCCGGGAGTTCCCTGGCGCCCCGGGTGTCCCTCGCCCACCTGGCACTCCGGGAACCCCATTCTGCCTGTGTGCTCCGGGAGTCCCCTGGTGCTCTGGGTGCCGTGATGCCGGCGAGCCTGCCCCTCGGGGCCACCTCCCCGAAGTTAGCAGGCCTACACCGGACCGCCGCTGCCACAATGCCAGCGGCTTTGCCCCCCCGGCCGGGCTGCGCCGCCGTGCTTTCCCTCCCCCGTGCGGCCACCTCCCCAATGCCACCAGGCTCTCCCCGGCCCGGCGCTGGCCCGATGCCACCACCGGGCAGGCTCTGCACGGCTGGGGACTGTTGTGGGCTCGCACTTCTGGGGTGGCAAATGTCACAACTTTGTACATCAGATAAGGCACACTGGACTATAAGGCACACTTCCGTGGTCGGGGGAAAATTTTAGTCAAAAGGGTGCGCCTTATAGTCGTGAAATTACTGTAATAACATGGAGAAGAGGGTATGCTTGTGTTTTGACAGAGAATGGCCCTCGTTGGGTTGCTGCTCGATGTGTTAAGCCATACTTGGAGCACACCGGAAGGAACAGGATGGATGGTTCCATAAACGAAGTAGAATGCATAGGAGACACCGGCCACAGGTGGATTGAAGCATGGACTATTAAAGAACACGCTGTGAAGATGATCACGCAGGGCAAAGTAAATGGAGATATTGACTCAGGTTGAAAACCCAAATTTAAATTGGTGGATGTTACTTTTACTTTGGTTTTTTGTTCTCCTCTACAGAGAGATCGGCAGTACTGAGTGATATGTCTTGTAACATTTCCCTTCACATAGCATTTACTGACCCAAAATAGAGTAACTTAATGTACCTAGGGGAGAGGTATTGCTTGTGTAAAAAGGTGTTGAATTAGAAACTGAAAGTTCACACCTTAAGCAACTAGGTTGGTTAACCATTATGATTGCAGTGGCCAGTTGTAAGGTTAAGTGGATGCTGCTTAGTTTTAATTGGTCACTGGACAGATGACTTGGTCTTTTGGCCACAAAATGTAACTCTATGTGGAGGAAAATTTATTTAACTAAAAGTGAAGGCATCATTCTGCCACAAATGTGTCATCAAAGGATTGCGGAGTCTGTAATAGTATTTGAAAATCCATCTTTTACATGCATTATTAATGTAATTTTTATTGTTAGTGCATGTTGTAATTCACTGTTCTAGTTTTTATTGTTGCACTGGAAATGGTTTTTCCCTGGGCCCCCCTGTAGCCTGTCTCATAGTTTAATACTTCTCCCTCCCCTTTCCCCTCTGACCTGACCTGATTGGCTGAGGTCCAGGTTCCCTCCGCCCCTAACCAAGATTTGAAAATTCCTGGGCTTCTCATGCTTGCCCTCTTTTTCCCCTGGAACCCTTCAAGAATAAAGCTTGGATTATCCTGGGAAGAAGAGCCACTTTAATCTTTTGCCTCATTCTTGCAGGACTCAGGGCTTCCTCCTGGTACTGAGCTAGCCTGGGAGCTAGGGAGGAGGCTCGGAATATTTCTGCATTTCGCGTTCCAACGTGAGGCTTTTACAAAAGTTGGAGAGCCCCATGTGCGGCTGGGAGTCCCAATTATGGGATTAATTAGGCCTTTTGGACTGTTCAGCTATCTTAGTCACTCTGGGCTGCTTTCTGTGCATCCAGAGGGCTAAGGAAGAAGCCAGGAGCCCGCCTCAGCGCTGGGCGGGTCAACTTCTGAACAAGGACCTTTACGCAGCTTCACAGACAGCCAAAGTCCGCAGAAGGGTAAGATACCCTCGTGTTAGGTGGAGACGCCAAAAAACAGCCCTCAGTCACAGCAGGGAGGGTCCCCGGGCCAACCACGTGGCATGGCATGTGCAGCAGCGCCGCGGGGTGAGATGCACATGGTCATGTGCCTGGGCATGGGGCATGTGTCTGCCAGCGGCAACAGCGGAGGCTGCTGTCACGGTCCACACAACCTGAGCAGGGGTCCTGATGGTTCATTCGAGCCCAGGGTGCAAAAGACAACAGCAAGAGACTAAGGTTTTGTTCAGCAACAAGCAGCAAAGCAGTTTATTGAGGGCAAACAACTCAGTTTTGGGGTAATGGTGAGAGGGAGAGAGAATAAAGATGACGAAGTAGAGAGAGAGAGAGAGACAAAGAGAGAGAGACAGAGACAGACAGAGAGAGAGAGGGAGAATAGGGGGAATAGCTACCAACAGATGGGACGTCCTCGGATCATCTGTTGATGTCTTCCATCCGTGGGGAGAAAGAAGTCTCGAAGGTCTCTTCTGAGCGTGATAATTTTATAGTCCATTTCAAGGCGAGGGGCCGCTGGCCAAAAGGTAGGAAGATTTATGGACTATTGTGTGTGAGGACTATTGCTCAGCTGCAGAAAGTACGGTTCAGCCTGCACCTGCTAGAGCGCAGCATACCATGACAGTACAGCACACACCTGAACCCAGTCCATTAGCAAGCATCTACCTTGGCCAGACTCAGTGGCTCCTGCCCAGAGTGAGTGGTAGGGGTCTCAGGGTCTCAGTCTCTGATGATGATTGTGAGGCAGATCGGGCAATCTTCAGACCGACCCTTACACCACCCCGTGACTCACGATCACTGTCAGGAGCGCTCCTTCGTGGTGTTGTTCCGAAGTCTTCAGGACTTGTCCGAGTCGGTAGCACATCCCAGAAAAAGAGTGATAGGAAGATGGACAGAATAGAAAAGTAGGAACAAGATAAGAGAAAGAAAAAGAGAAAAAGAAAACAAATAAATAATCAATTTTCAATTATTCAATTGTTTTTCATTACATAGAAACAAATAATTTCTGATTACAAAGAAAATAATCAATTTCAATTCAAAATACAATGCAACTAAAATAATCAATCTTAATCAATATTCATGTGACTAAACTAATCAATTTAAAGTTATTATTCAAAATATAAGACAATCAAAATAATCAATTTTAATCAATATTCAAAATACAGTACAACCAAAAGAAAGTGATTTTTTTTAAATCAAAAACATGTTTTGTCTTGTTTTAAATCACACAGTTCTCCTTATGTCAATAACCTTAGGGATGTCAATGGTGACTGATTTGTGTAAATCCAGTGTAGATGTCAATTGTGTCAACCATTTCATGATTCTCCAATTCATAATGAAGAGAATTGCTGATAAAACAAAACCAATCAAAACCAAAATCAGGAGGATGATGATGGGATGACTCAGTTTGTTTAGGACACCTGTGGCAGTAGGTGACTACCAAAAAAGAGTATCCCACCACCGATGTTCAGCAACTCTTTATACTCTTTCCAGAACATGATAAATTTCTCTCACATTGTGATAAATGGTTATTAAAGATTTTGTCCGTTTCTCTTAATCTTTTCCAAAATGCCGATCAAGTCTTGGTGAAACAGCAATTGCTTTACCAGAGAGAGAATCATTCCAATAGGAGTGGGCAGTAGGTGAGAGACCAGTGTGTAATTGGACTGTAGAAGGTGATGAGAGGTAACTGGGGTTACAAAAGAAAAATCGCATCCTGCAATTTTAGTAAAGTTACAAACACAAAGATTTGAATGATTTTTAGTACTTACTACTAAATTCTCTAAAAAAACACTATCACAAGCAGTTCTTAAGGATGCACAGCCATTGCCTATATACACCAGTACTGTCTCAGGAATCTCGTTTGGATGAATTTCAAAGTTGCAGACATTCTGTTCTGTCTAAGCAAATGTCTTGGGCTCTGATTGCGTTACTTTCACAGATAAACCCCTGTTGTTCCCCAGCAATGCAGGTTTCCAGATTAACAGTTTACCACTTCCCACCAATTTGACGGGCCCATTCTCTATGCTCCGAAGGATAGAGAACAGCTCCATCATGATTCAGCTCTAATGCAATGATAGGGAATATTGAATGCACTGAAGCATTGCGTATTTTCAGTACAAAGGCTGTGGCTATGTTTGTGCTGGGGTTGTAGGTAAAATTTACCAGGTTCCACCAAGATTGGAAATCTCATTTAAAGTCAGTGGCACTATCCCAGATTATTTTACGAATTTCAGTAGGAAGAATGCCTTCCTTGCCTTCCCTTATGATAGAGGCAGAAACTGATTGCATCCACAATTGAGCCTGGATACAGCTGAGAGCCAGAGAACTGTTATAGCCAATTTATCCATCAGTGTTTCTGAATCAATGATATTCAAAATTCCCAATCCTGTTCCCACAACACCGGTTATGTCTCTTATTATTAATTTCTTAAAAGAATTATTGACAGTTTGTCTTGTTTGAAAAACTATGCCAAATTAAACAATATTGTTGTTGGCTGGTTTTTCTAATTACCTATGGTCCAATTTCAAAAATTTTCAGGCTCAGCATAACCAGTAGTTGGGTGATAGGTGTTACAATATTGACATCAAATTATCCCCAGTATTTTGTATTATTTTTACCACACATGATTTTATGGGAAAAATTGTACAACAATTAAGTTAAACCAACAATTCTGATTTTAGATTTCAGAGTATAGAACACAGCTGTGAGGTCCTGTGCCATAACTGTATGCAGGTTTGATGAGGGATTCAGCAATTAATCTTCATGTCCTGTGGTGTTCTTCTGTGAAAAGTAAATGCAACAGAATCTGCCACAAAGAGGCAGGGGCTTAAAATGATGGAATTATCCAGCATGTAACGTGGACTGGAATTCTGTTGACTGGAAGCCACTCTGTACTTCCTTTAAACACAGCGCAAGAGTCAGTGTAGATGCAAACAGGAGAGGCAATCTGTACTTCAGGTTGGAAAACACCCCAAACAGCTATCAGCACACTCCAAACAACTATTAACTCCCTGTCTCTTACCATTCTTTTCTTAAACCAAGAATGTGCTGTTTGTTTGGGGGAGAAAGGAGAGACTACTGTGATTACTGAGGTAGGTTTGTTTGGGCTACGGGCCAAGATCTCAGTATCTTGAATTGTCAGATTTTTTACAGCTCCTTTTGTCACTGAGAAAGTGTTACAGTAATGCTCTATCTGGTCATACCACTTTCTTAGTGAGGAGCTCTGGGCCACCCCATCAGGGGGGAGGGTCCCAGTGGTGGTTGTCTTCAAAGTCTTCAGTTTCTGAGAAGGGTTTTGAGTTTTCTCTGGGGCAATTTGCAAATTAAGGCTTTCCAAATGGGAGATTATTTTTTGTTAAGTATCCCCCACTACTTCTATTTTGCCTCCTCCCACAGGAAAACCATTAATAAATTGATAAACAACCACATTGTCAGGTTTGGGTTTTTGCACTAGCCATATAGGAGAGTCAGAAGAAGAATTAGTATTAATTTTAGTATTAATTATTGTTTCTTGGTCTTGCAAATCTTGTATAACAGGTTTGATCCCTTTTTTGGCACCAGAGAGAGGGGGACATTGGGGGGACATTGTTTTACATTAGTGATTTTGCTGAACGGCAGAGGAGGGGTGACTTGAAGCAGTCCAACATTAAGGCGTGGTGTGCCAAAAAACCAAAAACAACCCTCTTCATCTTTCAACTGCCTCTCAGCAAAAACATCCATTCCTAATAAATTATTTGGAATGTCTCCAATTACCAATTTGATAAGAAACTGATTCTCTTCTCCGGGCAATAACATTTTTACAAAAGCAATGTCCATAACTTCTGTGGTTCCTATGGCATTGAGAAAAAAACACCATTTCCTATTTGGAAAAATTCCATATTTATTAACAAATCTGCATTTTCAGGATTTCGGGTGAGCGATCTCAGAAGCAAGCAATCACCCCCGCCCCTCTGCCCACCTAAGAGAGACGGGGACTTTAGTTTCCCTGGTTCTGGAGTTGGTTTAGCTCCTGTCGCACAAGTGGAGATGAAAAATGCTTTGGCTCAGCGCCCAGAACCTGAGAAGAACAATGATTTGGCTTAATGGCAAAATTCTGTAAAATTGGAGGAGTGCTAGGCTGGAGAGTAGGATTTGATACAGTGGACATAGAGCATTGCCAATTTAAAACTATTTTTGTCAGCTTATCCAGTGGTAAACCATTCATGACTTCTTTGGGGACCTGTTTCTTTATCCCCACACTCCACCAATATTGTCTGGGAAGGATTTGTTTCACTTTTTCTGATGTGATTTGGGGGGGAGAGAAGTATCTGACACTCTTTGTTTTTTCAACTTTTTCCTCTGTTTCTTTTGGTGAGTCAGTGTGTTTTAATGTTTGGGTATGTTTTTGTCTTAGCGGGGCTTTTAAGAAATTATTTTCATCCCTAAAAACATGAATCTTATTCCTTTCATCATCTAATTGT
This sequence comes from Turdus rufiventris, assembly GCA_013186435.1. NCBI lineage: Eukaryota > Metazoa > Chordata > Aves > Passeriformes > Turdidae > Turdus > Turdus rufiventris. The sequence continues at coordinate 70,532 of PYHW01010571.1, forward strand.
TTTTGCAAAATTTCCACTAAATTTTGTAGAGAGTCTATAATTGCTTTTTCCTCACTTCTTCGCCTAGAGCGAGTTTCTATAGCTGCTGTAAGGCAGGCTCCTAAAATAGAACAGAGAGTGGTCTTATTTTGGCCAAATTTGAATTTTGTTTCATGTTACAAAGAACATATTCTATTAATCACATTATCTGGATTAAACCAGTTATTGTGTGCCCACTCTTCCTCCCCTTGAGCGGGTCTGGCATTATATTTAGATAACAGAGTGTAAAATGCAGCTTTATCTTTTGTACTATGATTTTCAGTCATTTCACGAGGAGGAATGTAAAACTACCCAAGGAGGTCAACACTTAGTTATACACACAACCTTTGTTATGTTCAGCCCCCTCTCTTCCCTGAGTAGGTGGAGACCACCCTGCTTGGGAGGTACTACCTTAGTTACAAAAACAGTATGTCTTTTCGCGGCCCCAAGCAGTCAAACAACAACCACACCACCAACAACAATTGAATTATGGTTTTCAGTTATTTTGCGAGAGAGAATGTAAAAGACCCAGGGAGGTCAACACTTAGTTACACATAAAACCTTCATTGTGTTCAGCCTCTTCTCTTCCCTGAGTGGGTGAAGAGACCGTGCCTGCAGCACACGTGGTAGGAGGAGAGTCCTAGAAGCTGCGGTGCAGCGGCAGGGCTTCCTCGGCACTGGCAGCAAGTGGCACACACGCTCTGCGGTGACACAACCCCAGCAGCCGGTGTGCTGCGATTCCTTTATCCAGGCCCAGGGTTGGGGGTCAGGAATAGCCGTTTTTGTCTGTGTTTTTACTGGGGAAAGGGGTAGATTAACTGTGCAGATTGCTTTTAAACAGCATGGGAGCACAGCTTTCTGCTCAGCAAAAGAGAACATTTTCCCAGCTTAGGGAAACATTAAGTTGTGGAGATGTTATAGTTTCTAAGAAACTATTAGAACACTTTGCTGGCTATCTGTTGAAATTTTGGACTTTAACATGAAAAATATAAAATCTGTTTCATTTTGGGATTAAATAAGAGAACTATTAACATTAAAAGTGGAAAATGGGGATGAAACAGTCTCTCTGTTTCTCCCGATATTCTTGCAAATTCACAAACAATTACAGTAATTTCACGATTATAAGCCGCACCATTTTGACTAAAATTTTGGTCCGAATCCAAAGTGCGGCTTATAATCAGGTGCGACTTATATATGGACAAAGAACGAAAAGTTGCTGTTTTAGTTTGGAGGACAAGTGTCTGCTGAGAAAGGCAGGAGCTTCTTTTTGAAACAGAGAATGTAAACTCCCTCCCTCCAAATTATTATAATTTTGAAATCAAGGGGCTTTCAGGCAAAAATATGGGAATAAGGAATAACAGTTCTTTACTAGGGAAATTAAAATAGAAATACAGTAC
>PYHW01010571.1:75463-91572 GCA_013186435.1 Turdus rufiventris
AACTGTTATTCCTAAACCCATATCTTTGCCTGAGAGCCCCTTAATTTCCAAATTATAATAAATTGGAGGGAGGGGATTTTCACTCTCCTTTTGAGGAGGAGGTCCTGCCATTTTTCTTGGCAGTACCTGTCCTCCAAACCAGGACAGATCCTGGCGCCCTGGACATGGGGCCTGAGGGCATTGAAAAGAGAGTAAAAAAGGAATAATAGTTCTTCAGTTGCCTAAGATTGGTTTTTTTGTGGGTGTGCTAGCAACATGTGGTCCAGTTAAACCTGGTTTGGGCTGCACATGATCACATATATATCATTCCCATTTGCAAGCCCTTATCTAAACATGGGCCCTATAACTAAGGCTATTGTGGATGTTATCCAGCTTGTTTATGGGTTAATAAGGTGAGGATTTCATGGACTTTTAACTTCCTTTGGAAAGCGGTGTCATGGTCTGCACAACCTGAGCGGGGGTCGTGATGGTTCGTTTGACCACAGGGTGCAAAAGACAACAGCAAGAGACCAAGATTTTGATCAGCAACAAGCAGCAAAGCAGTTTATTGAGGGTCACCAACTCAATTTCAGGGTAGTAGTAAGAGGAAGAGAGAATAAAGATGACAAAGTAGAGAAAGAGAGAGAGAGAGAGAGAGAGAGAGAATGAGGGGGAATAGCTACCAACCTATGGGAGGTCCTTGGATCATCCGTCGATATCTTCCATCCATGGGGAGAAAGAAATCTCAAAGTCTCTGCAGAAAGTACAGTAATTTCACGATTATAGGCCACACATGATTATAAGCTGCATTTCTGGGTGTCGGCAACTTTTCGTTCTTTGTCCATATATAAGCCGCACATGATTATAAGCCGCACGTTACAATACAGAGTGTGATAAAAGGTATATATTCTATCACCATCTGTTGAGGGTGGGGGCAGTGATCCTTATCTCAGTGGGAGATATTCTGCTAATGGCCCATCCATTGAAACCAGGTGGGACATTGTTCTTTATCTTTTTAAGACTCATCCTTCTTCCAGCAAGACATTTTCTGCTAATGGCCCATTGAGTCCCACTGTGTGACTAATAAAATTACAAAGGTAAAAAGTTCAAACGTGAGGAAGACTACAAAAGCCTTCATCAAAAGACCACCAGAAGACTGACTACCACCACAGAAGGAACTGATGCATGTATGAAAGCAACGAACTTGCAAAACCATGACACAGCTTTATGCAAATATGAGGATGGTAATGATATGTCGTAATTGTGACATTGCCTGGAAGGACTTTTAAAGTGTAACTGAAGGCTAAAGAAGATTGAGTGAGTTTTTGGCAGAGACATTCCCCCTCACTCCCAGTGCTGAATAAATAAATACCTGCCCTGTAACCATCTGACTATAGAGTTTTATTTTCTTGCTTAGTTTTGGTCATCAATAGGCAGTTCAGGAAGGCTGTACCTTCCTTGAACTTCAGGAATGGGGAAGGAAGAGGGCAGCATGCAGTCAGGAGTTTAGGACAAAAGGAGGCTGCGTCCTCTGAAACTTCGAGAGAGAAATCTCACGGGGATATGTTCCCAGTGGACTCTCTCCCTTTATTTGAATAAAGTTGCAGGACTCCTCTGTCTCCTTTATGAACACTGGCTTTTCATAGCGTGATTTTCCGCACAAGTGGGAGCCTGGGAGAAGCTGAGGGCGGGGGCCGGGGCTAAAAGGCTGGATGGTTTCGGGCGGCCATTTCACTGCCTTCTCTATCACACCCGAGGCCACGGACCCCAGACTAGGCCACCATTGCCACAGTGACTGGCCAGTGGCGCCCCGCCCTGCACCGCGCGCCGAGTTCCGCCCTGGTCAATCGGAGGGGTGGTGGCAACGGAGCGAGGTTCCTTTTGTTCAGCCATTTCAAAAGCCCTAGTGGGTTTCGGCATTGAGCTGTTGAGGCAGAGGACTGGCTGCTTCGCTTCCTCATCACTTCTCTGCCGTCGGGGTATGGGATGGTGTGGGTAGGTGTTTGGGCTACAAGGGGCGGGTTGGGACGTCCCATCTCCGGCAGCCAGTTGACGGCCCGGCAACCGATAAGGGTTTTCACACCACCGCTGGGAGGGAAGCCATGCTGACCTGGACTTAGGCTGCTCCGTCTCTTCCTGCTGTCGTTGACGGGCTGTGTCATCTCATCCAAATGGATGGATGGTGGGGGAAGACCGGGCATCCATCCACCTCTCCAGCTCCCTCGACTCCTCCCAGTGCTACAGCTGGTGTCGTCCCTTCAGCCTTGCGGTGAAAGTCACCTGGGGAATATAAGAAAGTATCCATATTTCCTGCCCCCTTTTTATTTTCTGTGGTGTATAGGGTCCCCGCTGACCAGATCTGGTTAGGTGGGTTTTCTTTTTTTTTTCCTAAGAAATATTTGAAAGGAGTGAAATTCCGTGATTGTTTTGTACTTTTGTTTGCTTGCTTCCTTCGGGAGCTTGTTAGTTTAGGTGCTTAGTGGAAATAGCTGATGGAACTCGTAAAGCCTTTGTGGAGTGACTGTACAAAAGGCACAAACGCCTTTTGGGGTTGGCATAAATGGTTTGTTTAGTCTTCAAGCTCTTAATTTCCTTGCTGTGAAGGTAACAATTCCGCTCCCTTGAATTTGCGCTCAGGACCCAAGAGATCCTCCTACTGTGAGGCTTTTTCTGCTATGCACTCTGGTCGCCACAGGTTCATAACTTTTTTGCTTGCCTTCTTCTCTGTTTAAGTAGTCCTTAATGTGATATTTGAATATTTCTCAGATATTAGTAAATCCTTACAACAGTCATTGAACAAAACTTTAATCTGTGAGTAGTTAAGCAGAAAAAATAATTGCATGCCCAAGATCATACAAGGACCCTTTGTTAGAATTGGAAAGTGAGCCTATGTTGCTAAGAATCTCATCTGTGTGTAAAAATAACCGTTTATGATCTGTTTCTAAAAGTCTTCACTTTGCATCTGCTGTGTGAACTGTAGTTATTTTGGTGTTGTATGTGGGAGGATGGAGGAAAGCTGCTCACAGTTGGGAAGAATCGTTTTTATATGAACATTATTACTTTAAAATTTATTTGCTCAAAATTTTTCTTGAGGAAGAACTTCTTTAACATGTGGGTGACTGCATACTGGAACAGATTGACCAGAGAGCTTGTGGCATCTCCTGTACTGGAGATATTCAAGAACTGTCTGGATGCAATTCTGTGCAATGTGCTCTAGGATGACTCTGCTTGAGCAGGGGGGTGGGACTAGATGGCCCACTGTGGTCCCTTCCAACCTGACCCATTCTGTGAAAATATCAGGTTATACTCAAAGCACTATAATGCAAAGGGAAAATTATGATCCTGCACAAACAGGGTTAAAAAGTAGTTTGTCTTAAAGGAGGAAGGCTCTGATTAGAATTAATATTGGCTAAGGACCATTTTTACCATTAGATATAGGCAGTTACACAGACGTTAGAGGCTTCTGAAATTTATATAAATGTAAGCACGACTGCTCAACTGAGCTAAGCAAGCCTTGTGGCAGGAAGGTAAAAATACCATTAATGGTGGAATTATGAATGTAGATTTATTTGATTATCTGACATATGTTTTTCTAGTATATTTATTTAGATTGCAGTTTAGGAGTGCTTGTATGCAGATATTCAAGAGAACCGATATATGTGCTTAATTTTAGGTTCATGTTGTAAATCGGAGCAACACCAGGGACTGAGTTCTCTTATAATCAGGTGATAGGTACACACAGAGCTCTCCAGCAGACTGGTAGAGTTAGAATAGAGTTTAATTCAATAAAATTTCATTCCTATTCATACTTTGGGCACACCAAGATGCTATAGCTACAAAGGAAAGTGGCAGAAGGCCAAGTATAATCTGCCTTCATAAAAGCTGATACTCAGAATCTGTATGGTCTAAAGATCAGGGCTAAAATCAATGCTGAGATTTTTTTTTTGCAATGTTTCATTGATAAAGATCTTTTGTAGACTCAGCATTGTCACTGTCATAAAAATTTGGACCACAGGTTTGTGAAACTTCTGCACTGATCAATGCATTATTGTCAGTAGAACTGTGTCAGTGATATGCAACAGGGGGAGGATTTTTCTTTGCTTTTTTTTTTTTTTTTTTGAAAGGGCTAGGATTGTTTTTACCATTATTTTCATGTCCTAATTATGTTGTAACTTTGAGTAGATTTGACCACAGAAAATTATTTTATAGTATTGATTTGGATAGCTTGGATTGGTTTTCTATATATTTTGATAGATTTCATATCTATATCATGGTTCAAAAAATGAATATGTATTTATGTGTATAATATACAGAACCTATAGGGGATCAGGATCAGGGCTGTAATTAATATTGAAATTTTATTTTAAAAATATTTAATTAGTAGATATATATTTGTGTAGACCCAGTATTGTTTGGTTTATGAATGTGCACATGGAGGTCATGGAATGTGGCATCTTTTAATGATACAGAAATAAATTTCCAAACATCACTTTTAGCCTTGAGTTTTCCCTTTCCAGACCAGATTCCAGAGCATAACTTAATCAATTAAAAAGATCACTGTTGATTTTCTGTGTACTGAATGCTTTGGAATTTTGTTCATGTATATGTACTTTTTTTAGCCAAACAAAATTAACTTGTTAAGAAAACTTGGGGGTTTTGAGCCTTGAGTATAAAGTTACTGTTAAATTATTCCTCTGTTAAATAATTTAATTGTATATAACATTTTCTACAGGCCATTGTGAAATCCCTTAAACATTCAAAATTTGCTGATTATGTAGAAGTTGCCATTAAGGGCATTGATTTAAATAATTGATTGATGCTAAATATGAAGGCAAAGGCAAGATAAAATGTTTTTTGGAGAATAGAAAATAGTAGTTACAAAGATGCAAGGAAACTGTTACTCTATTAGAAACCAAAATGGAAATACTTGCAGAAATTATGGTGAGGTAGCACAGACCAGGGGCTTCCAAACCTAGTTAGGAGGTATATGGTCATCATTAGTAACTTCTGGCATCTAGAGTCACGTATCTTTCTAACCACACAAAACCAGAATCTCATCTATCGTTTTTCTGCTCCCAGCTTTCCTACTGGATGTTCTAGTCTTGCAAGCTAGGATTGCAGTCCGATACTCATACTCACCTTCCCCATTCATTCATGCATCTGCAGAAGTTTAATTTTTCACTTCAGCCACATCCTTTCCCTTTGCACATGTCCAAATCCTGAATCTTCACTTCCAGCAAGTACAAAGTAGAACCTCAGTTACCCCTGTGTATGCCATCACCCTAATCCTGGTCTTCCTACTTCACCATGTTTTGGCCCTCTTTCTATATCCTGAACTAGAAGTGCAGGTCTGCCTGGAGGCAGCAGAGCTGTTCATTGTTGTTGAATGCAGATGGTGGCTGCAGTAGTTACTAACTGTGTTTACAGAGCCTTTATAGGACTTAGTAGGCAGTTACTCTGCTGCCTGTGTAAAAGCAGTGAGAGCCAAGAGCTGTGGCTCAGTAGTTCAGCATTGAGCATATCACAAAGCAGGCATGAGTGGTATGTGCACTATAGTTTGGCCACCTTTCTTATAGAGAAGCAAGGAAGGTCAGTAGCAGACAACTGTGGAGAGATAAGAGTAATTCTCATTGAAGAATAAAAAGCACAGGTCTGATTTTTAAAAATCAAATAACCTAAACCAATGCAAAAGTCCAAATAGATGCCTTTATTTCAGTCTGTTTCACATCAGCTGAGCTTGAGTTCATCCCTTAAAAAAAAAAAAAAAAAAAAAAAACACATAAGCTAGCCTTAAATTTAAAGAAATTGTTCCATACAGGATTTTGAAAATTGGCATATAGGCAAGTTTAAGCTAAACTGATATAACTTTCTTGTGCAGTCAAGCCCTGAGCTATCTGCCTGGAAATCAGGAGGGATTTTACTGCATTCTGTTAAGTGTAATGTAGGTAAGTGGAGCTGACATAAGAGGTGAGTTTCAGTTGTTGAATCAACTCCATAAGTAGTTAAAAAAAAAGAAGATAAGGTTTGAATGAACCTTTTGAGCACATGGGAGCCAATTGCATTAACAAGAGCACTCTAATCATATAATTATATTCTCCATATTTTTGTGAGAGACTAGTCAGCACTAGGTTGAAAACACTGGAGTCTAAAGAGACATGCTATTGGAGCTCCATGGAAAAGGAATTAAGGGTAGACAAAGTGATGAGAGGAAATGATTGGTTAAAAAATTATGGTTTTGTGTTTCTCTCCTGCACAGTGCAAATATGTGTGTGTTTGGGTGTCACATCTTTAAATATCTGTTTATTTTAAAATCCTTTTACCTTTGATATGTAAAAATCTATTTGGTCATGTTACTGTGCTGCTTTGAAAGCAAAACCAGTGAGAGACTCCAAAGTCAGAAATACAATTTAATAGGAAAAAAGAGAAAAAATAAAATACATGCAACAGTACAAAAGAAAACCACTGACAGAGTCAGAATACAACCTGACACCCTGCTAGTTAGGGTGGTGGTAGCAGTCCAGATGAAGTGGTCTTGTTGAAGTAGTGATCCTGTAGAAAGGTCTGGTAGTTCTTGTCCTCTGGAAACCAGTGGGTAAGGGCCACTTTGGTGTTCCAAATCTCAGTTTTTATCTAGGTAGGAAATGTTTGGCTCCTCCCCTTGGCTGGACCATCTCACAATGGGATGATGTAATTTTATCAGTCATGCAGTGGGACTCAATGGCCCATTAACAGAAGATATCTTCCGGGAGGAAGGATGGGTTGTGGAAAAGATAAAGAACATTGCCCCACCTGGTTTTAACAAACAGTGATAGAATACATACTTTTGGGCACATCTTTACATTGTAACCTAGGACAGTTACCAAACATCTTCCAACATCTTCCCTTCCAAAGTCCTCCTGTCTTTAGAAAATACTATAGAAAGTCTTGTATTTCTTAACTAAAAACTGGGTAATGCACTCTAATTTCACACAATGTTTGGCTTCTGGAGAATACCCTATTACAGTTGTTCTCTGAGCCAATTAATGCTTGTAATATATTTTACAATTTATAACATATATTTCAGTTTAGCAAGGAAGCATATTTTAGATTAGGCACTGTCCATTCTAGTGATTCTCTTAATTTCTTGGTGATTGCACAGAATCAAAATAGCAAACAAAAATTAAATAAAGCAAAATTGGTGGTATTTTCACAGCTTCCTTCATTTGGAGCATACATTTCAAGGCATGCTTTGTTTTGTTTGCTACTTACGTTTGCAATCCTTTAAAATGTAGATTGGAAAAAATGATACTGAGAAGGGAATTTTGAGACAGGAGAATCTTGCATGTGACAACTACTGAGTTCAGTCTCATTAACAGTTGTACAATGTGTTTCAAAAATGAGACAGGCTTCTTTTATATAAAAAAATTAATATAATATATGAAGTTGCATGCTTTAATAGTTTTCCATTTTAAATTATGGAGTTTTATATCTGGACATGAGATTAAAAATTGGCAGGCATTGAGATTATTCCTGTTGTTTTGTTTCTTTTATGCTATGTAAGAGGGCAAATGGAATATAGTGAGGCTTTGATAACCTTAGCTCCACTGGGGTGGAACTCTCCCTGTTTTTAAAAAATAAGCAAATAAGATAGCAGAGGCTGCCTTTTGAGGTTCTTTATGTCGGTCTTGCTTTGGATAAGCATATTTGCCCTGGTTTAAAGGACAGGTGTCTGCCAAGGAAGGTGGGAACCTCCCTTGGAATGGAAAATGTGACCCCTTTCCCTCTGAATTATAACTTTGAAATTACAGTGCTTTCAGCCAAAGATGTGAGAAAACAAATAACAGTATTTTACTAGTATATATATATATGTATAACAAGGCAAAAAAACAACACCAACAGCAGCAGACAGAAAAAAACCAGACAAAATAAGAGCCTTCTCTCGGCTGTCCAGCACTTTCCCCTTTGGTGTAGTTATGGTCACAGCCGGCAGGGGTGCTGTTGGCTCCCACCTGGGCAGGGCAGGTGGGATGATTCCCCCGCGGCTGCAGGGGATGCTGTAGCATGAGCTCAGCCTCCTCTCCACATGGTTAATGATGACTCGGTGGGAGAGAGAGAAAGGAGCTTCCTTTGCAAACTCACGAGGGGCAGGGGGGGAGTTGTTCTCAGTGCTGCTCTGGGTCGTGAAATAGACTATAAAAAGAACTTTGGAGGAGCAGGCTGGAATAGCAGATGCGGGCACACCTGGGGTGGCAAACAAAATGTAGCGAAAACTGTGCAGCTGCAGCACAGCTGAAGAAATACTAAAACCCAGTGTTGGTCTTAACCATGTTGAACAACTTTCTTAGAATCATGGATTCATTTAAGTTGGAAAAGACCTTTTAAGATAAAGTTCAACTGTAAACCTAAAACTGCCAAGTCCACTACTAAACCATGTCCCTAAGTGTCACATTTACAGTAATTTCACAACCATAAGGTGCACCGGACTATAAGGCGCACCCCCCGGAGCCGGCACATTTTGCAACTTTGTAGATCAGATAAGGAGCACCGGAGTACAAGGTGCACCATTTTTTTGCCGCAAAGATCCGCGCCACGCGCAACAAAGTAACAAGTTAGTAACGGAATCCCACGATCCTGGAGTTTACTGGCATGTGCTCAAATTGGAAACAATTTAACAGATTGGTGTAACCTTTAAATGCAGCCCCAAGCGTCTTCCCTGTGCGTGGGGCCTGGCACTCCCGCCCGCCCCCGGCTGGCGAGGAGGGGCTTGGGGCGGCCGCGGCTCACACCTCAGGGTTGCTGTGGTTCAGGACGGCTCAGGGCTGCCCGCGGCTTGGGACGGCGCGGCCCTGGCCGTTTCCTCTCTCCCTGTACAGCTCCTGCTGGCCGGGGACTGCCTGCTCCCGCCCCCCCTTGGGAGTCGGCGCTCCTGGGGTGCTGCCCCACCTCGCGGCTCGGCTCACGGCTCGCAATTTTTTTTTGCAGCGAGGAGCTCTGCCGCGTGCAACAAAGTAAGTAATTACTGTCAAGTGATCAGTTTGCAAACATTTTTCACAGATTGGCGTGGCCTTTAAACGCAGCCCTAGGTGCCGTCCCCATGCCGCGGGCCCCAGCACTCCCACCCGCCCCCAGCACCAGCTGGTGTGGCTCGCGGCTCCCACCGCGCAGCCGTGGGTCCCAGCTTCTCCTGCCCGGGCGGCCGCAGATGCCGCGGGCCCTGGCACTCCCGCCCGGCACTGGCTGGCGCAGCTCAGCTTGAGGTTCAGTCGCCACGGCCACTGGCGACTCCATCCCCCCATGCCTGGGCTGCAGCCGCCGGAGGCTCCTGGTTGTCCCCGCCCCCAGGGCCGCTCGGCGGCTCCTGGTTGTCCCCACGCCCGGAGCCACCAAGTGGCTCCTGGTTGTCCCCGGGCCCGGTGCCGCGCGGCCACTCCTCATCCCCGCCACCCCCGGGGCTGCTTGGGGGCTCCTCGTCCCCCCCACGCCGAGGGCCACACAGTGGCTCCTGGTTGTCCCCACGCCCAGGGTCGTGCGGCGGCTCCTTGTCCTCCCCGCTCCCGGGGCTGCTCGGTGGCTCCTCATCCTCCCCCCCGTCCCCGGGGCCGTTCGGCGGCTCCTCGTGCCCCCTGTCCCCGTGGCCGCTCGGTGGCTCCTCATTCCCCCGTCCCCGAGGCCACATGGTGGCTCCTGGTTGTCCCCGAGCCCGGGGTCGCCCGCCGGCTCCTGGTTCTCCCCGCGCCGGGGCCGGGGCCAGTGCCGCCCGGCTTCTTCTTCCCCCAGGGCCAGGGCCGGCGCTGGCTCCCTCCCTCCCCGCGCGGCTCCTGCTGGCCGTGGCCGTTCGCTCCTGCCCCCCCTCGTGACTCGGCTCACACTTCTGGGGTGGCAAATGTCACAACTTTGTCCATCAGATAAGGCGCACCGGACTATAAGGTGCATTTCCGGGGTCGGGGGGAAATTTTTGTCAAAAGGGTGCGCCTTATAGTCATGAAATTACTGTACACATCTTTGAATCCCTCCAGGGGTGGTGACTCCACCACTTTCCTGGGCAGCCTGTTACGATGCTTCTTAACCCTTTTTCCTAATATCCAGTGTAAACTTTCCCTGGCACAACTTGAATCTGTTTCCTCTCGTCCTTTCATTTGTTGCTGTCCTGGTTTGGAGGACAGGTACTGCCAGGAAAAAGGGCAGGAGCTCCTCCTGAAATGGAGAGTGAAAATCCCTTCCCTCCAATTTATTATAATTTGGAAATTAAGGGGGCTCTCGGGTAAAGATATGGGTTTAGGAATAACAGTTCTTCACTAATATATCTACAAGACAAACAAAAACAACATCAGCTAGGAAAATCAGTGACAAAACAGAACAAATAACTCAATTCCAGTCCCTTTTGCAGGCACAGACGCTCTTTTCCTCTGCACGTTTCCAGTGGTGACCAGGGTAGGGCCCTCGCAGCGGCGTCAGCAGTAGGCGGGAGCAGGGAGGCAGAGGCGGAGGCAGCAAGGCTGTGTCCCACGTGGGAGAAGGGTGGAGGAAGACTCCCTGCTCACTGTTTGGATCCCGGTGCTCAGCGGTGTTCTCAGGGGAAGAAGGCTGTAGCAGAGCAGGGTGCAGGGCAAATCTGACCACAGAGAACCTCACTCCTCTGCGTTCGGACCGCGAGTGTCCCCCCAAGAGCATAATTAGATCTCTCCCCACCTTCCCCCCACCCTGCCCTTTTTGTTCTGAGTGATCAAAAGCTGAAGGAGCTGCCTGGCAGACTTCCTTAGCATGAAAATGGGAAATATTCTCCACAGAGGAGGGAAGAGTAAGAGAAAAAAAACCCCAACCCCCAACATAATCCACCCCAAATTTTTCCCATTCCAAAATAATACATCAAATTGGAACCTTTAAATTATATACATACATGCAGTTACAGACAGTATCATAGATAGTTCACCCTAGAACAAGGTTTCCTTGAGGTATGCATCAGGTCTCTCCATCCTTTTGCATCACCCACGAGGTACAACCTGGTCCTTGAGGGAAAACCACCCCACGGACAGGATTGTCTTTGCTGGAGGCAGAGTTCACCCAAACAGTTTTCCCTAGCATACCTCTCATGTGTACCACTGGAACCTTATCTCCATCTGGTATTCTCAAGGCCTCAGATTGGGAAGGGCCTGTTCAGTTAGTGGAACCTCGGGTATTCACTAACCATGTGGCCTTTGGTAGATTACTTTCCCAGTTCTTCAAAGTCCCCTCACCTAGTGCTTTCAAGGTTGTTTTAAGCAGGCCATTGCATCGTTTGACTTTCCTAGCTGCTGGTGCATGGTAGGGGATATGGTACACCCACTCAATGCCATGTTCTCTAGCCCAAATGGATATCAGGCTGTTCTTGAAATGAGTCCCTTTGTCTGACTCAATTCTCTCAGGCACACCATGCCTCCAAAGGACTTGTTTTTCAAGGCCCAGGATGGTGTTCTGAGCAGTGGCGTGAGGCACAGTGTAGGTCTCCAACCATTTGGTGGTGGCTTCCACCATGGTCAGTACGTAGCACTTGCCTTGGCGGGTTTCAGGCAGTGTGATGTAGTCAATCTGCCAGGCCTCCCCGTACTTATATTTGGACCAACGCCCTCCATACCAGAGGGGCTTCACCCGCTTGGCTTGCTTGATGGCAAGCACACATCTCACAGTCATGGATAACCTGAGAAATACTGTCCATGGTTTGATCCACCCCTCGGTCTCATGCCCACTTATAGGTGGCATCTCTGCCCTGATGACCTGAGGCATCATGGGCCCATCAAGCCAGGAACAATTCTCCCTTGTGTTGCCAATCTAAGTCTATCTTTGACACCTCTATCTGTGCAGCCTGATCTACCTGCTTGTTGTGTGGGTGCTCTTCATTAGCCCGACTCTTGGGGACATGGGCATCCACATGACGGACTTCCACAGGTAGCTTCTCTACCCGAGTGGCAATGTCTTTCCACTCATCAGTGGCCCAGATTGGTTTTCCCCTATGTTGCCAGTTTGCCTTTTTCCACCTTTCCAGCAAACTCCACAGAGCATTGCCTACCATCCATGAATCACTGTAAAGGTAGAGCTTTGGCCACTTCTCTCTTTTCAGCAATGTCCAAGGTCAGCTTAACAGCTATAAGTTCAGCAAGTTGACTTGATCCACCTTCTCCTTCAGTAGCTTATGCAACCTGTTGTGTGGGACTCCATACTCCTGCTTTCCACTTCAGGTTCACCTCCACGATGTGGCAGGAACCATTGGTGTAAAGAGCGTAGCGTGTTTCATCTGCTGGCAGTTGGTTATATTGTGGGGGTCCTTCAGCCCAGGTCACTTGTTCTTGCTCCGTGTTGTCAGTGAGACCAAAATCTTCACCTTCTGGCCAGTTCGTAATTATCTCCAAAATCCCAGGGCGATTCGGGTTTCCAATGCGAGCTTGTTGTGTGATGAGGGCAATCCACTTGCTCCATGTCGCGTCAGTGGCATGGTGGGTAGAGAGAACATTTCCATTAAACATCCACCTGAGCACTGGTAGTCGGGGTGCCAGGAGGAGTTGTGCTTCCATCCCAATCACCTCTGAGGCAGATTGGACTCCTTCATAGTCAGTCAAGATCTCCTTCTCTGTGGGAGTGTAATTGGCTTCAGACCCTCTGTAGCTTTGGCTCCAGAATCCCAGGGGCTGGCCTCGAGTCTCTCCAGGCACCTTCTGCCAAATGCTCCAGGACAGGCCATGGTTCCCAGCGGCAGAATAAAGAGCTACTGCATGAGCGATCTCCTATTGGATCTGGGCGAAGGCTTGCTGCTGCTCAGCACCCCAGTGGAAATCGTTCTTCTTGCAGGTGACCAGATAAAGAGGGTTCCAATCTGGCTGTACTCAGGAATGTGCATTGTCCAAAAACCTGTGGCACCTAGGAAAGCTTGTGTTTCCTTCTTGCTGGTTGGTGGAGACACTGTGGTGATCTTATTGATGACCTCAGTGGGGATCTGGCATTGTCCGTTTTTCCACTTTACTCCCAGGAACTGGATCTCTCGGGCAGGTCCTTTGACTTTGCTTTTCTTGATCGCGAAGCCAGTTCCCAGCAAAATCTGGATGATCTTCTCTCCTTTCTCAAATACCTCCACTGCTGTGTTCCCCCACACAATGATGTCATCGATGTATTGTAGGTGTTCTGGAGCTTCACCCTTTTCCAGTGCAGCCTGGATCAGTCCATGGCCAATGGAGGGGCTGTGTTTCCACCCCGGGGCAGTCGGTTCCGGATGTACTTCATGCCCCTCGAGGTGGAAGCAAACTGTGGCCTGCACTCTGCTGCTAGAGGAATGGAGAAAAATGCGCTGGCAATGTCAGTGGTGGCATACCACCCTGCTGCCTCGGACTCCAGCTCATACTGGAGTTCCAGCATGTCCGGCATGGCAGTGCTCAGTGGTGGAGTCACTTCATTCAAGGCACGATAGTTTATAGTCAATCTCCATTCTCTATCAGACTAGCGCACAGGCCAGATGGGGCTGTTGAAGGGTGAGTGGGTTTTGCTGACCACCCCTTGGCTCTCCAGCTCACGGATCATTTTATGTATGGGGATCACAGCATCTCGATTCATCCAGTACTGCCGGCGGTGAACTGTTGAGGTGGCAATTGGCACTTGTTGCTCTTCCACCTTCAGGAGTCCCACTGCAGATGGATTTTCTAACAGTCCAGGCAAGGTGTTCAACTGCTTAATGCCCTCTACTGCTACAGCAGCTATTCCAAAAGCCCACCTGAATCGCTTTGGGTCTTTGTAATAGCCATTTCTGAAAAAGTCCATGCCTAGAATGTGTGGTGCCTGTGGGCCAGTTACAATTGGATGTTTCTGCCACCCCTTCCCAGTCAGGCTCAACTCAGCTTCCAGCAAAGTCAATTCCTGTGATCCCCCTGTCACCCCAACAATGGAAACAGGCTCTTCCCCCACATGTTGTGATGATAGTAGGGTGCATTGTGAACCAGTATCAACTAATATCTTGTATTTCTGTGGCTCTGAAGTGCCAGGCGATCAGATCCATACCATCCAATAGACTCTGTTATCCCATGCCTCTCCCTGGCTAAAGGCAGGGATCCTCTAGCCCTGGTTATTTTCCCTTTCCTGGGCATACATAGTAGAGGTTCCTTCAAGTTGGTCTGGCAGGTTATCCTCTCTTTTGTAATACCCAGCACCTTGGTCATGGGAGGTTGAGGTGACACTCACTTTAGTGTAGCTCCCTCAGCTGGCATTTCCCTCCCTGAGTTGTCGCACCCGTGCTGCCAGGGCAGAAGTGGGTTTTCCATCCCATTTTCCCATGTCTTCCCCATGGTCAAGTAGAAAAAAACATAGGTCAGCTCGTGGGGTATACCCTCTTTCACTAGCTGGGGGGTGTTGGGCCGTAACTTTTGCGTATGACTCGCACTGGTGCTGCATTGATCTTCCTGATCTCCTCTCTCATCTCCCTTATCTCATTTCTCATCTCCCTCACCTCCTTCATCTCCTCCCTTATCTCCTCCTGTATGCAATCCTTGACCACGGCAGAAACGTGGGCCTGCATTGGGCCATTCATCATACTGTGAAAATTTCCAAGCTTGTTAGCAACAGAGCTCACTATTTCTCGGTGTTCATCAGCATTAATCATGGCAATAAAGGTGGTATATTGAGATGGCCCTAGGTTTGCCAGATTCTACAACATCTGCCCTATGCACCTGACCTTGTCAGGGTCATTATCATGCTGTCCATCCCTCCCAAAGCGTACCTCCAATACTGCCACTTCTCTCAGCTGTTGAATTCCTTCCTCAAGGGTCTTCCACTGCATTCTATGGTGGTGCTCCTCCATTCTTTCTTTGTTGACAAACCTCTCTCTTACACTCATGAAAAGCCGTTTCCAGAGGGGAAGGGGGCTTTGCTCCCTTACGAATATCTGGTCCACACCTGAGTCCTGGGTCAAGGGTCCCAAATTCCTTGCCTCTGTACCATCCAGTTGCATACCTGTACTCATAAGGACCCAGACCTGAAGTAACCAAGATGTAAAAGCCTCTCGGCCCCCTCGTGCAATATCTTTCTGCAGATTACGGAGATTTTCATAAGACAGGGACTCGGTGATGATTTCAACCTCTGGCTCCCCTGCTGGTTGTGAGGGCCCTCCTCTCTGATCCTCCTTGTCTAGGTGCCTTGTTTTCATCTTAGACTTTCTAGTTTCCACAGGGGCGACTGTTGCTGGCTGTGTGTGCCCTTGCAATTCAGCTGGAACCTGGGCAGATGTAACATCTATGGGTTCCACTGCAGCATCATTGGATTCTCCCTCTTTTAGGCAGGGTTTCTCACCAGCTGGGGAAAGGTACTCCTTCATCATCTGGCCCATCTCCTTCACTAAAAAACCCACCCACTCTGGGTGGTTGCTTTCTGAGGTGGACTGTGGGGCAGGCTCAGGCTCTGGGGCAGGGTCAGTGTCTGCAGCAGCATCCATATATCCTGGAGTAGGTATCAGGGTTGTTATCCAGCTCAATCCCCCCTTATCTCTAAATGTTAAATAGAACAAGCCAATCAGTAACACCAGCCACTGTATGATATCATTAGCATTTAGAGGAGATTTGAACCCTTCAAAAACTGGTGGGGTAGACCCAAAAATCTGGGTGAAGGGTTGGGAGAAAATGTCCCCTGGTGTCATTCCCTCACAGTAGGTACCATTATTAAAGTAACCCCAAAAACATACATTGAGTGTGTGATAGCCCTGAATCCATGTAGCCGCCCTCTAAAGGAAGTTAAAAATCCATGAATTCCTCACCCTATTAACCCATAAAGCAAACTAGATAACAGCCACAGTAGCCTTAGTTATAGGGCCCATGTTTAGATAAGGGTTTGCAAATGGGAGAGATACATGTATGAACACATGCAGCCCAAACCAGGTTAAACTGGACCACATGTTGCTAGCACACAAAAAAACAACTTTTGGCAACTGAAGAACTGTTTTTCCTTTTTTTTTACCCTCTTTTCAATGCCCTCAGGCCCCACCTCTTGGGTACCAAGATCTGTCCTGGTTTGGAGGACAGGTACTGCCAGGAAAAAGGGCAGGAGCTCCTCCTCAAAAGGAGAGTGAAAATCCCTTCCCTCCAATTTATTATAATTTGGAAATTAAGGGGGCTCTCGGGTAAAGATATGGGTTTAGGAATAACAGT
>PYHW01010571.1:110535-131450 GCA_013186435.1 Turdus rufiventris
TAAACCTTAGGGGCCTCATTTCTTTGAGTAAACTAAATTTCTAAGGCTATATGGTTTAAGTTGCATAAAGTTTTACTTTATTAGTAAATAAACTAAGTTTTGTTAGTAAAAAAAAAAAACTAAGTTATTAAGGTTTCCTAAAACTTATACTTTGATGAACAAACTATGGTTTTACCCTTACTACACCTCCGCGCCCGGCGCCACCCGGCTTCTTGTTCTCCCCGTGGCCGGGGCAGGGCCGGTGCTTCCCGGCTTCTTGTTCCCCCTGGGCCCGGGTCGGAGCCTTCTCCTTGTTCCTCCCGCGCCTGGCGCCGCCAGGCTTCTTATTCCCCCAGGGCCTAGCGCTGCACGGCTTCTTGTTTCCCCAGCACCCGGGCCGGGGCCAACTTTTTGTTCCCCTCGGGCACAAGCAAAGGCCGGCTTCTTGTTCCCCCCGCCCCCGGCGCTGCCCGGCTTCACGTTCTCCCCACGCCCGGGGCAGGGCCAGCTTTTTGTTCCCCCCATGCCCGGTGCCACTTGGGTTCTTGTTCCCCTCGCGCCTGGCGCTGCCCGGTTTCTTGATTCCCCAGCGCCCAGGCCGGGGCTGACTTTTTGTTCCCCCCATGCACAAGCAAAAGCTGGCTTCCTGTTCCCCCCGCGCCCAAGCCAAGGCCGGCTTCTTGTTCTCCCCGCGCCCGGGGCAGGGCCAGCGCTTCCCGGCTTCTTGTTCCCCCTGCTCCCGGCGCTGCCCGGCTTCCTTTTTCCCCCGCTCCCGGGCCGGGGCTGGCTTCTTCTTCCCCCAGTGCCTGGCGCCGCCTGGCTTCTTGTTCCCCCCACGCCTGGGGCCACCCGGCTTCTTTTTACCCCTGCACCTGGGGCCACCCGGCTTTTTTTCCCCCCGTGCTTAGACCGGGGCAGGCTTTTTGTTCCCCACGCGCTCGGGCCAAGGTCGGCTTCTTGTTCCTCCAGCGCCCGGCGCCACCCGGCTTCTTCATCCTCCTGCACCCGGCACCGCACAGCTTCTTTTTCCTCCAGCGCCCAGTGCCACTATGCTTCTTGTTCCCCTTGCGCCTGGCGCCGCCCGGCTTCTTGTTCCTCCCCCGCCCGGCGCCGCCCGGCTTCTTCTTCCCCTCGGGCCGGGGCCGGCGGCAGCTCCCTCCCTCCCCGCTCGGATCCTGCCGGCTGCGACCGCTCGCTCCTTCCCTCCGTCGCGACTCGGCGTTCCCACGGCACCGCCCCCCCATTGCAGCTCACACTTCCGGGTTTGCAAGTTTCACAACTTTTTACATTATATAAGGTGCACCAGACTATAAGGCACACTTCCGGGTTCGGACCAAAATTTTAGTCAAAAGGGTGCGCCTTATAGTCGTGATATTACTGTATTTGCAACAGGTTTTTATTAAAATAGCTTTAAAGTTCTTAAATGGCATGTGCATTTAAGGTAATCTTTTGACTAAAATTTTCCCTCGAACCCGGAAGTGCGCCTTATAGTCCGGTGCGCCTTATCTGAGGGACAAATCGGCGAAAGTTGACAACCCGGAAGTGCGAGCCGCGAGGGGGAGTGGCCCCACAGCAGGGCCGGGCTGGGAGGGGGAGTGGCCCCGCAGCAACGTCGGGATGCGAGGGGAGAGGGGCTCCGCGAGGCGGGGAAAGCCGACATCGGGGCGGCCCCGGCGCGGGGGGGTAGAAAGCCGCAGAAATCGGGGCAGCCCTGGTGCGGAGGGGTAGAAAGCCGCCAAAATCCGGGCGGTCCCGGCGCGGGGAAGGGGAGAGCCACAGAAATCGGGGCAGCCCCGGCGCGGGGGGGTAGAAAGCCACCAAAATCCGGGCGGTCCCGGCGCGGGGAATGGGAGAGCTGCAGAAATCGGGGCAGCCCCGGCGTGGGGGGGATAGAAAGCCGCAAAAATCGGGGTGGCCGCCGCGTGGGGAGGGGGGGAGCCGCAGAAATCGGGGCAGCGGCGGCACGGGGCCTGCCGGCATCGGGTCACCCGGAGCGCCAGGGGACTCCTGGAGAAGCAGGGCCCCGGGGACACTCCATGGAGCGGCAGCGGCCATGCCCCATCCCCGGGGACGCTCCACGGAGCGGCAGCGGCTATGCCCCGTCCCCAGGGACGCTCCACAGAGCGGCAGCGGCCATGCCTCTGCCCCAGGGACGCTCCACAGAGTGGCGGCGGCCATGCCCGGGCCCTGGTGACGCTCCACCGAGTGGCAGCGGCTATGCCCCGTCCCCAGGGACGCTCCACAGAGTGGCAGCGGCCATGCCTCTGCCCCAGGGACGCTCCACAGAGCGGCGGCGGCCATGCCCCATGCCCGGGGACGCTCCACGGAGCAGCGGCCATGCCCGGGCCCTGGTGACGCTCCACCGAGTGGCAGCGGGCATGCCCATCCACGGGGACGCTCCATGGAGCGGCAGCGGGCATGCCTGGGCCCCGGGGACGCTCCACCGAGCGGCGGAGGCCATGCCCCGTCCACGGGGACGCTCCACGGAGCGGCGGCGGCCATGTCCTGGCCCTGTCAGGTACAGGCGGGCCCGGGGGCCGATGGCTGCTGGGTTGAGGCGGGGCCTCGGCCAGCAAACGTGCAGGGGGAGCTGGGGGCGGAGCCTCACTGCAAAAAAAAAAGAAGTGCGCCTTATAGTCCGGTGTGCCTTATCTGATCTACATGTTGCGAATTTTGCTGGCTGTCGGCGGGTGCGCCTTATAGTCCGGTGCGCCTTATGGTCGTGAAATTACTGTATTTAAAATAAAATGTTCCTCCCTATTTACATTTCTTTTACCTTTAGGGAAGAAAATAAAAAACCTTTAAAAACTTTGAAAGATTTGGTTTTTATTAGTTGCATTATTGGTCACATTTTAAGGAAATTGTTTAACATCTCTAGCTATTTAGGCTATAATCACAGTTAGGGATCCTCTCTGATTCAAATACAATTCTGATATATTTTGCAAACCTACATTAGAGTATTTAAATGCCTACAATATTGAAAACTTACAACTCAAGTAAAAATTGCAATGAAATTCGTCATTAAATTATATTTTTACGCGTTCAAATTCCTTAGGTTTAGGTGGATTTTCAACACTGAATTAATAATTACTTTTAATTTAATTTTTGGTTTTTAACATTTCTTCTTTTGGCATATGTTGCCTAGAAAGAACACAGAACTTTTCCAAACAGTGTGAAAATGATAATATAAAAGCAAGCCTTTACTTGAAAGCTTTGTGGTACACAATATGGAGAAAACTGCACCTGGAATTTATTTAGCACAATTTTATAAGATCAGGTAATTAGTATCTCTAGCAAATAATATCCAATTAGAAGCGCAGTTGGTTAGGTAATTTCCCCCCAGGTTCTGCCCCATTGGACTTATTCCAGGGGCTTTCTTGTTGTCTTCTAAATTCTAGTGGAAAACAAAGTGTCTTTGCTAGCCTGAAAAGCAAGACTAAACAGAATTCCAAGAAGCTAGCATAATATGTGGGAAAGTGCAGCTACTATGCTAAAGTGACAGAGTTGGAAGTTATACAACTATATATTAAAATTTATAAAGCTACAGATATATAAAAAGGAAAAAATATTATGGCATCACATAAAATTCTGCATTTGAAATAAAATGAGAGAAAATATTTGCTATTGCGACTGGTAGTGCTTGTAATGTCTATTCTATTGTTTAAGGCTGCATTAATCACCAAGAAATTTTACCTGATTTTTCATCTACACAGAAACAATCTGTGTAGAAAAAGTAACATAGCTTTACTTTGTGCATTGCTTGCATTCCTTTATGCTCACTCAATACTGCTTCAAAGCTGGTATTATAAATGTAGTTGTAAGACTGTTTTTTCAAAAAATAGTGGTAGAAATTAGTGAAGAGAGTAAAAACTAAGAACACAGTAAGAATTATATTGTCATGCATTACTTTTTTTTTTTTTTTTTACCAGACACTGTAAGTGCATAGAATCATAGAAAGGTTTGGGTTGGAAGGGGCCATAAAGATCATCTAGTTCCAACCTCCCTCACATGGGCAAGGACATGTTTCACTAGACCAAGTTGCTCAAAGCCCAATCCATCCTGGTGTTAAACACTTCCAGAGATGGGGCAGCCACAGCTTTTCTGGGCAACCTGTGCCAGGGCCTCACCACCCTCACAGTAAAGAATTTCTTCCTAATCTCCAATGTAAACCTACCCTCTTTCAGTTTGAAGCCATTCCTCATCCTATCACTCTGTGCCCTTCTAAAAAGTCCTTTCCTGGTTTCTTGTAGCCCCTTTAGGTATTTGAAGCCTGCAATAAGGTCACTATGAAGCTTTTTCTTCCCAGGCTAAATGACCCCAACTCCCTCAGCCTTTCCACATAGGAGAGGTGCTCCATCTCTCTAATCAATTTGGTGGGCTCATCTGGACTTGCTCCAACAGGTCCATGTCCTTCCTGTGTCCAGCCTCTCATCCACCAGCACCTCCAAGTCATTCTCCTCGGTGTTGCTCTCAATCTGTTCATCACTGCCTGTATTGGTACTGGGGGTTGCCCCAACCCAAGTGCAGTACCTTACACTTGGCCTTGTTGAACCTGCTGAGATTCCCATGGGCCCACTTCTCAAGCTTGTCCAGGTCCCTCTGGATGGCATTCCATCCTTCAGGTGTGTCAACCACACCACTCAGCTTGGTGTCATCTGCAGACTTGCTGAGGATGCACTCAATCCCACTGTCATTGATGCAGATGTTGACTATCACTGGTCCCACTATGGACCCCTGAGGGACACCACTTGTCAGTGATGCCCATTGGGACTCTGAGACATTGATCACTACCCTCTGGATGTGACTGTCTAAAAAATTCCTCATCCACCAAACAGTCCACCCATCAAATCCATGTCTCTCTCCAATTTAGTGAGAAGGATGTTGTGGGGGACTGTGTCAAAGGCTTTACAGAAGTCCAGATAAATGACATCAGCACCCCTTCCCTTGTTCACTGATGTAGTCTCTCCATTGTAGAAGGCCACAGGTCGGTAAGGCAGGTTTTGACCTTGGTGAAACCGTGCTGGCTGTCCTGAATCACTTCCCTGTCCTCTATATGCCTTAGCAGAGTTTCTAGGAGGATCTGTTCTATGATCTTCTCAGGCATAGAGGGGAAGCCATGACTTTTCATGGAGAGTGGCTTGGCAACAACATCAGCCAGTTCCCTCAGGGCTCTGAGATGCATCTCATTGGATCCCATAGACTTATGTATATTAAGGTTTCTCAGGTGGTCATAAACCTGATCTTCACTTACAGTTAGAGGGACTTTGCTTCCCCAATCCCCATTCTTCTGTCCACCCACTCGAGAGGTGTGGGAAGAGAGGTTGCCATTGAAGACTGAGGCAAAAGTTGTTGAGTAAGTCAGCCTTCTCCTTGTCTGTAGTTATCACTTTGCTGGCCTTGTTTATTGAGGGGAAAGTAAACCTTTGGCTTTCCTTTTCTGGCTGATGCACCTGTAGAAGCCTTTCCTTGTTATTCTTTGTGTCCCTTTCCAAGTTCAGCTCCAGGTTTGCCTTGGCCTTCCTCACTACATCCCTTCACAACTGGACTGCATCCGTATACTCTTCTGATTGTACATGTCTTTCCTTCCACTGCCTGTGCATTTACTTCCTGCTCTTTAGTTGGGTCCCTACTCAGCCATGCTGACATCTTGCCTTCCTTGCTTGATTTCTTGTCCCTGGGGTTCACTAGGTCTTTTACTCCATGGAAGATGTCCTTAAAAATCCACTCTGTTCCACTCACTTGTCTCTGAGGGCAGTCTCTCAGGGGATCCTACTGACTTTCTCCTTGAAGAGTTGGAAGTTTGCTTTCCTAAAGTTCAGGGGCCTAACTTTCCTCCTTACCTGACCCTTGTCCCTCAGGACTGCGAACTCCACTGGTGCATAAACATTGCAGCCCAGGCTGCCTCCAGTCGTGACATCCCCAATTCGCTTACATTGATGACCATCAGATCCAGCATTGCATCCCCTCCAGTAAGGCTGTCGATTACTTGGTTCAAGAAGTTATCCTCCATGCATTCCAGGAGTCTCTTGGATTGCCAACAGCTCTCTGTGTTCATTTCCCAGCAGATGTCAGGGTGAAGTCCCTCAGTAGGACAAGAGTCTGCAAGTGCAATGACTCCTGTAGCTGGAGCAAGAAGACCTCATCACTAGGCTCCCCTTGAAGACCCGGCCTGTAATAGTTTAGTGGGTACATATTTTAGATGTCTGAATTTGGGGATGTGAGTGACATCAGTTTTCCAGATTTGCAAAGCATGCAGTCCATGAGGGTTTACCCCCATCTGCAGTCGTACAGTGTGGCCTTGGCAGTCAGCACAGGTGCTAACTATAGTATGAGCCTCTGTGTTTGACAGCTGAGATTGCTGTTGTAATGCTCTGACACCTTGGTGGAAAAAATCATGTGATGCCTTTGCTTGTGCTAGCATATCTGGTTGTGATGCTGTTCAAGCAGGGTCAGCTAGCATATCTGCTCTAGCGTTGGCCTCTGTGATAAAACCTGGTAAATTTGTGTGAGTCCTGATGTATAAGATATAATAAGGGTAAGTTCTGGCTTGGATGCTATGGCATAGAGTTTTTAGTAAACTAAATAATTGTGCATTATCAATTTCCTTTAATAGTGCTTGGTCTAATCTCTGAGGGATGTCAACTACATATGCAGAATCAGTTACAATATTTAGAGGAATGTGGGCAAAATGTTGGAAAGCCATAGCTACAGCCCTCAGTTCTACTAACTGAGGTGATCCATTCTCATAACCCTCCAACATTTGCCAGTCACCTTCCTCTTTCTATGTTACAATGGCATTTCCTGTTTTCTCAGAACTGTCAATAAACACTAACACCTTTAAAGATGTATGGGTATTAGAGGTTTCAGAGATAATGCAGTTTCCCCACTTAATTTCAGCAATCTATAGCTTGGTAAATGGTAAGTGATTTGTCCAGAAAAATTTTGTAAGGCACTTTGTAAGACTGTGCTGTTGGCAAAGCACCATTGAAATTGTTCGTGTATCACAGTAATAATAATTTTTGAAGGATCTTTAGCATTCAGTTGTAAATACCTGTAATGACATTTGATCATTAATTGTGCAATTACAGTAATTTCATTATTATAAGCTGCACCATTTTGACTAAAATTTTGCTCCCAAACCAGAAATGCGGCTTACATTCAGGAGCGGCTTATATATGAACAAATTTTGGAAATTTCCCAACCCAGAAGTACGAGCCAGTAGCAGCCCTGAGCCGAGCCGGAGCCCGCCTGGCCCCAGGCGGCGGGGCAGTGGCGGCGCAGCAGCAGGGCTGCCCAGGCCCGGGGGGCGCGGCGGCAGGCACACCCCTCTCCCTCTTCCTGGTGGCACCAGCCGGGCATGCCCCTCTCCCTCTTCCCAGCGGCACCGGCCAGGGACACCCCTCTCCCTCTTCCCGGCAGCATTGGCCGGGGACACCCCTCTCCCTCTTCCCAGCGGCATTGGCTGGGGACGCCGCACCCCCACTTCCCGGAAGCACCAGCTGGGCACGCTGCTCTTCCTCTTCCCGGCAGCACCGGCCGGACACGCTACTCCTCCGCTTCCCGGCGGCAGCAGCCGGGCACGCTGCTCTCCCTCTTCCCAGTGGCAGCGGCCAGGCACGCCGCTCTCCTGCTTCCTGGTGGCAGTGGCAAGCGGGGCCGGGGCCGCTCCCTGGCAGCTGCCCTGAGCAGGGCCGAGCCAGTAAACTCCGCGATCCCGCAATTCTGTTACTAATTGGCAACTTTGTGAAAGTCGCACGCGGATCCTCGCTGCGAACGAAAGTGCGGCTAGTAATCCAGTGTGTCTTATATATGGACAAAGACCTAAACGTTGCTGACACCTGGACCTGCGGCTTATAACCAGGTGTGGCTTGTAATCGTGAAATTGCTGTAGTTCAAATAGGGTGAGTGCCATTTTTTTTAGGCTGATGAGGTAAAAACATCCATTTTAGTATGTGTAAAGGATCAGGCCAGTGTGAATTCCACTGCCTTATAATACCAGTAGGGTATTAAAAAATTGACAATGAGAATGAATACAGTGATACACACCTGGGCATATCTGGTGGATTTGTCTGTTTGTGATAGCTTGCTCTACTGTTTCGAGAGTGGCTTTTGCCTCTGGGGTTAATTTTCTGGAGGAAGTTATTTCAGGATCACCTTTTAGGAAGTCAAATAAGTGTGCTAATTGTGAATTGGTCAGTCCTAGATAGGGTCTAACTCAGATGATAGTACCCAGCAGTTTCTGTGCATCATTTAGAGTTTGAATCTTAGTTGAAAATTGAATAATTTGTGTCTGTATAGTCTGATTCATTATTTTGAGTCCTAAATATTTCCAGGGTGGTTGCTGGTACACCTTGTCTGGTGCTACCTGCAGCCCAAATGTTTTTAATGCTTGCAACAGGCTTGGCCAAATCTGTGAGAGATCATTTTTGGTTTGGGTTGCTATCAGAATGTCATCCATGTAATGGTAACAGTATGCTCTTGGAAATTGTTCTCTCATGGATGAGAGTCCCTGTGCAACATACCACTGACAAATTGTGGGGCTGTTTTTCAGGCCTTGAGGAAGGACTCGCCATTGATAACATTCTGCTGGCACAGTGTTATTAACAGAAGGCACTGTAAAAGCAAACTTTGGGGTATCGTCTGGGTGCAATGGAATAGTGAAAAAACAATCTTTCAGGTCCACAATTAGGATGTCCCAGGAGGCATTGTAGGAGATGGCATACCAGGCTGTAAAGTGCCCATGCTCTCCATCATGGAATTAATTTTTCTCAGGTCATGGAGTAACCTCCACTTGCCAGATCTCTTTTTTATAACAAATACCAGGGTGTTCCAAGGGCTCATAGATGGCTCTATGTGTCCTTGAGCTAGCTGTTTTTGTACTAAGGATTTTAGGACATCTAACTTTTCCTTTTCAAGGGACCATTGTGGTACCCACACAGGATGAGTAGTGAGCCATTTCAGAGCTAGTGTGGGATACTTTACGTCCTTTAATACAGTGGCCCCTGTTAAAAATCTGTCCCCACCTGGACTCTCCATGCAGACAGAACATCCCTACCCCACATGTTAAGAGGTGCAGTAGTGATATATGGTAAAATTGTAGCTGTTTGTCCCTCAGGATTCTTGACCAACACAGGGTTGCTACTGAAGCAGCTCTGTGTGGTCCTTCCAAGGCCAGCAATGACAGATCCTGCAGGTGTGGTGGGCCACAATGAAGGCCAAGTGTTGGCAGAGATGATGGTGACCTCTGCCCCTGTGTCAATCATTCCACTGACCTTGATCTGTGAGGGCTTTGCCTGATGCATTGTAACAGTACAAACCATATTAGGTCTTTGATCACCCACAACCTGAGTCCGGTACACCTGGGGCTGTCCTGTTGGTCCGAAACCTTGGTCTCTTCAGTCCCTAGAATCTGTTTTGGGGACAGAAGACTTAAAAGGAATAAGCTGTGCAATTCAGGTTTTTGCAAGGATAGTCACAGGTGGAATAGGGGTTGACACCATGGCTTGTATTTGTCCTGTGAAATCAGTGTCTATAACACCTGGGTGTACAAAGATACCTTGTAAAGTGGCACTGGATCTCCCAATCAGCAGTGCACTCAGTCCTTTCCCTATGGGCCCCTGGGCCTCAAGAGGGACTTTCTGTATCTTTAATGAGCTTATAGTTATTGGGATTGAAGTGGAAACATCCATGCCAACTGATCCTCTTCTCCTTGCTGTGAGCTGCTCACACAGGCTTGTACCTGAGGGTGGGAAAACACTTCTGTCGTCATGCATTTCCCTTTTGCATTTGGCTTCTTGTTTCACTGGTCTTTAAGAAATTGTCCATTACCATGAAATTTGGACTGTCATACCTTGGTTGCATCTCCAGACATCTCACATCGGTTGCAGCTTGCATTTGTGCTTTTCTGTCCTTGAAATGTCCCCTGTGAAATACACTTTTGGGGAAAATTTGCCTTCAGGTGGCCTTGTTGTCCACACTTGTAGCAGTGAGGTGTTGATTTAACAGCAGCTGTAACAATATTAGCTAACATATCCATGTTATGTGAACTAGTTCCAACCTTAGCACATGCATTTATCATATCCTCTAGAGATGGATTTTCTTTGGGTAGTATACCTATAATCTTTCTACAGTCCTCATTTGCATTATCTCTTGCTATTTGTAGTATTAATTGACACCTTGCTTCACTGTTTGCTATTTGTTTTTCCATAGCATTCTGCAAACGTTCTATGAACTGCATATATAATTTGTTGAGGTTTTGCCTTACACTTGAATATCTTTGGGTTGGTACAGACGGGTTTGTGATTTTCATTAGAGCTCGCATTCCTAAGTCCTTTGCTTGAGCTAGGATTGAGGGGTTCAGGCGTGCTTGGGTTTGTGGATCTTCCATGGGGGACAGTCCCATAAGTTGATAAATCCCTGCCCCAAAGCATGGGTCTTTCTGCGAAGCTCTTGAATTTTGCAGTCCCTGGTCCTCTGCATAAGACCTTCAGGCTGATTAAAACATCATGTATTGCACTGGAGTACAGGGTAATTTTGCAATTTGCTTCATGTCATAGGGGGTTAATTCACTAGCAGTTATAAACTGAAGCATATTTGCAACAGCAGATGGACCCCAGCCCATGTTTAGCGGCTAGTTAGTGTAGCTCTGAAAGGATTTGCCAGTTAAGTGGTATATATTTGTCAGGTGTAGTTCCATTACCTTGTACAACTGGGAATGCTACAATCGTTCCCCCCCCCTTTTCTGCCAGTCCTCCTGTGATGGCAAAGACATGGGCACAGAAATTAGTTCAGCTCCTTTTATATCTCCACTTTCAATTGCCTTTTGTTTTACCTCCATCTAGAAGATAATTGGGTCGCGAGTGGGGATGGCATCTGATCTGAACAGTGATGGGGCTGGAGCTGATGCTGGCACTATGTGAGTTTCTGGAGTTGGTAGCAGGGTGGAGACTTGGGTTCTTTTCCATGGGTGTCTCGTGTATCCATCAGTGATGTGGTTTCTTGGGGCTGTTGGAGCTTTGGCTGCAGATGCGTTGAAGCTGTGGCAGCGGTAGGAGCGGGACCGGGGCTCGGCATCATTGTGCCGGGACTTCCTGGTTCTGGTGCATTTCCAAGAGTGATGTGGGCTCGACATCCGGGCACCCGTAGTAACTTCTCATAGAGGCCCGCCCCCGTGCGGCAGCAGAAGGAAGGTGTGGCCATCGGAGGAGGGGCTGTAGGCAGGGCTTGGCAGCCTGGCCAATCAGCTCTGGGTAGGAGTGGTCCGGGCGTTTCCACGGCAACAAGGGGTATGGTCGGCTCCGGCGCAAGCTGCGTGTGCGCGTTCGGTGCATGCAGTGGGGGTGGTGGCCCCGGAGGCCACATGGCATGGTGGCGCGGGGCGGTGCGGGACAGCACGAGGCGCTCCGGCTCGGCACAGCAGCCCCATTGCGTGGGCACGGGGCGTTCCAGCCCCATGCGGCATCCCTGCAACACGGGCTCTTCTCTGCCAAGGATTCACGGGTCAGCGGAGCTGTGCATGCCACTGGCGCTGTGCTGCGTGCTGGGGCCATGCTGGCTGCTGCCGTGCCACGTGTTTCGGTTGTGCAATCTAGCTCACTGCCTCCTGCCTGGGTCTCGCTATCACCCTCCACTCCGACACCCAGCGGGGCCCCTCCACACATGTCGGTTTTTATCTGCCTTAGCAAATTCAACAGGGTCTTAGAACTCTAACTGCGCTTTGATCGCCTTTTGAAGCGGCATCTATTATATATTTCCCAGTACACGTCCAGGTATTCATACTTATGCAGTCTCTTTAGTTGGTTCTTACCCCTGGTTTTTAGTCCATTATATTAAGTCTAATAAAGTCTCTTTTTCATAATCTATATCCCATTCTTGTAGAAAATCAATCCATACCTTACTTGCTGGATGTTTCTCCGCAGAGACACATTCACCCATATCTTCAGTGAGGTTTTTCTTCTATTTCAAGAATGGTATATGCAAAGGAAATCCGGATTTTTTCTGCAGCTTTCTACCACAAACAGCTCTGCTCGCTGTATATTGGACGGCTCTCCTTGCACGCCTCTAATTTTTATTCAGCTTTTTTCGCTTCTTTTTCCGGCGGTTGTCCCCGCACGCCGGTCTGTCTCCCCCCGTTCTGCTCACGGGAAATGGCTGAGTCGGATCACTTCGATGGTTACCGTATTTTATGACGGGGTTGCTGGTTGGAGACAGAGATGACACAAATTTACCAAGGGTCCTCAACAAACAGCACTGAGTTTATTATGGCCGCCTCTTTTTATAGGGGGTTTGAATTTCTTGGGCTTAGACAGATGATTGATTGGCTCTCTGACCAGTGAAAAGTCTGCAGCTTAGGATGGAACATGATTGGGTGAAGTCCCTGTTTGGGTTTGAATATATCATATCATTGTTCACCCAGGGACCTGTTTATCGAACCAGGCTGGCCAAACTGGGTTTGTTATTTATGGCTGAATTATTTGCCCAGCTACAGAGTGGCTATGCTGTGACAGGTTGAGATAAGGCAGTTTACTAAAGCAAAAGAAGTGAAAGTTTGCGCACGCATAAGCAAAAGGAAAAAAAAAATATTCGCTATTTCCCATTAGCGAGTAATATTCAGACACTTTCCAGGAAACAGGGCTTCAGCATGTGTAGCAGTTGCTCCAGAAGGTGAATGTTGTAGAATAATGAATACCCCATAGTTCCTCCTCCCTCCTTTAGCTTTTATATCTGAGCTGATATCATATGGTATGGAATACCCTTTGCTCAGTTTGCTTCAGCTGGTCTGGTTGTGTCCCCACCCAGGATCTTGGCTGCCCCCAGCCCCTTGATGGGGAAGGAATGCTGAGAGACAGTGCTGATGCTGTGCTAGTGCTGCTCAGCAGTAGCCAAAACACTGGTGTGTTAACACCTTTACAGCTCCTAATGCAAAGCACAGCCCTGTGAGGCCTCTAGGGGGAAGTGAACTCCAGCTCAGCAGGACCCAATGCAATCTCTACCCATTTTTCCATAGCATTTGCATCATACTCAGAACTCACATAATTTATATATATATATATTTATCGTCTAGCTGATCCTTTGTATTTATTTCTCATTACTGGAATCCCTTCTTACCTACACATACAACTTAAACTACATTCTTAAACCATCTCTGTATTCAACACAGAGATTTGTACATTTTCATTAGCTATTATCCCCTGTCCTTTCACAGATAGATATTATTCCCCCTTTTCATGGGCTTCTTCCACCCCTCCAGGTCCATGACTTGGGCTCTAGTCCATCAGGATGGGTGATGAGGACAGGAGAAGCAGCACTGGCACTGGGCACTGGCACCAGCCCACCTTGGGTTGTCATCGCATTCTCCTTGCTCCTCACAAAATTCATTCTTTGTCAGTTCATGTCATCCCTGCTACTTTACTTCCTGCAACATAAAACTCACACAGATTATTTTCCCCCCAAGGTTAAATTGTCTTGAGGCACACCCCAGGTCTCCCCATCCTTCTGCATTACCCACCAAGTATACCCTGGTGCTTGGGCAAAGACAATCCCACTAATGGGTTTGCCATTTCTCATGGGAGTAGAAATCCATGCCAACTTCCCCAGCCGCTTCTATATGCATAGTATGGGGACCTTATCTTCTCCCACAGTGTGTCGGGTTTTGTGTGGGCAGGGCCAGGGGTTAGCAGATCCCCTAGTGTTGACCAGCCAAGTGGCTTCAGCTATATTTATATCCCAGTGCTTCCATGCCCCATTACCTAATGCTCTTAACATAGTCTTCAACAATCCATTATACCTCTCAATCTTTCCATAAGGCTTGTGGGTGATAAGGGATATATCCACTCAATACCATGTTTCTTTGCCCAAGAGTTTATAAGGTTGAGTCCCATTGTTTGATTCAATTTACTCTGGGGTACCATATCACCACAAAATGTGTCTCTCAAGGCCTAAGATAGTGTTTTGAGCAGTGGTACGGTTTACAGGGTATGTTTCCAGCCAGGCAGTCGTTGCATCTACCATGGTATGTAGCTCTTGCCTTGAAGTTTTCATGGCAGTGGTCCAATGTAGTCAATTTGCCAGGCCTCACTGTATCAGAAACCCAGCCACCACCCCCTTTTCCAAGGAGAATTTACAGAATCATGAATCAACTAGGTTGGAAAAGACCTTTGAGATCATCAGGTCCAACCTATGACCTAACACCACCTTGTCAACTAGACCATGGTACTAAGTGCCACATCCAGTCTTTTCTTAAACATCTCTAGGGACAGCGACTCTGCCACCTCCCTGGGCAGCCCATTCCAATGCCCAATAACTCTCTGTGAAGAACATCTTCTAATGTCCAGCCTAAACTTCCCCTGTTGCAGCTCAAGACTGAGTCCTCTTGTCCTGTCGCTGATTTCCTGGGAGAAGAGACCAACCCCCACCTGGCTACAACCTCCTTTCAGGAAGTTGTAGAGAGTGATAAGGCCTCCCCTGAGCCTCCTTTTCTCTGGGCTAAACCCCAGCTCCCTTAGTGGCTCCTCATAGGGCTTGTGTTCCAGACCCTTCACCAGCCTTGTTGCCCTTCTCTGGATGCATTTGAGCATCTCAACAGCCTTCCTAAATTGAGGGGCCCAGATCTGGACACGGTACTCAAGGTGTGGCCTCACCTGTACCGAGTACAGGGGAATAATGAGGACGAATGACTTCCCTGGTTCTGCTGGCCACACTATTCCTGATACAGGCCAGGATGCCATTGACCTTGGCCACATGGGCACACTGCTGGCTCATTTTCAGTCTGCTGTCAACCAGTACCCTTAGGTCCCTTTCTGCCTGGCTGCTGTTGGGCCACTCTGTTCCCAACCTGTAGTGCTGCAGGGGTTTGTTGTGGCCAAAGTGCAGCACTCAACACTTGGTCTTGTTAAACCTCATATTGTTGGATTCAGCCTATCTATGCAACTTGTCCAGGTCCCTCTACAGAGCCCTCCTACCCTCCAGCAGATTGACACTCACACCCAACTTGGTGTCATCTGCAAATTTGCTAATGGTAGACTCAATCCCCTCATCAAGATCATTATTAAAAATATTAAGCTGGAGTGGGCCCAACACAGGTCTCTGGGGGATTCTATTAGTGACTGACTGCCAACCAGATGCAACATCATTCATCACCACTCTCTGGGCCCAGCTGTCCATCCACTTCTTAACCCAGCGAAGAGTGCACCTGTCCAAGTCATGAGCTGCCAGCTTTTCTAGGAGTATGCTATGTGAGACAGTGTCAAAGGCTTTGCTGAAGTCCAGGTGGCTCACTTGATTGCAGCATGTTTCACATTTGTGAATAAATAACCTGTGTGATGGCCTCCATGGTCAGGCCCACCCCTCGATTGCAAGCTCATCTGTATGTTGCATCCCTTCCTAGTTGTCCTGATGTTTCATGGGCCCATCGGGCTATAAATAGCTCATCCTTCCGCTCCTAGTCTAAGTCTACCTGACCTATGCCAATCTTAGCAGCCTTATCTAGCTGTTCATTGTTCTGATGTTCTTCAGTGGCCCAACTTTTGGGCACCTGAGTATCTACATGATGTACCTTCAGAGCCATGTTTCCTACCTGTGCAGTGATGCCCTGCCACAGTGCAGCAGCCCAGATGGGTTTACCCCTGTGTTGCCAATTGGTCTTCCATTGCTTCAGCCACTCCCACGGGGAATTAGCCACCATCCAGGAGTCAGTATAGAGTACAGGCCACTTTTGTCATTCAGCAATTTCTAGGGCTAGTTGAATGGCTTTCACTTTTTCACTTCTGCAAATTGGCTTGCCTTTATCCTTCAGCAGCCTCAATGACTCGTGTGGGACCCCACACAGCAGCTTGCAACCTCTGATGGTTTCCTATCACATAGCAGGATCCATCAGTAAATAAAGCATAGCTTCTTTTGTTTTCTGGTAACTTATATGGTGGTGCTTTTGGGCATGAGTCACCGTCTCAGACAATGCTCCAAAATCTCTGTCTTCTGGCCAGTCCAAAATCTTTTCCAGGATTCCTGAGAAAATTTGTTTTTCCAATTTGGGCTCATTGTGTAATCAATGCTACCCTACATTTTGGAGTTAGGAGGATGGCATGTCTACAGTTGGTGTATCGGTTTGTGGGTAATGCATTGCTACCAAGCTGCTGGAATATGATGCAGGGACACTTTGAACCACCTTCCTCTACAGAGCCATTGTTCAAGGGACACTCTCTGGATCTTTAGGTATGTTATCAGTCTTTAGATAACTACAGATGACTTCCAGCACTGCTAATTCTCTCAAGTACTGGATACCTTGATTTACACTGGTCCACTTCCCTGGGGAGTTCACAAGATCTTCCTTAAATGGATATCTTTCCCTGATGGTTGAGAGGACCTGTCTCCAGAGGCTGCAAATTCCTTCTTTTCCCATTCCTCTTTTAATTTCCTGATCTCTAGCAAGTGATCCCAGCTGTTTGGCTTCATGATGCTTTAATTGCTGAGTGTCAGCCCCATTACCCAGCATTGAAGCAGCTAGGCAGAAATCCGCTCACCTGGCTGGCAGCTGTAATCCTTCTGAGTAACTTTGGTTTCCTGTTTGATTTGCCTCACTCCTTTTGATTTCTTTGTTGAATGACCTATTTCTCCTTCTCCTTCTTCTCCTTCTTCCATTACTAATCGATGGTATGAGCCTTTTACTTGCCTTGTCCATTTTTTTTTTTTGTTTTGTTTTCACTACTGGGGCAATTACTGTAGTTGCTGTGGTTTGAGTCCCTATCTCAACCATAGTGTCTTCAAATGAAGTTTGGGGTCCTGCCTGTCTTGGTTTGAAAGACAAGTGTCTGCCAAGGAAGGCGGGAACCTTCCTTGGAATGAAAAATATGACCCCCTTCCCTACAAATTATTAGAACTTTGAAATTAAGGGGCTTTTAGGCAAAGATATGGGAAAAGAAATAACAGTTCTTTACCAGTGTATATATATATATATATATATATATATACATACATATATGTATGTATGTATGTATGTATGTATAACAAGGCACACAAACAACAACAACGGCAGCAACAACAAACAAAACCAGAAACCCAATAACAGCCTTCTCTCGGCTAACTTTCCCATTTGGTGTAGTTACGGTCACAGCCGGCAGGAGCGCTGTTGAGTCCCGTCGGGGCAGGGCAGGTGCTATATTCTCCCGCGGCTGCAGGGGGCGCTGTGTCGAGAGTTCAGCCACTTCTCTCATCTGGTTAATGGCGAGCGAGCCGGCAGAAGAGATAGAAATAGAAAAAGGGCTTCCTTTACAAAGCCACAGGGGCAGCCACTCTCAGTGCCCCTCCAGATGGCGAAATGGACTGTAGCAGGAACTTCAGAGCGGCGGCTGGAACGGCAGAGGCGGGCACACCTGGAGTGACAAACAAAATATAGCAGAAAACTCCACAGACGTAGCAGCAACCGCGGAGTGTCCCGGTGGGCACGGGGTGCTGGGTTAAAGTGTAACGAAAAAGCTCGAGGCAGCGGCAAAAAACAGTGGGGCGGGGCTGGGCAGCGGCAGTCGGGTTCCCACAAACAGCCCGGAGACACTCCCTTTAAGGCTCGGGGTCCCGGGTTTTCCCCTGAGGCACCCGAATAGGTGGTAGAGTCCTTTCCAGTGAGATCGAGTGTTCGATAAGATCCCAGTTCAACAGCTGCTCCTACAAGCAGAGCCTCACTCATGGTAGAAACAGTAAGAGACGGAGCTCCGCCGTGGCAGTGAATTCTTCCCACAGCAACTGTAGCCCGGCCATCTCCCTTCCTATCTGAAAGCGAGAGAGCGAGAAGCTGAGCCCAGTCCCTGACCCCAAAACAAAATCTCGAGGTATCTGTCCTTCCCAAGAGAAAGCCCCCCAGGTAAGAGAGTAAGAGAGTGGCCAGCTGCACCCTTCCCCCCACCTTGGCCACTTTTGTCTCTCTTAAGTACCAGTTGTTCCCATCTCAGGCAACAGATGGGACAAAATTCCCTGAGGGTAAGAAAAAAAAAAAAAAAGGGAAAAATCCTAGCCTCCAGCACTGCCTCAACGACTGTCCTCTGAGAGTACTGAGCTGTGGCTTGGTACCCACAGGCCAGGCCCCAGTACAGGGCTAGAAGCTGCTGGTTTTCATTGGGATAGTCAAGGCACCCTTCTATCAGGTGACCCTTCAGTTTGTCAGGGTTGGTTACCTGTTCAGGTTTAAAGTTCCAGGTAATGGGATGTGATAACTGCCCTAGGAACCTGCCCAAATCCTTTCAGACACCCTGCCACCCAGGAAATGGATGCCTCAGGGCAGATTTCAATACCTCTTCAACTAAAGTTTTTCTCTTACAACAGGATGATGCCAGATTCCATGAACTCCAGAGTGTACCAAGAGTATTAGTTGATATTATTAACAGTATTAAACAGCTTTCATGAGGATGAGCAAAGACCATAGGAGCCTGCATTATAAACCAATTTGCATCAATCTCAGGGAGAGTGAGGTGTATTCCTTCATTGACAAAAGACAGCTCCCCCTGCATAACAAGGCCATCAGTGCCAGGACAAAGCACAGAACATGTGTTTCTCTTAATGTGTTCCCAAACTGTAGTGGGTTGACCGTGACTGGGTGCCAGGTACTCACCAAGATGCTCTATCATCCCTTTTCCCAGTGAGATGGGAGAGAAAATAAGATGGAAAATTAGTAGGTTGAGATAAGGCAGGTAACTAAAGAAAAAAAAAGGAAGGTGAAAGTTTGCACATGCAAAGGGGAAAAAAATTAATTTCTACTTCCCATCAGCGAGCAATGTTCAGTCACTTCCTGGAAAGCAGGGCTTCAGCATGTGTAGCATTTTCTCTGGAGGGGAAAGAGTGTGAAATAACAAATGCCCGCCATTCTTCCTCCCTCCCTTAGCTTTTATATCTGAGCTGACATCATATGGCATGGAATATCCATTTGGTTAATTTAGGTCAGGTGACCTGGTTGTGTCCCCTCCCAAGATGTTGCCTGCTCTCAACTTGGTAATGGGCGGAGGGAGAAAGTTGAGAGACAGTGCTGATGCTGTGCCAGCGCTGCTCAGCAGTAGCCAAAACACTGGTGTGTTAACAACACTTTTCTAGCTACCAATGCAAAGCACAGCACTGTGAGGGCTGCTGTGGGGAAATGAACTCCAGCTCAGCCAGATCCAATACACCCTGTCACTCCAGAAATAGAGATGGATTCTACTCCTATGTATCTTAATGGCATCAGCATACATTGTACACTGGTGTCAATTAAAGCCTTATTCCCTTGTGGGTCTGATGTGCTAGGCCATTGGATCCACACAGTCCAGTAGATCCAATTCTCCCTTTCCTTCAACTGGCTGGAGGCAGGGCCCCTCTAGTTCTGGTCACGGTACTTGTTGCTCACTTCTCGTAGATATCACCTGGAGGTCCCTTCAAAAGGATCAGAAGTGACATCAGCCCTTTGTTCTGTCTGAGGACTTGCCCAGTGGAAACTAGAGCTGCATTTATCCTGCAAGATTTTCCTGTGGTGTTTGTTCTTCCTCTCAACTCACATATCCATACTTCTAGGGCAGAGGTGGGTTTTCCATCCTACTTCCTCATGTCCTCTCTGTGGTCACAGAGGTTAAACCACAGGTTACCTCATGGTGTGGACTGACTCACACAGCAGGGTGCTTGCTCCCAATAGAAGAGACTCTGGTCTGTACTGGTGTGGCATGGGACATTTCTTCTTTAACTTGCTTGAGTCTTTCAAATCTGTCCACAGTGTTGAACAGTCTTTCCACATGCAAGGTTCAGGTCATTAGGGAGGAAAAAGATGATCTTCATATTGCTGGAGTCAGGTACTCACCACAAGCACTGTTAGTTTTCCTTCTTTCTTTGACACCAATGACAATGAATTGGCATATGATGATGGAGCGCTTCATACAAATTCCCACCACATGAATTGTGTACACTGGACCTTGTCTGGATCTACAGGGGACTGTTCATTATTCAAATCCCTATAAATTACCTCCAGCACAGCTAATCCTCTCAATTACTGGATACTTTTCTGCATGGCTTTCCACCTGCTTGGGCACACTATTAGATTGTCCTTGAGAGAATAACTTTCACACTTGAAAGGAGTCACCTCTAGAGGATGAGAGCTTTTGTCATCTTCCCAATCGCCTTGTCAATGCCCACATCCCAGGACAGGGATCCCAGTTGCTTGGCTTCACTAGTTTCATATAGTGGGCCACAATATCCCAGCACTGGAGCAGCCAAGTTAGTAGGGGGTCATCCAACTGGAGGCTGAAATCTTTTTGCACATCTTGAAGCTCCC
Organism: Turdus rufiventris; assembly: GCA_013186435.1. Classification (NCBI taxonomy): domain Eukaryota; kingdom Metazoa; phylum Chordata; class Aves; order Passeriformes; family Turdidae; genus Turdus; species Turdus rufiventris. The sequence goes on from PYHW01010571.1 coordinate 130,790, forward strand.
CTGGGGATAGGGATCAGGTGATTATCTCTGGCCCTGCCTCTTCCTCCTGTTGTGAAGGCCCTGCTTCCTCTTTGTCCCTCACTATGCAAACTGATTTACTCTTGGATTTCTTCTTCTGTACAGGGGCAATTTCCACCGATATGGGTGTTCCTCTGGTTCAGCTACAGTTTGTGTGGCCACAGTGCCTGTTGGTCTGCTTTCTCCCTCCTCTCTCTGAGGGTGCTGTCTAGTGACAAGCAGTGTCTGATAAATAGTAGCCAGGGCCCAGTACACTGCAATAAGTTGCTTCTCTCTGGACTTGCCTCAGCATTCTCCTTGCAAAATATTCTTTCACTTTATCAGGATTCTGTAGTTGTTCAGGGCTGAACTTCCAAACCACTGAAGTAGAGAATTAAAAAAAAAAAAAAATCTGCCCTCAGGGCAGATCTTTTAATAACCTCCCAAGAAACCTCTTTCTTGACTCTAAACATGGTATGGACTGCAGAGGACAACTGCCAGACATAACAAGAACATGCTTTCCTTAACATCCAAAGGGAATTAAAAATTCCCAAAAGCTGCTGTAACAGGCCTGATGGAGGAAAAGGGGGTTAAAAGCTGGGGAAAACCATCCTCTCCTTTTCCCCCCAGAGACTGGGTACAATTATTAATGGACTCCCAACAG
>PYHW01010571.1:200786-212834 GCA_013186435.1 Turdus rufiventris
TGGCAGTGGCTGCAAAGTTTTCTTACTTTATTTATTCTATACAACTTTTTATATATAAACACGAATTAAAATAACATATATCACAAACCAATTAAAAAGTCGTGAATTTTCAACCTCTTTCAAAACTGATGCTTCAGCTCTCATCACAATTCCTGCAACAAACTGAATCTGTTACCAAATTAAAGTGATCAGAAAATTTTTGAAAAGCTCTGACAACAGCAGCTAGTTCAGCTATTTGGGGAGACCCCTCAACTGTGGACACATCTCGTTTCCAAGTACCAGATGAAGGATCTCTCCATACCACCAGTGATTTATGGGAGTGACCAGAACGATCTGTGACTATTGTTAAGGCTTTAAGTGGAACCTCACGTCTCTTTGGTTTTTCTATCAATTGAAATAAAGGTGTTAAAAGCTTATATTTTGGAGGATGTTCTGAGATTTGCCCGCTGAATTCAGCAAAGGCCATCTGAATAGCCTCAGATTCCTGAAATATCCAATCCAAATAAAAGGTAGTAAGGGGCATGAAAATAATGGAAAAATCCACTCCTGCCAGAGAAGTGAGTCTCTGCTGGGCTTTGATGATCAGTTGTGCCATCATTTCATGTTGGGTACTGATTGTTTTGGTCACTTGGTGTGGCAAAAAAATCCGTTCAATGACAAGCAAAGGGTCTGGTGCATTGGGGTCCCATTGAAATATCAAAGTATGAGGCTGTTTGCTGGGTGCAAGATTATTAAAAGGAAAGGCAGCTCAGGTGCCCAGCATGCAACCTGCTGGCTTGCTAAGGCATCACAAACGCCCCACAGCGCTTGCTCAGCCTGTGAATGGAGTTGTCCAGGTGATAAAATGTCTTGAGTCTCCTTTTAGCAGTTCAAACAAAGGAGTCAGCTCTGCATTTGAGATTCCTAATAGGGAGCACACCCAGTTAATTGCTCCCAAAAGCTTTTGTGCATCATGTAAGGTGCAAACGTTAGTCTGAATTTGTAGATTTTGGGGAGGAATTGAATGGACTCCAATGCACCATCCCAAATACCTCCATGGAGGGTGTTCTTGTACCTTTTCAGAAGAAATGCAAAGCCCTGCCTGACTCACAGTTTCAGTGACAAGCGCTAAGGCTTTCTTCATGACCTCCTGTTGTTCAGTTGCTATAAGAATATCATCCATGTAATGATACAAAAGAACATCAGGCATTTGTTGTTGAACAGGACTGAGTATCTTAGCAACATACCACTGGCAAAGAGTAGGAGAATTCTTCATGTCCTGAGGTAAAACAATACAATGATATCACTGCAAGGGTGACTGCATATTTGTGCTAGGAACTGAAAAAGCAAATTTCAGAGCATCATCAGGATGCAAAGGAATGTTGCAAAAACAATCCTTTATATCAACGACTGTCAAATGCCAGTTTCGAGGGATCATGGTAGGAGATGGGAGACCAGGCTGCAGGGCTCCCATTTCCTCCATTACTGTTTTAATTTTGAGGAGGTCTTGGAGCAAACGCCACTTGCCTGTTTGTTTTTTAATAACAAAAACAGGGGAATTCCAAGGGCTGGTAGAAGGGACTATATGCCCTTTCTGGAGTTGTTGCTGAACTATTTCAGTTAATGCATGCAGTTTATTAAATGATAGGGGTAATTGACTCACCCATACTGGCTCAGAAGTTTTCCAAGTCAGTTTGAAGGTGCCACGTGTTCCAGTGACCCCCAAAGCAAAATTTGACTCCATAAAAATTTCCCACTGAGCTAATACATCCCTCCCCCACAAAACCAAGGGGACAGGCAACACAAAAGGTTTGACTGTAGTAATCTGACCCTCAGGTCCCGTAATTTGTACCAAGTGTTGGTTTTGCAGGCTTTGACTGTTCCCCCCCTCCCCCCCCCATGCCTGAGAGCATCTGAGGCACAGTCATTAATGGCCAATCACCGGGCCATTGGTTTTTAGAGATAACAGCTACATATGCACCAGTGTCAATAAGGCCTGTTAAGACTATGTCCCTACTTTTCAGAGTTACTTTGCATTGGCATGTGGGACGCTGAGATGTAATACATTGTGTCCAAAGAATTTGTGGAACCCCTGTGGAACCAAACCTGCCTCCCCTCTTCTCTGCTATCGGGGCAGCAGAAAGCGGTGCTGCCGGGAAAGGTATGAGTTAGGCTATTTTGGTCCTGGCCGGAACCACACAGGGAGGCTGGGGGGTCCAAGCCATAATCTTTATCTCCCCGAGTCAGAATTTATGACTTCTGGCAGCACAAACAATCCTGTTATCGAGGGAGATGATCTACCTATGAACAATGCGTGGTAACCGGTGTCAGGAAAATTAGTCCACAAACACCAGACGTTTATGTCCAAAAAGGAGACAGAGGAGTCCCTTTTGCTTTATTCGAACAAAGGGAGAGGCCGTGGGGCATTCCCTTGGGATCTCTCAAATTTTTGGAGGACGTAGCCTCCTTTTTATCCTATTTTCCCGGCCGCATTTCCCTCTCTCTTTCCCCATTGGCCGAGGCACAGACTTCCCGGAACGCCTGATACCTGAGATTCCCCTCTAATGTATAACCCTCCCTTTTAATTTTTAATTCTTACAGAATTCATAGTTTCCCCCCCCATTGTTCCTTTCATCTTCCAGTACCCAGTTTCATTTATAAGCAAACCTACAGTTTGTAAAGGCAAATATCGTTTTCCCATTCATCAATCAGTGCAATCCATCCCATTGTTGTTTTTTTTTTTTTATCTCTCAGTGCTAGTCTTATCTACCAGCAGACCCAGAGCTTGTTTGTAAAGACAAATCCAACACTTCTCTCATTGGGTTCCAAGGGTCAATAGATGCCTGTAGGGAGACAAAAACTGTGCCCTTATACAACGTTACTGTGTTATTACTTGATATGTCCAGTCCTGCGCTGCCTGGGGTGGCTGCACGTAGGTCGGCGACGGTCTGGCGGGTGGGGGCTGGGCGGTTTGAAAACTGAAGGTTGCTCCTGGTTGCTGCATCAGCTATGGGATTTGTGTCTGCACTCATCTCAGCCCCGCGCTCCGAATGAAGCTTCCCTGCTGCAAAGGCTGGCCATTCTGGTGAAACTTAGAGCGGCACTGATTAGCAAAATGAGGGCCCTTCCGACAGTGAGGGCACATCTCCCTGGTCTTAACTTTCCGTATTCGTGCTTTTTTGCAGTCCCTTTTAACGTGCCCGGGTTCCCTGCAACCAAAGCAACCCAACTGCTTTCCGGGGACTAATTTGAAGGCAGCAAAAGCATCAGCTATGCCTTGCCCCATGGCCTGATAGGTGACTGCTGTGGTATGCTACAGTGTCCTCAGGTGATTACAGGCTTCTATCATTTGAAGCAATGTGGACTCAGGTTCGGGGGGCAGGGATTTCAAGAGGCACTTACAGTCTTGATTTGAATTTTCTATAACCAGCTTAAGGAGTACAACCTCCCTTGCTTGATCATTATCAATTTGTCTCTCCAGTGTTTGTTTTATTCTGCCCACAAACTGCATATAGGGTTCCTGGGGAGCCTGTTTAATATTTATGAAAGACTGTTTTGGGGTTCTGGCACCAGGAATCTTAAGGAAAGCCAGATGAGCTTCCTCCATGATTCCCTCTCGGGCCTCTCTTGGTAAAGCAGCTTGGCCATTAGGGTCAGTATTGTTATAAGTACATAACATATTGTTAGCTTTTCGCAACTATTGAGATAAATGCTATATGTATAATGTTAAAATAGCTTTTCTGTATAAATATAAGTTTTTTTCTTTTCTTCTAATAGCAAAAGTATGCTTAAACTACCCGCCTAGTTAAAATAGCAACCCATAAATGTGTAATAAAGACCCTGCAGCTAACACAATTATCAACACTCACCAGCTACAAAAAACCAAGACCACCACCCAAATTAAAAAATAATAAGAAGAAAATTAAAACCACAAGCCAAAAAACACGCATGCTCTAAAAAAGCAAACCCAAAAAGTAGCCATGCTAAATAGTTCTCAAAAATTTTTTACTATGCAAGAAAAACTATAAATATGCAACAAGTTGATATATTCTAAAGTGTATTTAAAGAGGCATTCCCAAAGCAACCATGTGCTCTTGGCAGCTTGCCAAGCACCCAGCCGTTTTGACCTCTTGCTTTATATGTGTCTCCTATTGTCTTTTTATTAAACCTTTTAAATTTTACCAAAACAGTAAAATGTGGTTTTCACAGTATGCATCCCCTCCCCCGCCAGGTGGTCAATAGTTAAGACAGCCAGGGCTTGGTTAGCCTGCCCTGCAAATGTTACAAGTAAATTTTCCAGTCTTTTTTTCTATTGCGCCATGAATATTGCATATTGTGTCGGTGTAAGCAAAATATTTGTCAGACTTAACTGTAAGCTATTATCTTGTCTCTGGTAGGTGTTTTACCAGGACCTGGGAGTGCTGATATCGATCAGCAAACTCTCAGCAGCTCACATTAGCCAGCAGAGAACGACCGGAGGCCCTTCACAGGACGCGTTCCACAAGAATTTTTATTTCATGCGAAGGGTGGTCGAGCAGGATTCCCAGAGACAAGGGGGAGGCAGTCATATGTATAGGTTCAAGTAGGATTGAAATTACATCCAATAGAAAATTATACAAAGGACAGCATCCAATCTAAGTCAAAAGTTCTAAAGGTGAAATGACCAATTACACAAACTAATTTCTAGCCAATTATCTTCCAAAGTGATAGGAGAGTGACCAAATTCTTAAGGAATTCAGCTCAGCCTTGGTATCTAGGAGACCTTATCGTTTAAACTACATGCCAGGGGCCAGGGGTAGATGGTTTTGGGGGAATTGTATCATCCACACTTAACGTCAGGAGGAGTCATGAGGTGAGTAGTAAAAGTTGCTCTTAATAAATTACTGAAGTAAAGAGATCCCAGACCATATTCCGCCACAGTACAGCGCAGTTCCTTAATTTCAGAGTGCTCCAAAGGTTCCCATTGTGGGTTTCCTCCCCTCTGGCCAAGTCGCACAGGTGCCACAAAGATTTCTGCTGCAGTATCAAAGTCTCTGTCCTGAAGGGCTTTCTTTTTTATCCGTAACCAATTATTATACGTATCCGTAGGAAATAAGTCTGGATCTTTTTTGGGGCTGGGGTCGAAAGGGTCTAATTCCCCTTCACTGCTAGAGTCAGTGTCCACCATATAAGCGATAGGCGTTCTGCCGCTCTGGGGTCACTGGTGATCTAGAGGTGGGACTGAAGGTGGCGACCAGGCTCTAACCCTGGCACTCATCAGGGAGGGCGTGCGGACAGGGGACGGGGAGCGCGACCTGGGTAGGTCGCGGTCCGGCAGAGTTGTTATGGCCGTCTTAGACGTAACTTCACAGGCAGCCTCACTCCCCTCCCGCTTCTTAATCGCATCTATAACTGCCCTCCATGCAGGAAGCATTTGCAGTTCTGGCTCATGGCCAGGGAGAGAGGCCAGGTTGTAGAGCTTAACGCCGACCTTGTCTCAGTAGCAGAGGGTGAAAATAGAAGAAGGGGTGGTATCAGGAAACATGCGTGACACCCATCATAGGAGTGACTTAAGGTCTTGCTTGGGGATGGGGGAACCTCGCTTGCCTAAAACAGTGAGCATGGTTTTATAGACGTCTCTCTTGCTGGATATATCCTGTCCCATACTTCAGTTTCCCTGGCTCACCTGTCACGTCGCTCCAGACAGATGATTTTGTGCCCAGACGCCGTTCTTTCACCGACACTTTTCAGTTCCAGGGGTTCGCCGATTGCCACCAGTTAGTCCGGTTCTTCTCCTCACATGGGAGCATCAATTATCAACGACTGAGAGATGGGGACTACTGAATCATGATCAGAATCCAGATTTTACTCTGTGTTACATATGCTTATATACCATTTACAGGAAGGCTAGTAATTTTTACTACAATCACTTAGTGAAACATCACACAAACTTTACATTTCTACTTAGTAAAATCTTATTTCCTGTCAGCCAGACTAGATCCAATGTTCTTGTAATCTTCAGAGCTCTGTTTGCTCTTGCCAAGGCATCTTGGTTATGAAGCTGCATATGCTGATTAAATCTACAGCGCTATCAGTCTGAGTTACTATAGGGGGTTGTGCTGGTTTTACATGAAAGTCATCTAAAAAAACCCCACAGACACACACAGACAAAAGTTTTTCCTCAATAAAAACTTCCTCTGTGTTAGTGAAACCAATTAAAAGCTAATTTAATAATTAACAGCCTGAAAAAAAACAATTAAAAAAGCTAGTTCGATCCGTGACACATTTCAAAGCAAGCAAACGCCGAAAAAAAAATCCTCTTTTGTCTTGCGGCTGTAGAGCAAGTAAAGCCAGCCCAGCTCGGCTCCGGCCCGGCCCCCCCATGCGGCCTGGCCGGCAGGGGTGGGCTCGGGAGCCGCCGGGCCTCCACCCCTTCCGTTTCCAACCAGAGGCCCTGATGGCCAGGGGAAAGAAAAGTCTTTACTACGATCCTAACTTTCCCCTCCAGCGTAGTCACAGCTCAGCGAGGCCCTGCCGCTTTCTCGGAGCAGCCGTGGAGAAGCGAAGCCCCCGCAGCCATCTCCGCGGCTTGGGGGAATGCAGCTGGGCTTCGTTTTAACANCCCCCCTCCCCCATCTGCTTGCTGGACTTCGCAGTTTCATCCAGCCTCCCCCAGCATGGCCTGCACGGCCTGAAATCCTGGCGCGGCTCCAGCATGGCTCAGCCCATGCAGCTTCTGTGTGAAATTTTAACCCTTCCAATGCTTGGATGAGACTTGCAGACTCCTATCTTCCTTTGAGTAAAAAGTAATTAAAAAAATACACTAAAGTCAGTAAAGTAAAAACCCAGTTTCTAAATGAAAAGAATTTTTTTTTAATGCAGCAAAAGTTAACTGAAAAAAAATCTTTTTGTAAGCTATAATGTAAACTGTACTTCATTAAAAATTCCTAAAATTCCTATAAATTGTAAAAAGAAACAAAGAAAGATTGAAGCGTTTAAGAAAAAAATCCTTTGCCCCGAAGGAAAGGGAGATCACTGTTCTAGAGAATAAAAAGATAAACAGAGACATTTGATGAAATAAAGAAATAAAAAAATCTTTTAAACAACTTACCCTTAAAAATAATACCCCATAAATTTATCATGGCCCACAAACACAGCTCTAGAAAGCCTGTGAAGAGGAGTTTCACAATTTGCAAATTTTTTCCAGGCGAATACTAATCGTGAAAGTAAAAACACAAAAAACTTTATTTTTTCTCTTTAAAAAATCCCTATAACTAAAACAAAAAGACACTCCTCTCCTTAAAATAAACTGAAATAATTATTCAAATAAAAGACTAAATAAGTGTCTTTAGATGTAATTGTTAAGAGATGTGGAAAAAGGAGAAAGTAGTCTGAAAGTCTTATTCTGAATTTTTTTTCTCTGTGTTATTAATAAAGTTCTTCTTTTTACACTTTTACGTTTTAGACCTACCTTGTTTTTACTCCTAATCCTATCCCACAATGAAAATTGAGTATATTAAAATTGACAAACCTAAACTAAACCAAGACAGGGGTGACTTGAGATGGATACTCTACTGGAGGTCAAGATTTGTACAGTTTTTAGTAAACTTAGAGCAGAACCTGCCCTGCAGTGTTTGGGCATGATTATTACTTTAACTGGAATTTGTGATTGACTTCTCACATCTGAGCCCTTCATGATAGCAGGAAGGGGCAACCTGCCTTTTCATTTCAAAGCCCTTCAAATATCATTTGTAATTAAATGCACTTCCTCTTTTTATGCTTGATAGCTCTTAATAAAACAAGAAATTTCTTGACTCCTTAGATCTTTTAGAATAGTAAAATAAGAAAAAATGGTGTGAAACCTGTGAAGATATATGAGATGTCATTTCCTTTATTCTTCTGATTCACTTAGGCATTCTGATAACAACCATTGCTTCAAAAGGGGAATTGCAGAATTGGCCTGACCTCTTACCAAAGCTTTGTAGCCTGTTGGATTCTGAAGATTACAATACCTGTGAAGTAAGGAGACTTTGAAATGTATTATCATGTAAATTTGATTATTTTTTACCTTTCTTCATAGATACTATATATATGTATAGTATTTTTGTGGGTATGTATGCACATATATAATCTTTTTTTACATTATTTATAAAGGAAAATAAATACCAGTTCAACTGTTTTAAGCTATGAGGAGAAAAATCTTGTATGATTTAAAAAAAAAATCACGCTTTTAAGCATTTTTAAAAATATGAGTAAATAAATGAGCACTGAATGTTCAAATTAAAATTACCACTTAACTATTATAGACTCATCCAGCTTGAGATCTTACAGATGACAAAATAAAGTGCTTAAATAAAACATCTTTAAGGCTGTTTTAATTTAACTCCATATTTAATTAGCTAAATTTACTTTGTTAATTAGCTAAGTTTACTGCAGTCTTTTGCTAAAATTACCTGTTCTGTAAAAACCCGGAAATGTTGATTTCTTCAAAATGTAAAATAACAGATTTTCTTTTGCTTTGGGGTGTTTGTTTAATTTTGTTTTTAAACAGGGTGCATTTGGTGCTCTTCAGAAGATATGTGAAGATTCTGCTGAAATTTTAGATAGTGATGTATTGGACCGACCACTCAATATCATGATACCTAAATTCTTGCAGTTCTTCAAACACAGCAGTCCAAAAATAAGGTAGGTTTATGTGTTATACTAAAGTTATCTGTTTAAAATGTATTTACATGAGTAGTGAGGTTGATATTTTGTAGATCAGTTTAAAACATACTTAGTTTTTTAAAATGATCCTGCATATGCAAATGTGATAAGGCACAGAAATTTTATGCATCAGTCATTTCCACACTTATCTTAGTTAATAGATCAGCCTCACCTCTTTATACATCTTCCAAATCAAGAATCTGTCTGACTTTGAAAATCAAATTATTTTTTAAGAATTTGCATATTATTATGAAAATTTCAGTGCTGTGGTTAAAATTTCAAATTCTGATTAGAAAGAACTATCTTGCATTTGTTTTGTTATGACTTCAGCAATGAGAGTGAAAAATCATTTGCTGATAATGGTTTCTGAGTTCTTGCAGAAAAGTATTTTTTTGCTTTAGTTCCACCAAAACTTATAAAGCTCTTTATCTTTCAGCTAGATCAAATTAAATGGGTTCAACATTCTTTTACTTTAATACAATATTGATCTCTCCAAAGTAACAGAAGTATAGAAGAAAGATTCCAAAATTAATTTGTTATTGCTAATATTTATCAACAAGAACAGTAACTTTTACCCTGAAATGAGCCAGCAATGTGCCCTTGCCACAAAGAAGGTGAATGTCATCCTGGGCTGGAGTGTTGCCAGCATGGGAGGTGATCCTTCCCCTCACCCTCCAGATGAGGCCACATCTGGAATACTGTACCCAGTTCTGGGCTCCCCAGTACAAGAGAGACATGGAGCTACTGGAGCGTCTGGTGAAGGGCCACAATGATGATGAAGGGACTGGAGCATCTCTCCTATGAGGAAAGACTGAGAAAGCTGGGACTGTTTAGCCTTGAGAAGAGGAGGTTCAGGGGTAACATCATCCATGTGTATAAATATCCAAAGGGAAGGTACAAAGAAGACAAAGCCAGGCTCTTTTCAGTTATGTCCAGTGACAGGACACATGGCAATTGGCACAGACTGAGACACAGGAGGTTCCCTCTGAACATTGGGAAGCACTTTTTTTACTGAGAGGGTGACGAAGCACTGGCACAGGTTACCCAGAGAGGTGGTAGAGTCCCCATCCTTGGAGATATTCAAAAACAATCTGTAAGGCCCCAGAAAACTTTCTCAATGAGACTCTTATAAGGCCTTACAGTTGTTCACGTACTCTGAGTTTGACACATGGGAAAAATACTGACAATATAGTCTTAAGGGGGCAAAACAACAAAATCTTTACTGTCAACTTTGTAAAATCAGAGAACTTTGGCAAAAGTTTAGAGCAGCATTCAATCAACATAAAACACTTCTCAAAGCATTAACTTGGCCCATTCAACTTAGCAAACTCCAAGCCCATCCAATTTTAAATTACTCAAAACTCCAAGAAGAGGGAATTAAAAGAAGAAAGAGACAGATAAAAAAAGATATAGAAAAGAACAAATATAGCTACCACTCCTGGTTCCAGCAGTGTTCAGCTGATAGAAATGCCAAGAGGAAGTAGGGTCATAACATGTGCTCACCTCATGTCCTGGGTTAAATACTTTTTGGCTTTCCTGGGCCCTTCCCCCAGGTGGGACTTTTGGTCATCTGACCACTCTGGGGCTAGATTGGGGCTCCAGGGGCAGGGTGTGGAACATTGCCTCCAGTGTGCCGGTGATTGGTGTGGGCTGTTCGGAGCAGGGCATTGCCTCACCAGAGCAAGGCCCAACCTGCCCCTTCCACACATGTACCCAAAATATTTCAAGCCAGCAATCCTTCCAGTCTCTCACACTGTTGTGATATGGTCCTGTGCAACCAGCTGTAGGTAGCCCTACTTGAGCAAATTATCTACAGAGGTCTCTTCCAACCTCAGTCATTCTGTGTGATTCTCTGAAATGGTTTTGGACTCCTCTTTGAAAATTATATTGAAAGATTCTACAACTTGGAGGGCTCAGGTATTACCAGCAGTAGTATAGATGGTAAAGAGTATAACTAGGAATATATCTTGATAGGATTTAAATAAGATTTAGAAACTCACCTGAAATAGATTTACACTAAGAAAAATATGTAAAAAAGCATGATCTGTCACTTGTAGAAAGATAAGCATTTGCTTTGAGATAGGTAAACCAGTTTCAACTTTAAAGCAGATCATCTGCTGACCTGTGGCCTGGTTTCAGTACATAGTACTGAAGTATGAAGAATATTAGTTGTGTCAGTAAAAGATTATTAATACTTAATAGTATTTAAATATTATTAGTATTTAAATCTGTGAGGAGACAATTTTGAACACTATTTTATGATACTCTTCCAAGAAATGTCTGAAGAGACTAGATGTTTGGAGTTACATTAGTAAAAATACTTGAATGGATCTTCAGAGGCTTTTAAAGGTAGCTTTATCTTGTGCCTTTACTTATATAATTTGGCTTTTGTCTCTCTGAGAATGAAAAAGACTTGTAAGCAATGGCTTTGCATGAAATGGAATAGACGAACCAGCTCTTCTCTTTTAGTTTGTTTCTACCACAAGTGTTTTATTATGTATCCTAATACAAGTGTGTATTTGTTCTAAGCTACAACTATATTACTGATGCATATTGGTCTAATTAAATGGCAGAAATCTTGCAAAGGCAATTTGAAACTGAGCAATGAAGAAGGGCATGCTAAAATTTCACCTTGTTAACTTGTATGGAATTGTTAACATTGTTACCAAAAATCAGTGAAAATAAAACTCCTTAACAGCAATGTAGCATTAAGAAACAGGCATTCTTTATTCAGCTGGATGCACAGGGGGGGATATCTCCTGTATCTCCTCCCAAATATTGTGCATCCCGAGTACAGAGAAAGCTTCTGTTTAAATATTATATTTTACATACATATACATTGGCTTTCCCAGAAGGAACATACGTATTATAATCATTTTTCCAAAGTCATTAACATATTTTCCCTCCCTTTTACACATGCATTCTTCTGTCCTGAGGTTCTTTTTGGTGGTCCCTGGTAGTTGGTGACCGACCCCAAAGTCATACCTGACTGCCTGTTTAAATGGTAAAAGTTGGCATAACTGGGCTGGCTGCTTTCCAGTTCTTCCTACAGAAAAGCATTGTGTGGTTCCATGGGCCAGTGGTCTTTGAAGAATAAGTACTGTGTTAGCTCACCAGGTGCAAACAATTCTTCATCTGGCAACAATATCAGAGTAAACTGATAATCATAATATGCTGAAAAAGAACATCCTTACATAGCGTTTGGAACAAATGTGCCAGGTAGTCATCCTGCTATGGTTCTTATTTGCTGAATACTGAATTTAAAATTATTTATTAGATATACTGGAGTATAAGGTAGTACAGTGATTTCACGAATATAAGCCGCACGGACTATAAGCCGCATCTCTGGGTGTTGGCAAACATTTAGTTCTTTGTCCTTAAATA
>PYHW01010571.1:213320-226403 GCA_013186435.1 Turdus rufiventris
CCCCCGTGCTGCCTGCAGGGAGCCAGCTCCACCCGTGGCACAACAGAGTAACAATTTGTAACAATCGCGAAATGCCGGTTTTTACTGGTAGGTTGCTCGACTTGGCACCTCGGTTTCCACTTCAGGGGTTGGAAACATCATAAAATTATTCACATATTAGCCGCCCCTGAATGTAAGCCGCATTTCCGGTGTGGGAGTAAAATTTTAGTTAAAATGGTGCGGCTTATATTCGTGAAACTACTGTACTTAAAAACGTGGTTTAGTAATTTTTATTGGTAGCAACATAGATGTTCAGATTTAATTCCTCTTACCTCTAGAAGATGCTTGGACAGTGTGATTTACTTCCTATTTTTTGATGCCTATGTACAGTTTATAAAATGTTTAAGACATGAAAAACATGCATATTATTATTGTTCAATTTGTAGGTCTCATGCTGTTGCGTGTGTCAATCAATTTATCATCAGCAGAACTCAAGCTCTTATGTTGCACATAGATTCTTTTATTGTGGTGAGTGCATTTTTGGTTGGAGGGGTAAGCTAAACAACATATCTAATTTATCAAGAGCTTTGAATAATGTTTTACAACCACCACTACCCCTAAACTCCACATTGATGGCTTCCCATTCTTAGTTTCAATCCCCATGGGTTGAAAGTCATTCTACATGCTTATGCTCAAATTAGTCTAAGCACTCTCCCAGCCCAAGAAATTAGTATTTTGAAAATGCTTCCTTTTCATAAATACAGGAAACTCTTCTTGCATTGAGGTACTGGCAGCAGTCTGCCACTTAGCTGTGATGGAGAGTTCAGTACAGGGATCACCATGTCACTGAGTCTAGATTATGGGTCTCTGAATATTACTACTGAATTTGGATTAGAAGGATGATATTTTGGCTTAACCAGGATATTTTATTTGCTGCTTTTATGTTCTGAAGGCATTTTCTAGCTTCAGAATTTCATTAATGTTTAGGGAAAAAAATTCAGGGAATGTTCTTGTGTCTAATGTACACATGACCAAAACACTGGGTAACAATACACATTAAAAGTATGAAGAGTTCATTTGCTGAACCATATGTCTTTAGGAAATAATACAGTTTTCTGAGGTGTGGGGTGGGATGGTAGAGAAGTACATGTTTGCATGCTTTTGTTTGCCAATAATGTAAATTTAATACAAGTTGAACTAGATGAATTGAGGTTTTTCTATTGGTATTATTTTCCAACAGAATCTTTTTGCACTGGCTGTTGATGAGGATCCTGAAGTACGCAAAAATGTTTGTCGTGCTCTGGTAATGTTGCTAGAGGTTCGAATGGATCGCCTGCTTCCTCATATGATTAGTATAGTTGAGGTGAGTCTTATTTCTCAGATTGTATGCTGAAACATGTTTGGGATTGCAGAAATAAGTAAATTAAAAGCATACATCAGAATAGCTATGTTACTTTAGTGCTTGCCTACTCTTCGTTTTACATTTGTGCTTGCCTACTCTTTGATTTCCTTCAAGATAGAGGTTGCAAAAGTTTCTTTTTAGCTAATTGCCAACATGACGTATTTGACTGCATATGGCAGTTGTTCATTCTTCTTTAAGTGAATTGATCCTGAAATTGCCAGGATCAGCTATACCATGGAGCAGCCAGGCATTGCCTGACCACAAGTGAGATCATGTTAAAAATCTTAGTTCTGGTGCTGATACTGTTACAGTTTACACATTGTCGCCTTTTTTTGATCTTTTGCCACAACAAGGATAAGGAACGTAATTTTAAATATCTGAGATGCTCTTTGAGCTACTAACAAAGCTGTCTACCATTACATTCAATTTTATAGGTGGGTGTCCTTGGATAGTTCCTTGATTATTCTAGATTAGTGCAGACTTGCCTACCAGAGGACCAATCAACTGGTACTTGTTTGCTCAACTGAGTTGTAATTTCCATGTTTCTGGGAAATACTGGCAGTTTCTAGATAGCCTTTACAAACGCCACTTGCTAGACTGGAAATATAACAAAGATCAGAATCTTTCTCATGCACATATATGAACAAATGGGTCATAACCCAATGTTAAATTCCATAAGTGCCAAGTCCAGACAATATGAACCAGGTTTGTTTTTCTTTTTTTGCTTCTGGACAAAGACATCAGAAAGGCATAAAACTGAGGTGACTTGTAGCATCTGTCTAGTGTTGTCTGAAATTCCATTACACCAAGCCTGGCACATATTTTCTCATCTAACACAGGACAAGTAGGAGTTGTTGGTGCTTGAGATAGTTTTGTTTTTTCTTTTTTTTTGGAGAGAGAGACAATAGAGCTTTGGAGATTATATTGTCAACAAGAATCCTAGAATGGTTTGGGTTGGAAGGAACCTTAAAGATGATCTAGTTCCAAACCCTCTTCCATTACTGGAAGGTACTCTACAATCTGACTTCTTTTCTGAACAGGTTTCTGAACTGGAAACAGACTGAACTCCCCCAACTCTCTCAGTCTGTCTTCATGGAAGAGGTGCTTCAGCCCTCTGAGCATCTTCGTGGCCTCTGCTGGATTTGCTCCAGCAGCTCCACATCCTCCTTATGTTGGGGTCCCCAGAACTGTATGCAGTACTCCAGGTGGGGTCTCACAAGAGTGGAGTAGATGAGGAGAATCCCCTCCCTTGACCCACTGGCCACACTGCTTTGGATGCAGCCCAGCACAGTTAGTTTCTGGGCTGTGAGCACAGATTGCCAGCTCATGTTGAGCTTCTCATCAACCACCACCCCCAAGTCCTTCTCGGCAGGGCTTCTCTCAATGCATTCTCTGCCCAGCCTATACTTGTGCTTAGGACTGTTCTGATCCAGGTGCAGGACCTTGCACTTGGCCTTGTTGAATTTTATGAGCCTGTACAGGTCCCTCTGGATGCCATTCCTTCCCTTCAGTGTGTCGACCGCACCACACAACTTGGGGTTGTCAGCAAACAAATCAGTAAGGAACTTCTGGACTTTGCAGGTAGAAATTATGTTAGCAACCAGAAGATCCAAGATTGTATTCTCATTGTATCCCTTATTTTTTTGGGAAAACTATTACTAGGCATCTTCTCTACAAAAGAAAGCAGTAGCAAATTTTTTGTGAAGTTGACTTCCTCCCATTCCCCCCCAGTTTTGGGACTATTGTGTACTGTTACTGATTTGCCCAGTTCTGTATACATGCATATTCATATGTGACAATGTAATATCTGAGAACTGACTATTTTTCATTCAAATGAGTCCGGTTTTGCCCTTCTGAAACTTGAATACCTCCAAGCTGAATGCTTCTAATGGTGGCTGCTCTAACTGAAGGAATTCTTAGAAAGAGGGAAACTTATATCCACATGATAGGGTTTTTTATGCCTATGAAGAATTACTTTTAAAGTAGTTAAGAATATTAATGATTCAGTAGTGATTCTAAAACAGGTCTTGGCCAGTGTCATGCTTTTAAACCAGACAGGTATAATATTAACTATTTTGCCAAGTTCCTGGAGGAACAGGGATGGTTGAATTTCAATTTCAGTGGGTTTTTTGAGCATGTACTTCCAGGTTAGCAGAAGGAGATATGTATTTCTCTGTAGGTTTTTTTTCTCCTTCCTTTGTCTGAGAACATGACAACAGGATATATCAGTAGACTGACCTAATAGATTTCAGTTATTAGATTGCACTTGTATATTCATATAGCATATTTAGCCAGGCATGTGGGGCCTAAGATATTTTTCAATAGAAGTCTTGACTTTTTATTTTACAATGCATAATGAGATTACTTGAATGGTGTTGATAGTATGAAGTCATAACACAGAAACTCAGCTTGTTGCTAAAGAAATAAGATTTCATCCTGTTGCTTTCAGATAGACGTCTTTTACTGCTCAAAGGATTTTTCTTAATGCTTTGTGCTTCATTCTTTTCTTGATGATTTGACATAGCAAGACTAATACAACACTGTTACAGAGTACACAAACCAGTTCTGAATAATGTTCCCATGCTGTTTTGTAATTTTTTGTTAGGAAGCAACGATTTCCATTGCCTGAAGTCACTTTTTTAGCTTATTAAAAGTACTCATTAAAGTATGGCACAAGAATACTAAAGAAACCTAAAAGCCTTCAAATACTCTTCCCATACTTTGCTTTGATACTAGTATCACTGTTTTTACTATGGGGGCCTACAAGAGATATGGGGAAGGATTCTGTCAGTGAGTATAGTGACAGAACAAAGGGCAATGGTTTTAAACTGTTAGAGAGCAGGGTTAGATTGGATATTAGGAAGAAATTCTTCCCTATGAACGTGGTGAGGCCCTGGCACAGGTTGCCCAGCAATGTTGTGGCTGCCCCATCCCCGGAAGTGTTCAAGGCCAGGTTAGATGGGGCTTTGAGCAACCTGGTCTAGTGAAAGGTGTTTCTGTCCATGGTGGTGGGTTGGAACTGGATAATCTTTAAGGTCCTTTCCAACCCAAACCATTCTGTGATTTCCAGGCTGTGTATATGGCTCTTATACCACTGAGTGTAAGTGGACTTTTCAATCTACTGCTATTTAACTTCATGGATCATATATTATAATACATGCTTAAAGACAAAATGGCAATGTGAAGAGAACCTTCAGACATTACTTTTTGTCATTCTGATTTTGTCTTTGTGACAAATGACTGCATATAACAAAAGTGTTGATTTTCAAGCCCTCTGGTGAAAAATGCCAAATCATTTCAGTTGTATACCTTGCTTGCAATGGTGTCCTGGGGTAACTTTATGATGCTGGTATCCCCATTGTCTGTCTTTTTGCTGAGAAATAGGACCTGTAGCTTCAAGCTAGGCCCAGAGAGACAGAGAGGACAAAGCAGGGGGAGAAGTAGCACGCAGTTTACCGACAAATGGGTAGGACATTTTTCAAATTTTCTAAGCTGCAATCTTTTCATAATTCAGAGCAGTATTTTTGTTGCCATCAGTTCTTAATCACAGTAATGATCTTTTAGGAAACACTTGCAATTTAGTGCACGTCATAGAATCACAGAAGGGTTTGGATTGGAAGGGACCTTAAAAATCATCTAGTTCCAACCTCCCCCACATAGGCAAGAACACCTTCTGCTAAACCAGGTTACTCGGAGCCCTGTCCAGACTGGTCTTGAACACTGCCAGAAATGGGGAGAGGAGTCCATAACCTCTCTGGGCAACCTGTTCCAGGGCCTCACCACCCTCACAGTAAAGAATTACTTCCAAATATCTAATCTAAACCTACCCTCCTTCAGCATAATACCATTCCCCCTGTTCCTATCACTCTATGCCTTTGTAAAAAGTCCCTCTCCAGCTCTCTTGGAGCTCCTTTAAGTTCTGGAAGGTGCTAGAAGGTCTTGAATCCTTTACTTCTCCAGTTTGAACAGCCCCAATTCTCTCTGCCTGTCCTTATAGAAGAGGGGTTCCAGCCCTCTGAGCATCTTTGTGGCCTCCCCTGGGCTTGCTCCAACAGGTCCACGTCTTTCTTGTGTTGGGACCCCAGTGCTGGACATATTTCTCCAGGTGGGGTCTCAGGAGAGTGGAATAGAAAGGAAGAATACCCTCTCTCCACTTTCTGCCCATGCTGCTTTGGATGGAGCCCTGTAGGAATGGAGTTCTGGAGGAAGGGATATGTTTGTTTCAAATCTTGCATCCCTGAAATGCATAAGGATAATATAGGTTGCCCCATTCTATTTAATTTTGAGAACAAAATGGTATTCTGAAGGAGAATTTCTTTTTTTCATTTTAAATCAATGTGTGATGAAAGCTAGCTGCATGGACTTCCATGAGGCTTCTAAAATGAGTGGAAGGACCAGTTGTTTCAGAAATAAGAGCTGGCATGGAAGAATGCAGAAATTACTGTTTTGGAAGTTGCAATCATTTTCTCTAAATTGCTTTGGCAGTCATGTGCAAGAAACGGATGTAGCAGTGGTATATTTAGCCTTTCTGCTTATGCAGATATTTGATTATTTTTTGTTTAAGGGGTTTAAATTTTAACAGCAAGCTTAAAGATTTGACACCGAATCTCTGAATTACCATTCATACTTGGAAAAAGTGAGACTTTTTTTTCCCCTTTTATGGGTTCTGTTTAATTGCATCCTGTCAGATAATCAATATTTGAAAAAGAGGCTTTTTTACGCTACTGTATATAAAAAGTACAGTAATTTCACGACCATAAGGCGTACCAGACTATAAGGCTCACCCCCCGGGAGTCGGCAAATTTCGCAACTTTGTAGATCATATAAGGCGCACCGGACTATAGGACGCACTTTTTTTTTTTTTTTTTTTCAGCAAGCAACCACGCCGCACAACAAAGTAATGATTACTGGCATGTGCTCAATTTGCAAACATTTTTCAAAGATCGTTGTAGTCTTTAAACGCAGCCCCAAGTGTCCTCCCCGTGTGAGGGGCCTCGGCACTCCCGCCCACCCCCAGCTGGCGAGGCAGGGCTTGGGGCGGCCGCGGTTTGGGGCGGCCACGGCTCACACCTTGGGGTTGCTGTAGTTGAGGGTGGCTCAGGGCCGCCCTGGGCTCGGGCCTCCCTCGGCTCGGGGAAGCACAGGGCGGGGCCGCCCCGGGCTTGGGGGCGGCGTGGGGTGGGGCCACCCACTCCCTCCCACCCCGCGTGGCTCCTGCTGGCCAGAGGCTGCCCGCATCCGCCTGGTCCCGCCCACCCCGCACAGCTCCCGCTGGCCCGGGGCTGCCCGGTCCTGCCCACCCCGTGCGGCTGCTGCTGGCCGGGGGCTGCCTGGTCCCGCCCCCCCTCATGGCTCAGCTCACGACTCACACTTCCAGGTTGGCAAATTTCCAAACTTTGTCCATCATATAAGGTGCACCGGACTATAAGGCACATTTCCATGTTCAGGGGAAAATTTTAGTCAAAAGGGTGTGCTTTATAGTTGTGAAATTACTGTATTTGCACCTTACTGTGTAGTTGTACTCTTTTATTCAAAAGGCGGAGGAGGGGAGTGGTAAAATTATTTTAAAATCCCCCCACTATTCTCAGGAAACTTTATTCTCTTGGGTCTCTGTCTATAGTTTCTTGGTAATAATGTTCTCACTTAAACTGGGAAAAAACTTAGAATCTGAATCATCTAGCATTGAGAAATAAGTCTCTTGGCTTATTCTCACTATAGCCATAAATAGTCTTTTATATCTGTTTCCTCCTATCACCCCAAAGAAACAAAATTACTCTGGGAGCATAGTTTTGTGGTTTGTTTTTTTTTTGTGCATACACACTTTGCAATGTTGACAGCTTCTTCACTTAAAACTTATACAAGATTGTGTTTGTTGTTTTGTTTGTTTTGTTTTTTTTGGTGTAGTATATGCTTCAAAGGACCCAGGACCCAGATGAAAATGTTGCTTTGGAGGCTTGTGAGTTTTGGCTGACTTTGGCTGAACAGCCAATTTGTAAAGATGTATTATGTCGGCATCTTGCTAAGTAAGTATTAAGAATTAGAACTAGTTATTTTTAAATATTCATCCTTAAACTTCAGTTAACTTTTTTCTGGTTACTCGTTTGGAGACTGTATCTAGCTTGCTGTATGCTTGGGAGTAGTTTCTTGTAGCTAGTTCTTGTGCATATTGAAAATGGCTGTATCACAAAAGTCACTGAAAAGACTTGAGGGTTTCAGACTTGGCTCCCGAGGCAACTTAAACTGTGTCACTTGTGCTTTATCTCAAGCTTAACATCCTGTTAAGTATCAGATGGAGGCAAAGGTATACTAACATGCACTTAAGCTTAAATAAGCATCTCCATGTGACATTACCTATAATATCTGGTGTACCATGAACATGTTTTCTTCACAACTGCTATTGTGAGCATTTCTGTGAAATGCTTCTATGTGCATAGTCATGCCAGGGGTTCCCCATCTTTATGAAGACAACAAAATGACAAGATAATTTAGATTTAGGAATCAATTTCACATCAATTGCTAGGGCAATTTAAGCTTGAAAGCATGTATAATGTGTTTTTCATGCTTTTTCAGACTGACAGTAGCTTTTTAAGCTTAAAAAAATATTTGTAAGTTTAAAAAAGTTGTTATAAACCTTAAAATGTAGATCCTTGATTGAAAGGGAATTGAATACCCATGCTTGAGATTTAAACATCTGCATGTCTTCAACAGTGCTAATAACTTATTTCCAGACTAAAGACTTTTTCAATAGGAAATAAATTCTTCAGTGTTCCTAGTAAATGAAGACCCAATTTTTTGATATATGCATGGAAGGTTTTTGAAAACACTAAAACAGTTCTGTCTGTGATTTTGCTCTTCCAGTAAGAGTGTGGAGAGAAGAGATACATTATTTTCAGCAAAAATGACCATTTTAGATGTAAAGCAATTTTAAAAGAAAGGGAGGGACTTTCCAAATTTCAATTTTCATAAGCATTTAGAAAACAGAATTGAGATTAAAGCAGCTGCTGTAGCAGTACAGGAATAGAAATTGAAAACAGATGAACCAACATTATGAGAAATCACTTGAGTTTTAAAATGTTTTTACTCAAACCCTACTCTTATAGCTTAAAATACAAAAGAATGATAGCACAGTTCTTGATTCTACCTATGTCCTTCCCAACACACATATTAATACTAGTCACTTTCTCAGTATAAATTGTAAACCTATTCTGTCCTACGTGAATATTGACATTACAACAGCTTCATCCTTGGTTTCTGGAGTTTTTTTAAGGAGCTTTTAAACTTCTAGTTAAACAGATAACAGTAACATTACATATCTCTTATCTTTCAAAGTCATATTTGTTGAAAGCGACTTGTTTGCTGGCAAGTTTTTTTGATTAGGGAGCTATATAAATTTGACAATAATTGATGATAACCTTAATTTTTTTATATTAGATTAAGTGGGAGAAGATCTTCTAGAAAACTGTTTGCTTAATATCTTGTTCCATTTTGCTCCTGTAGGTTTTTAAAAAAATATATACCTCCTGCATACTTCATGAAGTATGCTGCAGAAATGCCAAGTAATGGGTAGCAGTCTAAATACTTACTGTTCTTTCATTGAAAGTTCAGAAGGTAATTGTTGTGAACAAGTAGTTTCAGCTTCTCAGAGTCCCCATTAAAGGTATTGGCAAAAAGCATGTTTTAATATGTATTTGTGAAAGTGTGCCATTACAAAGTTTGATGGGAAGGCTCACTCTATTACTACATAGATGAAGCATGTATAGGAAAATTGGATTAGAACCAATTTAAAATTATTTGCATGGAGACCAGGAATGCAAAAGGGGGTACGGGTGCAAAGGATATGGATATAAAAGATAAGGGTGCAGATTTTAACAGCACTTAATCATTGACTAGTTTAACATTTAAAAAGTTATTCAGAAGGATTTTTTACAGTTATAACAGTGACTTAATTATAAATTCACTATTAAAACATTCATACCATAATCAATTCACACACACACAAGTAAACCCATGTGTGCACGTATTTCTATGTGTTTAAATGTACCTATTGTAAATTCCCCTTGGGTTCAGTGAAATGCATCAATTCCCTTTGCATTTCCCACCAGGTAAGGGTTGCACCTGGAGGAGCATGGAGATGGGGGGGGGAATATCAGCCTAGGTCTCATCTTCAGCAATGGTCCTTTGAGTATCACAAACTTGAGGGTTTGCAAGCTCTGAGAGGCCCCACTCAGAGGGAGGTGCTGACTCGGCCCACTGCAGTCTAGGAGAGCTCAAAGGGCCTCACTGACTCAAGTCGGTAACTACTGGGATTTTTTCCTAGAAAGTCCAGTAACAATGGTACCGTTCCACTTGGGCTGTGATTAATTTTAAAAAGGTTCTGTAACAACGGCATCACTTCACTTGGGCTATGAATCGGGTAAATTATTTACCAGGGCTAACAATGACAACTGCATATCCTTGTTCTTCACTTTGGTCAGGCAGATGATGTTCCTGTCATGTTCAGTGTTGTTCCTACCTATATCATGCAAGAGCTCCTGGCACAGTCAGAGACGTTTTAGTGCCCAAGTGGTACAGTCAAGGGATGCTTCACCGCTCAGCTGGTTCAGTCAAGACTTGTCTGGAGCTTCTGAGGTCATAGGGCAGGCCCAAGAATGAGGGGGATGCACCACTACAATGCTTCCATGACTAAAATCAATCTCTCTTGCTCCACAGAGTGGTGGTGTGGTTGCCTCTTGCCTCTGTGCCTATACACAGGTTATGACGTTCCAGTTGTAATTTGAGGGAGATTTTTGTATAGTTCATATTGCCATTGAGATGTATGACTATTATTGCTGGCCTGAATGCATTCAGAAACAATACTCCTCAGCTGCAGAATATAGGGAGACTGAGTCTATTGCTGGTGCTTGGTCAGTCCATGGTGATTTCAGCATTAGCTTGATTTGGCATGTAATAGATATATTTATTTTCATGGATTTATTTTTGTAGTGAATGTGTTTATATGTGAAATACTTGACTTTTTTTTCCCCAAGTCTTTTTTTTTTTTTTTTTGCCATATATCATTACCATTGGAGACCCATGGCCATAACCAGTTTAATAACTAAGTAAAGTTCACATATAGACTAATGACGACTAATGTCAAGATCTCTGCAATGTCAGGGACTTGTCTTAAGGAGTGATACTTGAAGTAATCACAAAAGGATAGGAGGGCTTGATGTAGTTAGTCTTCCATCCTTAAGAGTAGTGAGGTAGAGTTTTCAGCCACAGGGAAGTAAAGCGAAAAATAATATACAGGAGTGCCAATTTAATAACTTGTTTATCAAGCATATTTTGGAAGTGTGAATTCTTACTGAAAACTTTTGACTTAATTTCCAAAAGGTACTTCAAAATAGATTTAATCATGTGGAAGAATATCCTATTTTTAAAGTGTAAAACTCAGTTGTGACATCTGACTACGTCGAGTTAGATATAAAAATCTTTTCAGATGACAAAGTATTAATGAACCTCATGAAATGGAGTATGCTTAAAGTACTGGCTTGTTATCAGGCTAAGTTTTTGTCTGGGGTGGGTTTTTTTTTGTTGATGTTGTTTTAGTTGGAGGGAGTGTGGTTACAGCCAAAATTATGAATCAGCTAACTGAAAACCAGCTCGCTTTATTTATGTGTTATTTTGACATAGAATCATGGAATCTCTTGAGTTGGAAGGGACCCATAAGGATCAAGTCCAATTCCCTACTGCTTGCAGGACTATCTAACACTAAATCATATGACTAAGAGTGTTGTCCAGATGCTCCTTGAACTCTTGTCAGGCTTGGTGCCATGACCACTTCTCTAGGGAGCCTGTTCTGTGACTCGACCACCCTCTCAGTGAAGAACCTTTTCCTAATGTCCAGTCTGAACTTGCCCTGATGTGGCTTCATTCCATTTCCTCATGTCGTATTGCTGGTCACCAGAGAGAGGAGATCAGCACCTCCCCCTCCACTGACCCCCTTGAGGAAGTTGTAGATTGCAATGAGGTCACCCCTCAGCCTCCTCTTCTCCAGGCTGAACAGACCAAGTGACCTCAGCCACTCTTCATAAGTCTTGCCCTTGAGACCCTTCACTGTCTTCTTTGGATGCTCTCTAATAGGTTTATTTCTTTCTTATATTGTGGTGCCCAAAACTTCACACAGCACTAGAGGTGAGGCTGCACCAGTGCATAGAAGAGTGGGACAATCACCTCCCTTGCCCAGCTGACAATGCTGTGCCTGATGCACCCCAGGACACAGTTGGCCCTCCTGGCTGCCAGGACACTGCTGACACACATTCAACTTGCCATTGACCAGAACCCCCAGGTCCCTTTCTATAGTGCTGCTCTCCAGCCTCTTGTTCTCCTGTTTGTCTGTACATCCAGGGTTGCCCAGTCACAGGTGCAGAATCTGTCACTTTTCTTTGTTAAGCTCCATATGGTTGGTGATTGCTCAGCCCTCTCATTTATCTGCTTCTCTGCAGGGTGCCTCTGCCTCCAGGGACTCCACAGCTCCTCCTACTCTAGGGTCATCAGCCAACTTACTTAATGTACATTTGATTCCTGCTTCCAGATCATTTATAAAAACATTAAAGAGCACTGGCCCTAAAATTGAACCCTGGGGAATTTACGGATAACCAGTTGCCAGCCTGATGTGACCCCATTTACTATAATCCTTTGAACCCAACCTGTCAGCCAGTTCTTCACTCAATCTATTATAAACGTTTCTAGCTGTGTAATGGACATTTTGTGCAGAAGGATACTGTGAGAGAGTATTGAAAGCTTTGCTAAAAATCAAAAATTCCTCACAATCTACTGGTGTCCCTTTGTCAGCTAGAGGGGTGACCTTGTTGTAAAAGGAAAGTAAGTTGGTTAAGCAGGACTTCCCTCTCGTGAACCCGTGCTGGCTGTGACCAATGACTGCATTGTCTCTCAAGTGTTTTTCAATAAGCCCCAGAATAACTTTCTCCATAATTTTACCAGGTGCTGAAGTGAGACTGACAAGTCTGTAGTTACCAGGGTCTTCCTTCTTGACATGTATCAATATTTCTTTGTAGACTGATACCTGTGCTGGTAAATGGTATGAAATATTCAGAGATTGATATTATTCTGTTAAAGGTAAGCATTCCTTTCTTTTATACTCAGTAAGAATATCTGGTTAGCTTCTGACTTGTAAATCAGAAAGTTGAGCTGGTAGACCAGATCTGGTCTGCCATCTGTTCATTGGAGATTTAGATTTCTGGGGCAGGATGTAATGTTTCAAAAACTGAATGCAACTGCTGCCATTTTTGTTGGAAAATAATATGTGAGTTTTTCTGCTTTGCTCCTCTCCCCTTCCACCCAATTTCGGCAGAGGTGGGATACTTTTATCCATGAATTACTGCAGCAAAGTAGCTTATAAAGAAATTATCAGAATTAATTTTAATGCCCTTCTAGCTTGAACTACTCAGCTTTTTCCATCACAACATTTTAGAATGTGTCTGTGTACTAGAATTTCTCTATCTCTTCTTCTTTCTAATTCCTTCCCATCAAGAGTAATTTCTTAACAAGAAGAGTACAGTAATTTCACGACTATAAGGCGCACCCTTTTCACTAAAACTTTCCCCCAAACCCAGAAGTGCGCCTTATAGTCCGGTGCGCCTTATCTGACTGTCAAAGTTCGGAAAATTTGCCTACCCGGAAGTGAGAGCTGCGAGCCTCGG
>PYHW01010571.1:237331-249362 GCA_013186435.1 Turdus rufiventris
TAATTGCCAATACTTTATACCCACTATACACTGTGCTGATATCCCTTCACCAATCCCGAGTTGGCATCCTGACCCAGAAGATGGATGCTATGAAGAAGAAGAAGAATTTCTAACTACGCCACAAATCCTCCATCTTGTGTTTTAACCCCCTAATGTAAACAATTTTTAAAACCTTGTTTTTCTACCTTCTAAGACACTATTTTACACTCTACTTATTTCTGTGACTCTGTAATTCAACATATAAAGGTGGTAATTTCTTCCAAGGACTTAGATCGAACTCAAAAGGAATTTGGGCACCTTGCCAAGGCTTCTGAGCCCCCTGTACAGGTTCCAAGGATGCCTTCTGAACCCCCTGTACAGGTTCCAAGGAGGCCAGGGGAATATCCTGGGCTCCCACAGGGACGGAGCCCGCCGGCACCTGTGGTGGTGGCGGCGGGCAGGGCCGGAGCCCCCGCCTTCCGCCCAAGCCGCGGGGACAGCAGGAGGGACCCCCCGCCTCCCCCCCGAGCCACAGGGAGGGAAGCATGGTGCCCCCCACCTCTCCCCCGGGCTGCGCTGCCTGAAGGAGTGAGCCCCCCTGCCTCCTCCCTCCCGTGGTGCTGGCACAGAGCCCACCTCCACCCGCCCCACAACAGAGTAACCAATTTGTAACAATCGCGCAATCCCGGGTTTTACTGTCAGGTGCTCGGCTCGGTACCCTGGCTGGAACTTCCGGGGTTGGAAATTTCCAAACTTTTTTCATATATTAGCCGCTCCTGAGTGTAAGCCGCATTTATGGGGTGGGAGCAAAATTTTAGTCAAAATGGTGCAGCTTATAATCGTGAAATTATTGTACTTTTGGTTCAGTTGGATCAAGGAACTGAGATCATAAGCCGGAAAAAAAATCAGTATAAATGCTGTAATATGAGCATTCTTTATAAATCCATCTTAGCACTATTTTTCTAGACATGTCAGTCCCACAGCAGACAACCAGAATAAGGATTTCTGAATCATGTTTTGAAACTGTTCTTTTATGAGCTTTTCTGTGCTAAAATATGAGTTTAAAAACTTTCAAACAAATTTCAAATCAGTGTTCTTTGTATTAGGAGTAAGCTCAAATCAGAAGTCAGTAAATTTCAGTCTCTAGAGGTTGATGATTTTGCCTTTTTTTTGCTTTGAGACCTAGATCATGTTTGAACATTTTCTTTTTAATCACTTGCTAGTATTTTTTGGTTACTTCTCCTTTCTCCCTAATTTCTCCGGTATGTTGCATTCATGTCACGGACCTTCCCTCTTTTGTAGTGTTACACCATCCTGAAATTACAGTAATTTCACGACTATAAGACGCACCCTTCTCACTAAAATTTTAGTCTGAACCCGGAAGTGCGCCTTATAGTCCGGTGTGCCTTATATAATGGACAAAGTTGCACAATTTGCTGACTCTTTGAAGTGCGAACCGTGAGCCGAGCTGCGAGGGGGGGCAGCACCATGAGAGCTCTGAGCCGCGAGGGAGCAGACGGCCGAGGCTGGCAGGAGCCGTGCGGGGTGGACGGGACTGGGCAGCCCCCAGCCAGCAGAAGCCGCACGGGGAGAGAGGGAGAGGGCAGCCCCGAGGCGCCCCGAGCCGCCCGTGGTCCCAAGTCCGCACGGCACCAGCGGAGGGAGCGGCAGGGCCGATCCGAGCCTTCACGACCCTGGCAGGGGAAAAGCGGGGCCGATCTGAGCTTACCCAGACCCGCAGGGGAAAAGCAGGACCGATCCAAGCCTGCCTGGCCCTGAGGCACCCCGAGTCACGGGCGGCCCTGAGCCCCCCTGAACCACAGCAACCCCAAGGTGTGAGCTGTGGCCACCCCGAACCACGGCAGCCGCGAGCCGCAGCCGCCCCGAGCCCCGCCTCACCAGCCGGGTGCAGGTGGGAGTGCCGGGCCCCGCGCACGGGGAGGGCGCTTGGGGTTGCGTTTAAAGGCTACACCAATCTGTGAAAATTGTTTGCAAATTGAGCACATGCCAGTAAACTCCACGATCGCAGGATTCCGTTACTAATTAGTTACTTTGTTGCCCGCGGCACGGATCTTTGCAGCAAAAAATGTGCGCTTTATAGTCCGGTGCGCCTTATATAATGCACAAAGTTGCGAAATTTGCTGACTCCTGGAGGTGCACCTTATAGTCTGGTGTGCCTTATGGTCGTGAAATTGTTGTATGTAGTTTATATAATGTTGCAATATAATGTTGTGGTTCCCATCAGTGAGTGTTTTAATATCCCTAGTGTATAAGTCTTTTTAGAGGCTATAAAACTGCTGCAAAAATGTCTCTCTAAAAGCTATGTCTTTGTACCAGAGCACAATGGATCCCTGTGTATTGTAATGAAATTGAAGTATCTTTCCATCTTATACCCTGGAAACTCAAAGTTCAAATGAGAATCACACTGTCTAACTACAACTGCTTGTATAATAAGAAGATTAACGTTATTAATTCCCCTCAGGGAAATGTTCTGCTGCTGCTCTAGATGTCCTGGCTAATGTATTTCGTGATGAACTTCTGCCACACATCTTGCCCCTTTTGAAGGAATTGCTTTTCCATCCTGAATGGGTAGTTAAAGAATCTGGTATCCTTGTTCTTGGAGCAATTGCTGAAGGTAAGGCAACAGTTCATATCAGGTTACTGAATTTTTATTGGTTCTAAAGCAGCTCTGGGATCCCTTCTAGGTGAATTTACTTGTGCAAGCAAGTACACATCCTTAGCTGGTTTTGGTTTTTTAGTGATTAATCTTTACATCTACTAGTTGATGACTGCTGTTACTTTTTTTTTTCATTTTCAAATCTGTGCATTTTTTTGAGTCTTAAATAACTTAGATAATTTGTTTTATTCCTCCCTTTCTTAACTGTGTAGCATATATTTATTGGTCTCTCATTAAATACTTCCTTGATTTGATACAACAGGAGTATTTACATTTCATTCAGTGTTTTCAGAAATGGAGAAGACAAGTCACATGACTTCAGTGCCCTGAGCTGCTTTTTATGAATGGCTCTCTGATTTAAATATGTTAGCTTCCATTTCTTTGTATTTACTTACAGTCTTGGCTTTTTGCCTTTATTTCCATAATTTCTGTCCATTTTGAAAATTGAGGGAATATGTTTGGGTCCATGCCTGGATTATCTATCTTTCCAGACGGTGCCTAGTGAACTTTTATTTTCTTTGTTGCTAGAAAGCATTTTTGTTTGTTTTGATTTCAAGTCAAGCAAGATAAAAGTTAGTACTTCTTGCAAATCTCAGTATATTACTGCCCTTGCTGACTCGAAGTGTGCAGCTTTTATTGTTGGTCAGTATTTGTGTTAGGAGAAAACAAGAAGAAAATTGCATTTTTAAAGAAATCTTTTTTAATGATATTATTATAGATACTCATGACAAATCGGAGAGGTCAGGTCAAGTTAACCATAGAAAATTTATTAGCAGCGCTGGGCGGCCAGCGGGAGTCAGCACTCCACCAACGGGTTGCACTAGGGAACAGTTTCAGGGACCCTTTTATACAATCTTTCCTCTGGTTTTCTTCGTGTCCCGATCTGATTTGCTGGAGCACTCTGCATTTCTCTCAAGCATGCTTGATTAGTTGCTAGGGGGTCGTTTCTGTCCTCCTGGTGGTCGTTGATGAAGACCTGGTTGTCTTCCTCAGCTGCCCCAGCAATGACCCCGCAGTCAGCGCAGTCCCCTCTGGTATTGTTTCATCTCATGGAGCTCTTCCTTGTTTATTTAACAGGAAGTGGTGGCTAATGAGTAACCCTTTGCACTCAGCGTCTGTCTGTGTAATCACTTATTGAGCAAGATTTGATTAACAAAGCACAATCCATTACAATATGATGATTAGTTATCAAGGCTTAATCTTTCTCTGCTTGTTGTCTTGGTCGCTGAGTAGACTGGCATAAGACTTCCAAGCTTTGTAAATCAATTTTATTTGGATGTTCTTGCTATATTCCCTTTAATAAAGAAGAATTTATGGGGATTGGGGAAGGACTGAAGTAGAAATGTAGTTGGAATGAATGTAAAATTGATTGAGGATTTTAATTACTGTTTATGGTGTGGTTTCTTTTTAGGGCAACATAAATTAGGTAGACTTGCTTTGTATCTTGGTAAAATGTATTACTACATGATAGAGGAAGAAAATATATCCCTTCTAGGAAATGACAAAAAGCTCTATTATGGTTTCTAATTCTCATACTGTAATAGCTATATTTTTCCTTCTAGGCTGCATGCAGGGTATGATTCCATATCTTCCTGAGCTGATCCCTCACCTTATTCAGTGCCTCTCTAATAAAAAGGCTCTTGTGCGCTCCATCACTTGCTGGACTCTTAGTCGCTATGCACACTGGGTAGTTAGTCAACCCCCAGACACATACTTGAAGCCATTAATGACTGAGTTGTTAAAGCGCATTCTGGATAGCAACAAGAGAGTGCAAGAAGCCGCTTGCAGGTGAGCCAAAGCTTAAACAAAAAGTACTATCCATGACACTGCTTTTTCATGGGAAAATATTTTAATGCCTTAATTGATTATTCTATAACTCTGTTTCTAGCTCTTAAGGTATTTTTTTTCCTTTTAAATTGAGGTGGGTTCGGCTTCTTCTGAAATCATTACAATTGAGTTGTGGTAAAACAAAAACAGATAATTTGTCTTTCTCTTGTCCAGTTTGTTTTTAGAATATATGAAAAACAAACTAAACAATATATTGGAATAAAAGAAATTATCTGTATGTCACACCTGTTTGTTTTCAATATTTGAAATTTCATTGACCAGGAATCTGGATTTTATAGGTCTATGAACAAGGTCAATGCTGGAAAACTATCCTATCATTGCATTAGCAATGTTTTTATTTAGCTCAGGATTACAAAAAATTTGGGTTACAACTATTTCAAGGGATATTTCCTTTCTCTTGAAAGGAGATCCTTGGAGGTAAGATTACTTTCTGTCCCTTGTCTGCCAATATTAAAAAAAAAAAAAAGAATGTACACACCATTAATGGAATGGGTATGCCACTTGTGCAGGAAGCTCAGCAAAAATAAAGCCTTTACATGTCAGTTTGTATAGGGCAGGAGCACACAGCGGACTGCCAAGCAAGTTTCTTCATAAAGCAGGATTAGATCTGTAACATGTATACATAAAAGGTTTTTACCACATGTCCTGGTTTAGGAGAAAATTGGGAGGAAACGTCTGAATGGGGTATTTTAAAATTTTGCTTATCACAGTTTAAGAGCTGAATCTTTGTGTTCAATCAAAGTAGATTGAGTTTGTCTCAATAATACCATTGTGAAAACATACCTTGGACGAATTTAAAGACTATATACAGTTCTATGTTTGAACAGGAATGGGTAGTGTGGGGTATTTGGGGGGGGGTTGTTTTGTTTTTTACAAGATACTGACTGACCTATTTGGGGTGGGGTTTTTTGTCATTCAGTGCCTTTGCTACTCTAGAAGAGGAGGCTTGTACAGAGCTTGTTCCTTATCTTGCATATATACTTGACACTTTGGTCTTCGCATTTAGTAAATACCAGCATAAAAACCTGCTCATTCTTTATGATGCTATAGGAACTCTAGCAGATTCTGTAGGACATCATCTAAATAAACCTGTGAGTATACCTTATGTTCTGTAGAAACACTCATCATATATTAAAAAACTGGTTGAGTAGTTTATGTAGAGTGCTTTATATGTTTTAAAACAAAAATGCTGGATTCAATATTAATAATTTACATGTAATATACATAGACTGTATGTAATTTTCACACTACACAAATATTCCCCATTTTGAATAAATAATTGTGCTTGGTGGCTTGCAAAATGTGCTTCTTGTGATTGTGACTTTTTTTTCATTACTCTCAGAATTTTTCAGCTCACAGAATATATATATATTTTAATATAGATATGAAATGAGACTTAAATTGGTGGAATGTGTGTGCTAATTGCTAATGACTTTTTTTTGTTGTTTGCAACCACTTTCAGTATAGCTAAACTGCTCTGAGTGTCTTTCCAATGCATCAAAGCACATCATCATTAGAAATCACTGTATCTGAGAGCGGGATAGATGTGCATTTTATATCTAAAAACAGAGAATCCTTTGAGTAAAGCACAGAGAGCATAGGCAAGTGTAGCGGGGTTTTCGTAGTGTACATGTTCATTAATAGGATATACATAGATGTCACATGCATCTTGTGATGGCTGTTGAAATTTGGTTTATTTCCCTATAGTGCTTCACATGACACAGATAAACTAGAATAAAACAATTTGGGTTGTCGCCATGGCATTTTACTTGCCATTCAAGACTCCACACTATCAAAAACCATCTTTTCCAATCTCTGGCCCTGACCAGCTTGACTTTTGACAGCACCAGGAGGAAGCTAAATGGGAACTCCTGGTAATGGTGGGACTTTCTTCAGTCACTTAGAATATTGTATCTTTGGACATAGAATTAGCTGGCAGCATTTGTTGTCTCTTTGTATACTTTCCTGGAGCAACAGTACTACAGGGATGCCTTGCTTGATGTCTTTGTGACTGTGATAGCAGGGGTTGGGAAGATGCAACATTTTATACAGAATTGGTAAATGCACATTTCTGGAGGGATAGAAAATTACTTTCTTCATGGATGAGTAATTGAATGAGGAAGAGGTTTCAGTAACTTCTGGGGATAGGGTTGTAGCATCAGGGCAATGGAAGATGATTGAGAAAAGCAGGTGGCAGATGCACAGCCAGATTGCATTGCTGGTAAAAATATTTTCTGTAGCCCCTGATTCAATCCTATAGATATGTAACAACCCAGACAGCTATTAAAAGTTGCTAGACTGAAGACAAACCTGGAGGAAAAGATTTGTTTTGTAAAGGTACTTATGTGCCTCAGCAAAAAAGTTTTAAGTTCTACTTCTATATATTTCAACAATGGTTGAATTACAGTATATTTTTTTTCTTCTGAAAAAGTAGAATATATAAATTTTCTAGCTTTGAAATAAACTAGTATGCAATTGAGTGCTTAAGTAGCTGATGCATTTTCATCTTAAACAGGAATATATTCAGATGCTAATGCCTCCATTAATCCAGAAGTGGAACATGTTGAAGGATGAAGATAAAGATCTCTTCCCTTTATTAGAGGTAAATGTTAAAATTTGAATATGTGTTTTGGGAATTGCCTCTTTTACTAAGGATGTTCCTACTAGGAAGTGTGACTATAAATGCTGTCAGCATTAGGCATTTCCCATTATGGAGAAAATATTATTACAATAGCGAGAAAATTTTTTAACTGAGGAAATGTTATTAAGTTTAGCAGAAATCTTTTAGAATCTTTTTCCCCTGCCATTCTTGAGTGTTTTCTTTTAGACATTCTTTGTTTTTAAAAAATTGCTCCATCCCTGTTGTTATTGTCTTCTCTCCTTGCTTTCTCTTCATCCCTTCATTAAAACAATTACCGACAGGTTGAAGGCTTGAACCAGACAATGCAGTCTGTTCTCTGTACTCTCCAAGTGTGAATCAGGAAAACACTTCTAGAGAAATTAGTTTCATAACTCTTGGATTAGGGCTTGTATATTGTCAGTATAGTGAAGCTTAGTGTAAATGCTAGCTGAATTATAGCAATTGTTTTCATATGAACTGTCTTGGCACCTCAAAGAAGATATACTGCTCCTGAGAAATTTTCTCAACTAACATATGTAGGAGAGAGTAACGATTAGCTGACAGTTGCCTTGGCTCAGCTAATTAGTACTACCTTTCCAGGTTGTATTAAACAGTTACTTGTGGGTATACTTAAAATGCTTTTAATTTACAGTAATTTCATGATTATATGCCGCACCATTTTGACTAAAATTTTGCTTGCAACCCGGAAGTGCAGCTTACACTCAGGAGCAGCTTATATATGAACAAATTTTGGAAATTTCCCAACCCGGAAGTCCGAGCCCTCAGCAGCCCCAAGGAGAGCCAGAGCCCGCCCGGCCCTGGGTGGAGGGGTTGCCTGGCCCTGGGGATCACAGCAGAGCTGCCCGGTGGGGGTTTTCGCACCCTCGCTTCCCAGTGGCAGCGGCAAGCTCCCTGGTAGCCACCCCGAGCGGGGCCGAGCCAGTAAACCCCGCAATACCCCAATTCTGTTACTAATTGGCAACTTTGTGGAAGTTGCACGTGGATCCTCTCTGCGAACGAAAGTGCGGCTTATAATCTGGTGCAGCTTATATATGGACAAAGACCTAAATGTTGCTGACACCCGGAGCTGCAGCTTATAATCAGGTGCGGCTTGCAATGGTGAAATTACTGTACTTCACACAAGTAAAGGGTACTTGGGGGAAGTGAAGAAAGTTAGTGTCTCTATCACCTTTTTTTCCTTCTTTTTATTTTATTCCAGTGCCTGTCATCAGTTGCTACTGCCTTGCAATCTGGATTTCTTCCATATTGTGAGCCTGTGTACCAGCGTTGTGTAAATCTGGTACAGAAGACTCTTGCACAAGCAATGGTATTTTTCTATTGGTATTCCAGTGTTTTCAGAATATCTCCTTAAACCAATGTATTAACTATGTGAAGTTAGGGGTTTGCAGGGAGATTTGTAGTATTAATTATTGAATATTTAAATGAAGCTGCAGTTCTGAAACTTGTTTGTTTGTTTTTACTTTTATGCATGCCCCTGAGAAAATCTAATACTCATTTTGAATATGCATAATTATTTGTTGCAGTTGCACAATGCTCAGCCAGACCAATATGAGGCTCCAGATAAAGATTTCATGATTGTAGCTCTTGATTTACTCAGTGGTTTAGCTGAAGGACTTGGAGGCAACATTGAACAGCTAGTGGCTTGCAGCAATATCCTGACACTAATGTACCAATGTATGCAGGTGAGATGAGTAATCTGTTTAATCCAAAAATTTTCTTTCTAAAGAGAATCAGAAACACTTCTAGAATTGTCAGGTTTTTTTCTTCCTCTCTTTAGGATAAAATGCCTGAGGTACGGCAGAGTTCTTTTGCATTGTTAGGTGATCTGACAAAGGCGTGTTTTCAGCATGTTAAGCCTTGCATCGGTATGTTTCTTTTACATATTAAATAATTAACTTGTTTTACAAACTGATAGGAGGCTGGTTTAGCCATTGTTAAGTTCCCTTTTCTGTGGGTTAACTTGTCATTGTGTTGTAGATTTCAGTTTTCCTTTATCAGCAAGGGTCTGTAGCCTTTTCTCCTTTCAACTGTGTGTTTAAGACGTGTTGTTCTTTTTGTAGACAGTGCAAAAGTTCATTTTGTTGCTTGACTTTTATAATGTAACATGCTTCCTGTTTTGCTGAAATACAGCAAAACAGATGTACTTAGACTTCAATTAGAACAGTTGCTTTGTAGGTTTTTTGCTCTACTAGAATCTATTAATGCTTGGGTAGACTTGGAATTTAAATTTTAGTGCAATATTAGTCACAAAGATAGATTACAACATCTGTCATTTTAATCAAGGCTGAGATTTGTTTTCTAGGCTTCATTTTTTTTGTCTGTTGGGGGTTTTTTGGGGGGGCTTGGTGTTGTGTTTGGTATTTTTTTGTTTTTGTTGCTGAAGGGGGTGTTTGTCTTGGGGAGAGGTGTTTGGTAATTTTTTTTTAGCACAGCTGAATACATAGCTATCCAGGTGTGCTTTTCTTTCCCTACTCCTGGGAAGGGGATAAAAAAGGTTTCTAGAGTTACATAAATGTAAAATCTATTCAAAATATTTTTAAATCATAGTTTGAAAGGATTTGCATTGATCTGCTTAGGTTGTATCATCCAGATTAATCTGATATATAGCAAAAATACAGATCTTGTTAATTGAAGTGTAATGCTTTACAAGAATTTAAATATGCTTACAATATTTTTTTTAAACTCCCTCTCCTTGTGATCTTACAGTAATGGAACAAGATGGTTGTATTGTGTGATGAGATTTTAAAATGTTGTTCTTTCTAGCTGATTTCATGCCTATTTTGGGAACAAACCTAAACCCTGAATTCATTTCTGTGTGCAACAATGCAACCTGGGCGATTGGAGAAATCTCCATCCAAATGGGTAAGATTTTTTTCTTTGAATATTTGCATATTTAGAATGGTTTGTTTGGGAGATGGATTGGTTTTTATTTCTAGTGATGCTTTCATGTTAAAAATTTAAATTCAGTTTTACATTCTTGTCTTTGACAGTAAGTTTGATGTACCAGATCTAAATAGATTGTGTATATTAATGGTCATTTTCTTCTGAAAGTTTTTTTTTTTTTCTGTTTCAGGTATAGAGATGCAGCATTATATTCCAATGGTGTTGCACCAGCTTGTAGAAATAATTAACAGACCCAACACACCAAAGACATTGTTAGAGAACACAGGTATCCAAAACCTGAATAATTTATGGTGAAGGGAATTAATTTTTTTTCTATAATTATTTAAAAAATGACTAGAACTTATTTTATTGCTATATATTTGGCTTTTATAAGCAAAAACAACTGATTTGCAGAAACTTTTACAAGTCTCAGTCTTGCAGAAAACCATCTATCATATCTCTAGAATATTAAAGTTATTGCTTTCTCACCTTTATAGCATATTATATTTATTTATCATCTATTTAAGTATTCTTCCCGTTTTATTTATTTATACAATATGACATGTATGCAGTAACACTTAAAGAGTTAGTGGCTTTACATTTAATATATGCATGTCCTTTCATGTGTACTGTATGTATATGTCTAGTGTTTGAAACAAATGCAATTGGCATATATATAACAAATAATGAATTCTTTGAATTTACAATAATGCACTTTTTTAAACATTAATTTGTAATAATATGCACAAAAATCTAGATCTGTGATGGCAGTTTTACCACAACATAACTGAAATTATGTATAATTTCTATTACCTGGTCACTTAATAACAAATTTCTGAAAAGAAATCTTAACAGTGGCATATATGTTTCTATGTTCTAGCCAGTTGCTTTGCCTTCCAAATTGGAAGCAGTCCCCAAATGCCTTATTGAACTGAAATTTCTGAGACTTGGTTTTTTTGCATTTTTAGAGGGCATGTTCTGGTATGAAGAGCACCTTCCATACTTCAGCAAAACTTTATTAATAATTTAACAGGCTTCAGTTTTTTTATTTTATTAATTGAGAATCTTTTGATTTTTTTTCTGTTTGAAATCTGTCTTGTAAGAAAAATTATAGCTTAGTTATTATACTGGTCATAATTGAAAATTATGCAAATTCAGTGCTAGTTACATTTGGGCTTGAGCTAAGTATGAGATAAATTGGGATTTCTTTCTATGCATATTTTTCCTTCAGTATTCTCCACACCCCATTCACTCATTTAGTATGGAATGTGAACTTGAAGGAAAAATTGCCTAGTTGTCTGACATATTATAGGTACTGCTTTTTGAAAATATAATTTTCATGCTAATTGCTTGTTATTAAATACACCATGGAATAGTACAGCAATATAAATTTTCTTCCTCCTTGCCCCCAACCTCCTTTGTCTGCATTGATGGATATGTAATATCTGTATCTGAGAAACATCCAGTACCTAAAATTTGCTTCCATCACTGTTAGAGAAGTTTTTAGGCATCCAAACACTGTCTTTTTTTAGTATCTTAACAGTTATTTAAATGCAGATGCATAACTAAAAATAAATGTTGAGTGTGGTGTAATTATAAGTTTGTTGTGCGATATTGTGCTACATGCCATTGGTATGCACAAGAGTATTGTTTTGTACTGTAGGCTGTTATGTAATGAGCTAGGAAAACACTTATGGAAACATGAGATCAGCTTAAGTAAAATAATTTCATAGAAAGTAATGAGTACATGCCAAAAAGTTAAGCTTTGACAGAAATTACTATTCCTCGTACAGACTCTAGCTGTGAGAATTTACAGATAAACCTTAAAAGTGCACTTTCATTTGAAAGTATCACTTCAAATGCAGTTTTCTGTTAGATCTGCTGAAAATTTGAAATCAAGTAATGTCTGGGTAAAATAGTACAGTGATTTCACGAATATAAGCCGCATGGACTATAAGCCGCATCTCTGGGTGTTGGCAAACATTTAGTTCTTTGTCCTTAAA
>PYHW01010571.1:251263-275970 GCA_013186435.1 Turdus rufiventris
GAAAATGACTCATGGAGGAAGGATGGGTTGTGAAAAGATAAAGAACAATGCCTCACATGGTTTCAATGGATGGCCCATTAGCAGAATACCTTGCGGGGAGATAAGGATTACTGCCCCCACCCTCAACAGATAGTGATAGAATAGATACCTTTTATTACATTCTGTATTGTAACCCAAGACAGTTGCTGACACCCGGCCATGTGGCTTATAATCAGGTGCGCTTTTCATATATGGACAAAGAACGAAAAGTTGCCGACACCCGGGAGTGTGCCTTATAATCAGGTGCGGCTTATAATCATGAAATTACTGTACTTTTTATTAAAAACTTTGAAGTGTTCAATAGGTACATTTACTGTAAGAGGTGATTCTGAAGAGAGCAGAATGCTTACATCAGAAAGCCTTTGTATTTCAAATTGTGTTTTTTGGTGTTCTCTCATTTACTTCTTTAATTTTTCTTTTACCCTGGAGACTATACCATATATGTTGCTGCCTCTTATTTAAGGGGTTGTAATAGACAGCACTGGTGAAATCTTACTATCTTTACTATCATATACAGATTCTGTTGGCTTCTGTTTCTGAGTTATTTGTTGTTTTTTCTTTATTTTTTCTCCTCCCCCCTCATTTGCTCATGTCTTGGTTGGCGTTTGGTGGTGTATAACCGTGATTGCGTTACCTTAGCAATAACAATTGGTCGTCTTGGTTACGTTTGTCCTCAAGAGGTGGCCCCCATGCTACAGCAGTTTATAAGACCCTGGTGTGTATTATTCAAAATTTTTTTAATTCATTTTTCTTCTCTTTCTTTCTTTCTTTCTTTCTTTCTTTTTCTTTCTTTCTTTCTTTCTTTCTTCTATCTCACTTTTAGATATATTTTCAGTTGGTTGCAAAATCTCAATCCTTAATCATTGCCAACCATGTGACTAATCTTGTCCTATCAGGTTTGTGAGTTTTTAGTAGCACTGTCATGTATTCTTTATGTTGTGGCTAGTGACTAATTTATGCATGGGATAAGATTGTCACATGCTTGCGTGTTAAAGCTTGATTATGAAAGAGCATTTTAAAATCCACGAGACTGATAATACAATGCATGCAAATACTCTAAAATTTAAACTGTGCATCACTTAAAATTCAGTCTGAGGCTTGAATTGCTGTAAGGAATATATTTCTATACTTGTTATGTATAAAATTGCTTGCTTGCTGCTGTAAAGGTTAAATAATTGTTCTTTAAGTGATATCTGACATAATTCATATTGCAATAGTATTATATGTTCCGCTTCTAATAATGATAGTTTCTATAATTATTTTATACATGTGTTTATTTTGTATTTAATGGAATACAGGTCACACTTTCTAACTGTATATAGTGCAACAGGAAAGCAAGATTCTGTAGATAATAGATAATACCTAATGGGAATATACTAGTAAATACTGTGTGCAACAAGTATCTTTCTAAGTGTTCAAAATAGTGTTTCAGATAATCTTATTAGTGTGACTTATTCCATCAAATGCTGTAATCTAGTCCTGACTTGATTGAATGAAAAAGTAATAGAATTAGTTAAGTTTTGCTCTCCAACTTACTAGGTGCACTTCTCTGCGAAACATAAGAGATAATGAGGAAAAGGATTCAGCGTTCCGTGGGATATGTACCATGATCTCAGTCAACCCGAGTGGAGTAGTCCAAGTAAGATACATAAACAGATCTTTTTTCTTTGCTCATGTGAAATTTAGTGAAAGCTGTATATTGAGTATGAAAAAATTTAGCTTGATTTCGATTCCCAGTAGTATGTGCTGTAACTTCTTTTTAGGCATCAAGGAGACCAAAATGTTTATATTTCAAATTATACATATGATACTTCAGGATTTCTACTTCAGTAATTATCACTTATGGAAAGGAAAAGACAGCAATATTTAATTAATTTTTGTATTTTACTTTCAAGGAATATGTCAATAATGAACTTTGATTAACTGTATTTTTATACTTCTATCAGTTGATGATATGTATGAAAACACAAGGCAAAAGCTGACATACTGAAACCTATTTTTCAGATACAATCTAGGCTTTTAAAAAAGGAAACAGAACAAAAACAATAACCACCCCTTCATTATTAAAACTCGGGCAGGGAAAATTCTCTTTCAACTTTGGATATATTGCTTAAATAGTCAATATGACAAGGAAGATGCATCCCTTTAAAATAAATTGTACATCTCAAGAATAGACTATGATTTGCTCTTTGGTCTGTGCAGCTCCAAGGTAAAGCTGTATGAAGGTAATATTTTCTAAGAGGAATATAAAGGTGAATTTCCCTCTCCTCTGCCTGGAATCCTTCTCCCTGAAATGCAAGAATTGAACCTCTATCTTGTTTTGAATTTTTCAGTTAATTTCACTTATCCCCTATCTTGCACTTAGCATTTCCCTTTTCTGCTGTCTGTTCTTTTACACAGCTTAAATGGAGGGAGCAATTAAGGACTCTCTTCATTATCCCAGCTCTCCTCCTACGTAGTTGTTATCCTCAGTTCCTACCCAAAAACGTGCATTATCAACTTCATCATTAAGACTGATGTTTTAATGGTATAGTAGGAGGTAATGCAAAATAGTGGTTTTGGGGTGGCTTTAGTTTTGAACATGTACACATTCTGTGTATCCCAGAAACAAATTCTGGCTCTGCTTAAAAAAATACAACAGCTTTTTTCCCAACTGAAAATACATGAGACTAAGTTGCAAGTGTGATCCTGAGTTTGTTGATTGTTATTAAGAT
Source organism: Turdus rufiventris (assembly GCA_013186435.1). Lineage (NCBI taxonomy): Eukaryota > Metazoa > Chordata > Aves > Passeriformes > Turdidae > Turdus > Turdus rufiventris. The sequence goes on from PYHW01010571.1 coordinate 254,017, forward strand.
GATTGGTTCTCAAACTTGTAATGTGTACTGAAAGAATTAGTTAGACAAGTGTGGTGTGGGAGGGCAGGAGGTGTTTGTTGTTTTGAGGTGTTTTAACAGTGGTTCAATTTAATAAAAAAATCCTATTAAACAAAGATATTCCTTCACTCAGCTATTTCTATTTCCATATACTTAAACATACAATAGCTTACCATTATTGTCTGAATTAACTAGAAAATAAAGGCATAAAACTAAAAGCAGTTGTGAATTAGGATCAGATACCCTGCATAGTTCATAGAACAAACATTAGGCATTGTTTTCAGACCTATAAATGTGAGGTTCCTAACCTATGTGATTGTTTAATCTTATAGGACTTTATTTTTTTTTGTGATGCTGTTGCATCGTGGATTAACCCAAAAGATGATCTCCGAGACATGTTCTGTAAGGTAATGTTTCTAGTATGACAATATATCTGAACTGTTGTTATTTTTGGATCCTTTTTTTTCTTGTTTTCTATTTCCATTATTAGCACTTACTGTATTTGTGGTCACGAAGGCTTTCTTGCAAAGTCATAAACTTTCAAACAAAACATTAAAAAAAATCTGATTTTTTTTAACCTATATTTTTATAATGTCCAGCCTTCTATGTTTTTGGCTGCATTTGGTAGAACAGGGGGTTTATACCACATAGAAAACTTTTTTCCCATTTTTTTTCTTTTCTGGAAAATGAGATCTGTGTGGTTTAAGACCCATCCCCTCCAACAAGAATTTTTTTTTATAAATATCTAGAAAATGGAAAATCTTCCAGTAGTATCCTGATCTGTTTATCTTGCTCCAGCTGAAAATAATTTTTGGGACTGCTTAACCGTCCTCAGAATTCCTCTTGGATAAGCAAGTCTTCAAGAAACTTATGTTCAGATATAGCCAAGAATGCATCCCTAGACACAGTGTCAATAGAATTTAAGCAAAAGGACTGTTTGCCTTGTGTAAAATAAACAAAACACACATAGAGACAGAAAGTAATATGTTGTGTTTATGCACTAGTGTCTTCAGTTAAAAACCAGAACAAAATAAACTTTTTTCAGTTTCATGCACAGATGCTTTCATTGTTCAGTAGTGTGGCTTTCCTCATATTTTGTAAAGTGAAATCACTAGTTTTAGGAAGGATGTATGTCAAAAGTTAATGGTCCTCTTAAAGATAAAACAGAACACATTTATAAGTACATACTTGGATTGTGGGCCAATATTGGCACTTCCTCTTCAATAATGCCAAGTGTGCGCATCAGAACAGACTAGAACATTGGAATCCCATCTTGAGTATCAAAGACAAAAATCTCACTGTCCTAGTTAGGAGACCAAATATCTGAGAGGCTTTGAAGTAATATCAGGGTCAGGAAATGCATAGCTGTGAGTATTCTAGCATCAGAATAACAAAACAAGAAATACAAGCTTAAAAGAAAGTCCAGGATGCTGTCTGTGATGGTTGTCCAAAGGAGTTTCAGTACATGTTTCTGTCCTGGTCCTTCAGCATTCAATACTTGCTTCAATAAGCTATGCTCCTCTTTTTCAGATTCTTTCCAGGATATCCACGTGGGATCTAAACCATTTAAAGTAGACACAGTGTTTCTTGGTCACTTGGCATAAGGACATCCTTGCTTTTTAAAGTGTATTTTTCATGGGTTTTGCCAAGCAAGGACAGAGACAAAGCTTTCTTCAAGTGATGGCATACAAATTTTTTATATTACTTCCTCATTGGAATGTATTTTTATGTTAGTTGAACACATGATTATTGTAGTCCAGTTACATATTTTCCATTAATAATTATGCCTTTTAGAAATAATGAGAAAATAATTTTGTTGTCCCCCAAGGTTTTTCTCTTGATAGTGGATAGTGTTTGGGTTTTGGCAGGGTGGGTTTGTTGGTTTTGGAGCACTAGAGCTAAAAGAGAAAATACTCCTTCTAAGAGCAAAGGTGCATGAGCTGCCAGTGTTGAGATCTGATATATACCCTAATTGTATCACGTTTTATAAAAGCAAGATATCTGAATACTCTAACTGAAGCCCAATTGCTAAAATTGCCCTGTAAGATAATTTTTTTAAAGTGCTCCTTTTGTTGTACCTGAACCTTCTTAGATTATTTTGGTAGTTTCTTGGCAGCTGGCAAATCAGACTCTTTGGGTTAGGAAAGAGAGGTGAATCTGTCTGTGGTAGGTCTCTTTCAGGGAGAAAAGCAGTAAATTGACTTGTGACACTGTAATATTGCTGCTACATGCTGTTTAAGAACAGCTCTGCTTGAGAAAGTTGTGTTGAGGGTGAACTCAGTATCATGAGCTTTGACATTACCTTTTCTGTGAGGATGTTTTCATGACAGACTATTCCACAAATGAGTGCCCTTGAGTTTAAAAAATAAACAAACCAAAACTTTAGAGACTCTGCATTATTTTCTATTAAGAGGATCTAAAATACTAAGACCTTTTTGACAGTGTCATTCGATTTTTGTAGCTTTCAGTTAATTTATTACATTGGAGGGTTCAGACTGAAACTTTTAGATTTGATTTTTTTTTCCCACTCTTATGCTGTGAATCCCTCTTCTTTCAAAACACAAAAGATTTGAATAGCTTCCTTTTTAGTAACAGTTTTCTACAGGTTCCATGGAAAAAACACAGCTCTCACAGGATACTTTTGTTTTTTGCAAGAAATTGACAGGTATTCATTCTGTCAAATGCGGACAGTGGTTCTGGCTCAGCTTTCCTCCCAGAACATATTACAGGTTTAAAAAAATAAATGTGAACTCAGTACACTAATTTCACGATTACAAGCCGCACTGACTATAAACTGCATCTCCGGGTGTCTTTGTTCATACACAAGCCGCACCTGATTATAAGCCACTCTGTCGTTCGCAGTGAGGACCCGCATGCAACAAAGTTGCCAAATAGTAACAGAATCGCGGGATCATGGGGTTTACTGGCTCAGCTCAAGCCATGAGGGCTCGGCCCGCTTGGGGCTGCCAACGGGGCCAGGTGGCCCAGCTCGGCACTGCCGCTCAGCGGGGCCGCTCGGGGCCAGCCGCCGCTAGGCTCGCTCTCCCCGGCCCAGCGCTGCCCCGCGGTGGCAGGGGGGCACGGAGGCCGCCGGCACCTTCGGCAGCGGCGGCAGGCGGGGACAGGAGCCCCCCTGCCTCCCCCCAAGCNCCGGCACGGAGCCCGGCTCCACCTGCCACGAAACAGAGTAACCAATTTGTAACAATCAAGTAAACCCAGGTTTTACTGGCAGGTGCTCAGCTTGGCACCTCGGCTTGCACTTCCGGGGTTGGAAATTTCAGAAAATTATTCACATATTAGCCGCTCCTGAGTGTAAGCCGCATTTCTGGGGTGGGAGCAAAATTTTAGTCAAAATGGTGCGGCTTGTAATTGTGAAATTATTGTAATCTTAACATATAAACTGTGTCAATTGACAAAATGTTTAGCCTAACTCTAGGTTGTCACCATGGTCATTAAAACTGCATACATATGTATATTTATATAGAATATGTATTTATATATTTTATGCTAATCTGTGTGAGTAGCTATATTGTATATATCACCCTTAACTGAAATGTTGGGGTTTTTTCCTTTAAGAAAGACATTAGAATCATAGAATCACAAAAAGGTTTAGGTTGAAAGGGACCTTTAACATCATCTAGTTCCAACCCACCACCATAGCCAGAAACACCTTTCACTAAACCGAATTGCTCAATGCTCCATCCATCCTGGCCTTGATCACCTCTAGGGATAGGGAGCCCTCAACCTTTGTGGGCAACCTGTTCCAGTGGCTCACCACCTTCACAGCATCTAATCTAAACCTGCCCTCTTTCAATTTGAAGTCATTCCCCCTTGTCCTATCACTTCATAGCCTTGTGAAAAGTCCCTCTCCATCTCTCTTATAAGCCCCCTTTAGGTACTGGAAGGTGCTCTAAGGTCTCCTTGGGGCCTTCACTTCTCCAGGCTGAACAACCCCAACTCTCAGCCTGTCTTCATAGAAGAGGGGCTCCAGCCCTCTGATCAGATTAGTGGCCTCCTCTGGACTCACTCCAACACGTAAACATCTTTCTTGTGTTGAGGACCCCAGAACTGCGTGCAATACTCAGGTGGGGTCTCAGGAGAGCGGAGTAGAAGGGAAGAATCCCCTCTCTCCACCTGCTGACCACGCTGCTTTGGATGCAGCCCAGGATACAGTTGGTATCTGGCCTGCAAGTGCATATTGCTGAGTCATGTCAAGCTTTTTGTCCACAAACACAACTTGTGTAAAGTCCCTCTCCATCTTTCTTCAGGTACTGGAAGGCTGCAATTAGGTCACCCCAAAGCCTTCTCTTTTCCAGGCTGAACAACCCCAGCTCTCTCAGCATGTCTTTGTAGCAGAGGTGCGCTGTCCCTCTAATTATCTTGATGGCCTCCTCTGGACTCGCTCCAACAGATCCATGTCCTTCCTGTGCTGGGGACCCCAGAGTTGGATGCAATACTCCAGGTGGGGTCTCACCAGAGCAGAGGGGCAGAATCCCTTCCCTTGACCTGCTGGCCATACCTCTTGATGTAACCACAATACAATTGACTTTCTGTGCTGCAAGTACACATTGCCAGCTCATGTCCAACCATTCATCCAATAGCACCTTAAGTCCTTCTTGGCAGGGCTCCTCTCAATGTGTTCATCTCCCAACCTGTGTTGATACCACGGGTTGACCTGACCCAGGTGCAGCACCAACACTTGTTCTTATTAAACCTCATGTGATTCCCATGGGCAATGGGACTTGGACTTGTTGAATTTCATGAGGTTCACACAGACCCACCTTTCAAGCCTATCCAGGTCCCTCTGGATGCCATCCATTCTCTCCAATGTGTCTACCCCACCACACAGCTCAGTGTCATTGGCAAACATGCTGAGGGTACACTCAATCCCATTGACCATGTCACTGACACAGATGTTAAACAGTGCTGATCCCAACACTGACCCCTGAGGACACCACTTGTCACTAGTCTCCACTTGGACATTGAGCTGTTGACCACACTTTGAGTGTGACCATCCAGTCAATTCCTTATCCAGAGTGGTCCACCCATCAAATCCATGTCTCTTCAGTTTAGAGCCCAAGATGTGATGCGGGAGAGTGTCAAATACTATGCACAAGTCCAGGTAGATGATGTCAGTTGCTCTTCCCTCATCCACCACTACTGTAACCTCATCATATAAGACCACCAAATTTTTCAGGCTTGTTTTGCCTTTGGTGAAGCCATGGTGGCTGTCAGCATTCACCACCTTATTTTTCATGTGCCTTAGCATAGTTTCCAGGAGGATCTGCTCCATGACTCTGCCTGGCACTGAGGTGAGACTGACTGGCCTGTAGTTCCCTGGGACTTCCTTATTTCCCATTTTAAAAATGGGGTTTGTGTGTCCCCTTTACCAGTCAGGGGAAACTTCGCTGGACTACCATGACTTCTTAAATATAATGGGATAGTGGCTTAGCCACTTCCTTGGCCAGTTCCCTCAGGACCAGTGGATGTATCTCCTCAGGTCCCATGGACTTGTGCACCTTCAGGTACACTAAATGGTTTCAAACCTGGTCTCAATCCCTGCTTTCATCTTCTGCAACTTAAACAGTGTATCTGGAACACTTGTTGGTGAAGACTGAGGGAAAAAGTCATTGAGTACCTCAGCCTTCTCCATGTCCTGCGTAATCAGGTCTCCCATATCCTTCCAGAGAGGACCCACATTTTCCCCAGTTTTTCCTTTATCTCTGATGTACCTAAAGAAGCTTTTTTTGTTACCCTTGATGTCCTTGGCCAGGTTTAATTCTATCAGGGCTTTAGCTATCCTAACCTGATCCCTGACTGTTTGGACAATCTCTCTGTATTCCTCCCAGGCTACCTTTCCCTGCTTCTACTCTCTGTAAGCTACCTGTTTGTGTTTGTCCAGGGCTCCTTGTTCATCCACACAGGTGTTCTTCTCTGATTTCCTCTTTGTTGGAATGCATTGCTCTTAAGTCTGGAGGGGACAATCATTGAATATCATCCAGCTCTCTTGGGCCCCTCTTCCCTCCAGGGCTCTATCCCACAGACCTCTACCAAGCAGATCCCTGAAGAGGCCAAAGTCAGTTCTCCTGAAATCCAGGGCAGTGAGCTTGTTGTGTACCCTCCTTGCTGCCTCAAGGGTCTTGAACTCCACCATTCCATGGTCATTGCAGCCAAGGCTGTCCTTGAGCTTCACATTCCCTACCAGCCCCTGCTTGTTGGTGAGAACAAGGTCCAGCATAGCACCTTTCCTCATGGACTCCTCTTTCACTTGGAGAAGGAAGTTGTCATCAGAAAATTCCAGGAACTTTATGGATTGCCTGTGCCCTGCTGTGTTGGTCCTCTAACAGATGTCAGGGTGGTTGAAGTCCCCCATGAGGACCAGGGCTTGTGAATGTGAGGCCACTCCTATGTCTGGAGAAATCCCATCAGCTCAGTCTTCCTGGTTGAGTGGCCTGTAGCAAACCCCCACTATAATGTCACCTGTCCTTGCCCTCCCTTTAATCCTGACTCAGAAGCTCTCAGTCAACTCCTCATCTATCCCCAGGCAGAGCTCCATGCACTCTAGATGGTCATTGGTATAGAGGGCAACACACTCTCCTCATCTCCCATTCCTAAAGAGCCTGCATCCTTCCATTCCAGCACTCCAGTCATAGGAATCATCCCACTATGTCTCTGTGATGCCAATAAGATTACAGTCTTTCTCCATCTGTTTGTTCCCCATGATGTGTGCATTGGCATAGAGGTATTTATGTTGGACCCTGGCTGAAGCTGACTTTCTGTCTGGAGTGTCTGGAATTCCTTTGTGCTCCCCTTCAGGTTCTCTCCTGGTGACCTTTGATCCTTCTTCAGGCTTTGGGCATCTCTTGCTGTCTCTGGCATCTATCTGCTATGAGTGAGATGGCACGCCATCCCACACCTTATCACTTAAGCCTGATCATGTCCCCCTCCCCCATCATATCTAGTTTAAAGCCCTGTGAATAAGCCTCGCTAGCTCTTGACCCAAGACCCTCTTCCTCCTTTGAGAAAGATTAATCTCATCCGAATCCAGCAAACCCAGTTCCATGTAGGCCATCCCATTATCAAAGAAACCAAAATTTTGGCAGCAACACCAGTCACAGAGCCATGCATTAGTAGACTGGGTCTGTCTGTGTTTTTCAGTGTCACTTTCTGCACCTAGAAAAACAGAGGAAAATATAACCTGTACTCCTGCTTCCCTCACCAACCATCCCAAGGGCTTAAAGTCTCTTTTGATCACCCTTGAACTACGCTTTGTGACTTCATTGCCACTCGCATGGAGGACAAGCAATGAATAGTAGTCCAAAGGCCGAACCAGGCTAGGAAGTTCCCTGGATTTCCTTTTTCTCTTAGTAACATTTAAACATTAAACTGAGAAATTCAAATGGACAGATGCAGAATCCAGCAGTTTATGGCTTACTGCATATGCTGCTACTAAATAATGATTGTGAATCTACTGTTTACTGATTATCTTGATTTCCCTCCCCCCTCTCATTTGTAGATTCTTCATGGCTTTAAAAATCAAGTTGGGGATGAGAATTGGAGGCGTTTCTCTGACCAGTTTCCTCTTCCCTTAAAAGAGCGCCTTGCAGCTTACTATGGAGTTTAACCATATGCACTGTGGCTGCAGTCCCATAATTAGAGGTAAGCACACAAATCTTCCTTTCTAAACAGAGCTGTATAACAAGTCTTCCTCCCTGTTTGCATTATATGAAACTTGAATACAGTAATTTCATGATTATAAGCTGCACCTGATTATAAGCCGCACTTCCAGGTGTCGGCAACTTTTCATTCTTTGGCCATATATAAACCGCACCGGATTATAAGCCACACTTTCATTTGCAGCCAGGACCCGCGTGCAACAAAGTAATGAATTAGTAACAATTGCACAATCACGGGTTTTACTGGCAGGTGCTCAATTTGCAAACATTTTTCACGGATCAGAGTAGCCTTTAAACGCAGCCTAAAAACTAAAAAAAATACAGAGAAAAATAACTCACTTTTATTAAACCTGCCGGCTCCGCTCTCGCCCAGGTGAGGTGAGGGAGTAGCCCAGGGGGGCGAGGGCAGCAGGGCCAGGCGGGCTGGGGACTTGTTGCCTCGGGCTGTCAGAGGCGGCGGGGGCCGCAGGCAGGAAAGTTTCCTGGCGAGCGGCTGAGCCCCCCCCGAGTGCCGCGCTGGCCCACCTCGATCCCGGGTGGCCCTGGCACCGGGGCGGGCCCTGCTGCTTGCCGGCTGGGCTGGTGCCCTGCCCCAGGCACTGTGCAGCAGCGGGCGGGAGCACAGAGCCTGGGCCCGCTGGTGTTGGGGGCTGCAAGCCTGGTGGACCTGCCTGGAGGGGCCCTGCAGGCGGAGGTGCCGCCGCCCAGCCGCTGCCCTGGGTGCTGTGCCGCAGCGGGCGGGAGCGCGGAGCCCGGGCCCACCGGTGTCCACGGCTGCGCCGTGTGCGTGGGGTAAATGCGGCGCCGCGCCGGGGGCTGCAAGCCCGGTGGAGCTGCAGAGGGCAGGGCAGCGGGGCCTTGGCATGCCCACTGCGCCGCACGTCCCTGGGCACGGGCTGGGCGGGGACGCGGAAGGTGGTGCGAGGAATGGCAGGGTTGGAGGGGTTCCGCGGCTGCCAGGGCTCTGCGGCTCTCGCGGCTCTCAGTTCCGAGTTGGCAAATTTCTGAACTTTGTCCATATATAATGTGCATCTGGATTATAAGATGCACTTCTGGTTTAGGACCAAAATTTTAGTCAAAAGGGTGCAGCTTATATTTGGGAAATTACTGTAATTCACTACACTAAAATTTTTCAGATGTGTTGGAGCAGCTACCTTTCCATACACACAGTAGTGTATCAAGATAATGCAGGAAATGTAGGTGTAACAAAGTGCCTGTTTATGTTTAATAAGCAAAATTATTATTATAATCCTCAAGCCATCATACTAAAGTAACAGGCTCCCTTATGACTTATGAATTAGTAGATGACTGATGTGGTCTAAGGCAGGGATATTCCCCTAGGGTAGGAAAGCAAGTTTGTTAAGACACTTTAGCAATGAGAAGTTAAATACATTCATAACCACATACTATATTACCTTGGCATTGAATAAAGAATGTTATGTTAATCATAGAACAATAGAATATCCTGAGTTGGAAGGGACCCATCAAGATGATCAAGTCCAACTCCTGGCCCTGCACAGGACACCCCAAGAATCATACCATGTGCCTGAGAGCACTGTCCAAACACTTCTTGAACTCTGGCAGGCTTGGTGCTGTGACCACTTCCCTGGGGAGCCCAACCACCCTCTGGGTGAAGAACCTTTTCCAAATATCCAACCTAAACCTCCTGTGGCATAGCTTCATGCCATTCCCTTGGATCCTGTCACTGGTCACTAGAGAGAAGAGATCAGTGGCTGCCCCACCTTCATGAGGAAGCTGCAGTCTGCAATGAGGTCTACCCTCAGTCTCCTCCAGGCTGAACAAAGTGACCTCAGCTGCTCCTCATAAGGATCCCCCTCTAGACCCTTTACCATCTTGTTGCCATCTTTTGGACTCTCTCTCAACCTTCTCTTCTCCAGGCTGAACAGACCAAGTGACCTCAGCCACTCCTCATAAGTCTTGCCCTTGAGACCCTTCACTATCTTCTTTGGATGCTTTCTTATAGGTTTATTTCTTTCTTATATTGTGGTGCAGCCACACACAGGACTAGAGGTGCGGCTGCACCAGTGCAGAGCAGAGAAGAACAATTTCCTCCCTTGCCCAGCTGGTGATGCTGTGCCTGATGCACCCCAGGACATGGTTGGCCCTCCTGGCTGCCAGAGTGTTGCTGACTCACATCCAACTTTCCATCAACCAGGACCCCCAGGTCTCTTTCCACGGTGCTGCTCTCCAGCCTCTTGCTCTCCTGATTGTCTGTACAGTTGCCCCTTCCCAGGTGCAGAATGTGTCACTTTTCTTTGTTAAACTCCATATGGTTGGTGATTGCTCAGGCCTCTCATTTGTCAAGGTCTCTCTGCAGAGCCTCTCTTCCCTTGAGGGATTCAATAGGACCTCCCAGTTTAGTGTCATCAGCAATCTTCCCTTCAAGTCCTGCGTCCAAGTCATTTATCAAGATGTTGGAGAAATGAGTCTAAGATGAAGCCATGTGGAACCCCACTATTCACTGGTCGGCAGCCTGATGTAATCCTATTTACTATAACTCTTTGTGCCCAACCCATGAGCCAGTTGATCACCCATTGCATGATGTGTTTATCCATCTGTGTGCTGGACATTTTGTCCAGAAAGATACTGTGAGAGAATATCGAAAGCTTTACAGAAATCCTGAACAGACCTCTCTTGGTCAACTAGGTGGATTATCTTGTTGTAAGAGGAAATTAAGTTTGACAAGCAGGACTTGTCCCTCATGAAGTCCTGCTGGCTGTGAGTCATGACTGTTTTCCTTTGAGGTGTTTTCCATTAACTCCCAGAGTAATGCTGCAGCATTGCTGAATGGGGCAGAACAAATGACATCATCTACATGGACTTATGCAAAGCATTTGACACTGTCCTGTATGACATCCTTGTCTCCAAATTGGAAAGACATGGATTTTATGGAAAGGAGAGAGTGCCACTGGACAGAGTGAGTCCCTACTCCCCTCAAAAGTGAGGCCTTCACAAGTGAGATGAGAGGGTATGAAATAACATTAGGGTCTGGCCATGCCCCCCTGATGGCTACTGTAAAAAATTACCCCTGTCCTGGCCAAAACTAGGAAAAAATGATACCATACCTCAGGGACTGGGTCAAGGCTTTGAGCTCCTCTTGCTTGTTCCTTATGCTGTGTGCATTGGTACAGAAACATTGCAAGTGTGGTTCATTGTAGCTGATACCTTGTGTGGCAGATCGAAGAATCTCACTGGCACTCAGTCCCTCAGATTTGGGTGAGCCATCCCACTGATTATCTCTGGCAAGCCTTGTTTTGTCCCTTTCCCCATTTCAGTCTAGTTAAAGCTCTATCAATGAGCCCCACTAACTCCAGTGCAAAAACCTTTTTTCCCCTCTGAGAAAAATGCATCCTGTCAGGTGTCAGCAGGCCTGGTGTTGTATGTAATCTGTAACTTTCCTGACTGTAGACTGGTGTTTTGTGCATACTGATGTGTTTAATATTTCCATGTCCCACTTTATGCACCAATTCATGATTGTTATAGTTCTGTCTGGAGAACGATTCAACTTAAGAAAAGAACAGTGATTGTGTGCTCTAGAATACTTTTATTCTTATACCACCTTACTCTGCATGCTGTTTGTTCACAATGTATAAATCAAGCTTTCCACATGCAGTGTGATACTGTTAAGAGATTATTATACTACCCAGAAAAAGAGGGTAAATTAAGTTTATTTATTCAGTATTTATATAAATTTGATATTTACTCTAGAATTTTTGTGCTGAAATTATGTGAGTGAATCATGCAATTCTGTTTTTTTGTTGAATGGACAACTATTTAAAAGTCAGTCTAAGATTTGTCAGTGACATAAGAAATTGAATTGCATTTTTATCTGAACAGTGGATTAAAAAATAAACCATTTTCAAGCATTTACATATTTATAAGTTAGGGAATTTTAGTTCTGAAATAAGTGAGTTTTTCATCCTAATGGAGAGGATTCCAAAGTGGTAAAATTGGCAATTAGTCTCAGCCATAGTGTCTCCTCAGTACAAAATATCTTGTTTAATCCACCTAAAAGTGAAATTGTTAGGTTAGTAAAAGGTATGTTTAATATTCTTTCTCAAACTACCTCATAATCTTGTACTAAAAAGGCACAAACTTGTTAGAATATATAGGACTGCTTTTATCTTAAATCTAAGCCACAATAGTGGAAGTGTCAGTCTAGCTTTAAAGTACAGTAATTTCACAACCATAAGGCGCACTGGACTATAAGGCGCACCCCCCAGGAGTTGGCAAACTTCGCAACTTTGTAGATCATATAAGGCGCACCGGACTATAGGGCGCACTTTTTTTTTTTCCGCGAAGATCCGTGCCGCGCGCAACAAAGTAATGAAATAGTAACGAAACCCGCTATCGTGGAGTTTACTGGCAGGTGCTCAATTTGGAAACATTTTTCACAGATCGGTGTAGGCTTTCAAAGGCAGCCCCAGGCACCCTCCCCGTGCAGTGGGCCCTGGCACTCCCACCCGCCCCCGTTGCTGGCTGGTGAGACTTGGCGCAGCCGCAGGGCCGCTTCCCCCTTGTGGCTCCGCGGAGCAGCCCTGCCGCCCGTCCCTTGCTCGGCTTGGCGGCCCAGCCGCTCTGCTGCCCGTCCCTCGCTCGGCTCAGCGCACCGCGGCCCCACCAGCCCCTGTTGGCTGCAGCCCCGCCGGCCCCTATCGGCTGCGGCCCCGCCAGCCCCTATTGGCTGCAGCCCCTCCGGCCCCTATCGGCTGTGGCCCCACTGGCCACAGCACCGCGGCCCCGCTGGCCCCTATTGGCTGCGGCCCCACTGGCCATGGCACCGCGGCCCTGCCGGCCCCTATCAACTGTGGCCCCTCGGCTCAGGCTGCCGCGCACAACAAAGTAACAAAGTAGTAACGCCTCCCTGCCCACCCTGCTCCCCATGCCTAGGGCTGCCCGGGACCACCCCCCTGCCTTCCAGCCCACGCTGCTCCCTGTGCTTGGGGCCGCCTGGGGCTGCCCCCTGCTTTCCTGCCCGTGCTGTTCCCAGTGCTTGGGGCTGCCCACTGCCTTCCTGCCTGCACTGCTCCCTGTGCCTGGGGCCGCCTGGGGCTGCCCCCTGCCTTCCTGCCCGCGCTGTTCCTGGTGCTTGGGGCCGCCCACTGCCTTCCTGCCCGCGCTGCTTCCGGTGCCCGGGGCCGCCTGGGGCCGCCCCCCGCCTCCCTGCCCTCTCTACTCCTATCACCTGGGGCCGCCCGTGGCTGCCCCCCCCAATCGCTACTCGGCGTTCCCGCGGGGCCGCCCCGCCTCATGGCTCACACTTCCGGGGTGGCAAATGTCGCAACTTTGTCAATCAGATAAGGCGCACCGGACTATAAGGCGCACTTCCGGGTTCGGGGGAAAATTTTAGTCAAAAGGGTGCACCTTGTAGTCGTGAAATTACTGTATATGGTGTTACTTCATTAATTTATTTGGTACAAATAGTCTCTTTTCTTAAAAGGGAAAATCTAGGCTTAAATTTGTTTTTGCATTAAAGGTTGGAACCTACCACTTAAAAAAGGCAAAAACTGTTTATGCACTGATCTGTCAGTTAAGGTTTAAGATAAGATTTAACTATACTTCTATCCTTTCCTTTTACAGGTCCTTCAGTCTGGGAGACTATGAGGGAGACTCTGCACCCAGGGAAAATGTTACCCTTTACTGGGGGGAAGGGTAAACCAGTAGGGAATACAGTACAGTCCCAACCCTACTGGGAGGGGTGGGAGGGAGGTGTTGCTGTCACTGTATTAAGTCGATGTTGGGAAATGTTTTAACATCTGGAGCCTTTGTCAGTGGAAATAGTCTCCTATTACAACTCTGCAGTGGATGTGAAGAAGAAAAAAGTCTATTAACAAAACAGCACATTCTGGATTATTGTGGGAAATTGTACCAAAATAAGAAAACATATAATTGAACCATAGGGATACATAAAGAGGAAAACTATTTTACGCACAATAAAGGAAACCTACAAATGGCAGTCACAGACAGTAAAAGGCTTTCTTTTTTATTTCATGGGGGTTTTTTTTAAGTAAGGATTTTCTACATTATTTCATCCTGCTTAATGGGACTCCTAGATAATTTGCGTGATAATGAATAACTCAAATTAAATTAGTACAGTTAAAATGCAGCTTGTGTCAGTATTAGGAGCAGGCACTTGCAGTGTACAGTATAGAAACACTGTCGAAAATTAATAGAGGTTAAGCTGGAAAAAATGAAGTAACCTGCAAGCTGCAAGTAACTCACTCCTTTCATTTTATGGGGTAAGGGGAGGGACAAATCAAAGGAAAGATTCACATCTTAATTTTTGCATTTAAAAAAATTAAAGTAGCATCATTTGGTTATTGTAATTAATTAGCTTTAATTTCTAGAGTAAGGCATTATTCTTAACATGCAGTTTAAGGTTCAGGCATGCATTCTGGCTCATAGTGATCAGAGGTAATTAAAATTAGTGGGAAAGTAGCATGCTTGTATCACATAGAGTGAAATTAGTATATGTTTACCTATGTGGCACCAGTCTTATGTTGCCGTTTACCAATTCAATATAGCCCTGCAGTTAAAATTCTTTTTTAGTTATAAAGTACTGTAGTTAACAATTAGGCCTTGAAATACCTTTTTAGGAACTGTTAAGATTAAGATTCATAGCGTATTGTGTGTAAACTGCACAATGTGGAAAGCTGATATAACTGTGCAAAATATTTGCCTCTGCTGTCAGTGTGATGTGCTTTCTGCATGGTTATATGCTAGCAATTTTTAGCAGAATCTCTAAAAATGAGTTACATGGTAAGACCCGTTAAAGGCTGCATAAATGTTAATTCGCACATAAAGACAATTGTAGAAGTTGATGACAATTGCGATATTTGTGTTTATTCTCACTCAATGTATTACCTTTTATGCTTAATTTTTGTTCACAGCATGATCTTAGAGCTATTTAAGTTAGTGGATGCAATGCAGGGTATCTATAATACATTGGCACGTGTTGGTGGCCCTTTGTGATATAATTAAATGCACAAGGGTGTAAGTTTAAAGCTAAAGAGTGAAAGTTAGTTTGGATCCTTTTCATTTCATTTGTTTAGCTTTTCTGTTGATTTTTTTTCTTTTTTTTCTCTACATACATGTATTCCTGTGAATAAATCTTTGTTAAGGTAATCCTTCACTTTTCTTTCAATGTGTATTTTCTTATGTACTGTGAGTGTGAAATCCTAACTGGTAAACTTGATCTTGTGTTTATCTGAAAATGGCAAGTCTCTAAAGAGTATCCCATGATGTTAAAGGAAAATGGAGAGACTTAACTGGTCAGAGGTGAAACCACACCTTTCCATTTTTCAAGTGCTGCATAATTAACCTGCAAAACAAAACTAAGCCATAACAGCCTTTTTATAGATTTCTCTTCTCACCTTTGCATTGCAAAATTGGATATTGGATAACAGTTTGAGTTTTGGCTTTTTTTTTTGGTGTTTTGTGGGTTTTTTTTGTCTGGGGGGAAGGTGTTTTGTTTGTTTGCAGTTTTGTGGTTTTTGTTAAGAACTTGCTGCTCTTTGCATGGTTCTATTCTTTGAGTGTTAAATGATTTAGCCATTGCACTGAAATTTGAGCTGTATGACTGTGGACTTATAAGTGCTGTTATGCTGTTTTAAGATTGGGGGGGGGGGCATGTTTACATGCACATTTTAAATGTGTCCCGCTATCCACCTCATCCTTTTTTGCTTTTTGCGGCTTTGCAAATATGAATGGATTATACGTGAAGAATAGTTTGAACATGTGCTGTATTAATTACATTCACTAATGCTAGTACATAGTATTTATTCAATTTGGTCAAATTTGCATGTGATAACTTCCTTTCAAATTTGGTAGCAAATACAAAATTCTTTCTTAACTAATAGCACTGAAGAAAATTCATAACAGTTTTAGTCACTAAAAACACTTTGAAATCAATTTTGGAAGAAGAAAAATAACCAGTAGGATATTATTTTAGACACAAATTGGCTATAGTTTTGAGTGCATTTGAACCATTAGGGAAGCGTTTCAGAGAAATGACATTAAAACAAATTGTAGAATAGAAAACCTACCTAAATAATACTGTAGCATTACAGCTAGATTCTGGCTTTAACTAAACTGTTTAAATTTCAGAAAGCCCCTTTAACCAAATAAACCCACTTCACCTCACATTTCCTTAGGATACCACTTTTGTACATAGTATTTTAGTAGATAGTCATATAGATATGAACTGATCTGGTATAACAGCAAAGAAAATAATTAAGGCAGAAATAAACAGTACTGACAAAATAGTCTGTTGTATCAGTAAATTCCCTTGTGGTATATTTTAAAGCAAATAAACTATATTCCTAATGCATAATATAGTGCAGAGATTTGCAGAAGCCATTTAGGGTCTAATCTGAGGCAAGAAAAGTTCCAAATAAGCATTAGCAGTTATAATTCAATTATTGCATCATAGGATAAATAAAAAGCATTTCAATTCTTGCAATGTAGGCTTGACAGTTCTTGAATGTTGACTGAATGTTTATATTGGTAGAATTGTGAGTTTGTTACATTCCAGTGTTTCTGTCTCTTGCCATGCTAAAAGTACTGCTTCATTTGCTCCTTATACACTGAATAAAGTGCTGTTAGTCTGCTAAGCTAC
Source organism: Turdus rufiventris (assembly GCA_013186435.1). Classification (NCBI taxonomy): domain Eukaryota; kingdom Metazoa; phylum Chordata; class Aves; order Passeriformes; family Turdidae; genus Turdus; species Turdus rufiventris. Next base: position 270,349 of record PYHW01010571.1, read on the forward strand.
AAAAATAGCCGCTGCTAAGTAATGGTATTAATTTTCTACTTGAATAGTTTTGTTGTAGGTGCCTCAGGAGGTCAGTGTTAACTGTTTTTATATATGTCTATTTCCTGTTTTAAGTTTACCTTTTTGAAGGATTCAGAGTGAAGAAAAGCTGCTGATCAACCTAATTTGATAACAGAAAGGGTATTTAAAATCCTTATAAAATGCATCTCTTTGGCAGTTCTAAATTGCTGTGAAATTATATGTTTAATACTAATTTTTTTTTTCTTTATACATTCAGGAAACAATTCATTTAGGAAAAACAGATTAGAATAGTTCATTATTCTAAGCAGGGCAAGAAAATATAATCAATTTTATAATTTTTTCCAAAGCTTGATTTTTTTTCTAAATTGGTGAATATGTATATATTTAAATTGTAATGAGCTAATTCTTATGCTTTTGTTTATTGCTCCTTAAAGCTTGTACTGAAAAGATCAGTTTTGGAAGAATGATTTTAAAAGTTACAATAATTACAATTTTTTAAAGTTATGAAGCAGCATAAGTTTTGTAACTAGAATTAATGATACATTGTGGAGTTGGTGGGGTTTTTTTTAGGACTTTTATGTAAGCATCAGTTTTGATTACTTATACTGCATATATTTTATAATAAAATGCATATTTTAAAGCCTCAAGTAGTTTTACTCAAGTGAAACTCATTGCTACTTAGAAATATTCAAATACTAGCTTTATCTCAGGTGAATACTCATTTTGTTCAGAACACATGCTTATAAAAGTGTCTTTATTATATCAGTTTATGTATTTCATATTACAGAACTCCTCTGTCTTAAACTTACTCTAAATTAACCTTCTACTGTTGGACAATAATGACTTGTGCTTCACCTATTTTATTCATAATGAATGTATTAACAGATAAAAGTCCAAAAATATTCTTCCCTTGAGGATAATGCATCCATATTCAAACTTAAATATTTCTTGAAAAATGCTTTAAATGTAACATTGTGTTAGAAATCTTTTCTTTCAGATTTTGTCAAGGAAAGAAGTTGCAAATTAAGACTTATTGCTTTGATGCTCTCTCATGAGCATAAATGCATAAAGCTTCTACATAGGGTCTAAAGAGTAACTTATAATCTTAGATAAAGGTTAAGCTCTACAGTGAAATGACTGTTGTAAATTGCAAAACATCCTGCAGTTACTTCAGGTAGATGCTGATTTGGTTTACTTACATATTTGTGATATATTACGTATTTCCAGGAACTTCATCTTGAGTAAGTAAAGCTTGATCAGTAGCTGTGTATTTCACTCACCTATGCATTCACTAGAATGACTTGCACCATCAGTCTACTTTTTTTGTCTGACACTGATGCTTGCTCTTTCCACATAATGGTTGGAGCAAGCCAGTTTTGGATAATTAGTTTAAATGGAAAACTCTGAGGTGAGTATTCTTGTTGCTTGCCTTGTAGAGTATACTCCTAAAATAATAAGGATACTTACTTGAATGTATTTGTGAGGGCAGTTAAAAGGTGGATCCCTGTCTGGTGTTACACTATACTTTTTAAGTAAGTCAGGTCTGCATCTCAAAGAATTCAGTGCTTTTAGTATATCACTTTTCTATAAGCTGGTTCTACTGTGCTACTTTCACCTAAGGTATCTAATTCCTTACTTTGGGTGAACAACAAAACTGAGAAGACCTAGGTGATCTTTGTGGGAAAGCAATTAGAAAAAAAAGATGGGTATAAGCAGGTTTCTTTGACTGTTGAAATCTTCAGTGTAATACTTTATTTTTTCATGGGAAGAAAGAGGTAGTTATGTATGGCTCACTTACTAATACTGAGCACTTCTAAAATTTTCATTTGGATGTAGTATAGAAAATAATTTAAAATTAAAGATGACTGATCTTTCTGCTGACAACTTAGGTTGTATAAGTTTTTCTTGAAAGCTTTAAAACTGATGTTTCTGTCTGCCACAATGTTGGAATGTATCCTTCAAACATATCCTCCTGCAACCTTTCAAACTGTACTAAATTGAGTAATATTTCTTGAAGTCTGCCTCTTTGCTAACAGAACTTCATTTTAAATAGAATATTGTTTTAATTTTTGATAAGCTGTTGAATTTTAGAGTTTTTGGGGCCACCAAATATTTTGAATCATGCAGAGAATATATATTGTACTGTAGTAATTTTGTATCTACATTTGTATGACGTGACATAATAGATGTGGATGCCAATCACTGCTTGACTATGTTAATAAAGTTGTTAAAATATACATGTTGCATTCCAATATTTAATGAAATATAAAAACGTCATGTTCAGCTTGTGTTTTGTCTTACTCAGTAGGGCACTCTTCTGGTCCATACACGTAAGTCTCTTGAATAAGGAGGATTTTAATTTTTTGTGAATGAAAATGATCTTTGGATAAGTTAAGGTAAGTTCAATTTAGATGTTTTTATGATGCTTGGGGGCTGATAAATGTAGACATAGGAGGTTTACCTGAACTGAAATTAATGTTCATAGGGTGATACTGGTAGCTACTCTACTACTGAGAAATGTTACATTGCCTATATTTTTGTTTCAAACAGCTGAGGCTAGCTAGCTAAATCTGACCAAATGAGGATGCTGTCCCAAATATAGATTCTACCCAGTGTGCAAGAAGACAATACACACACAGTCAAGGTATTTGTTTAATTCATGTCTGCACAGAGATGGGTGCTGGGTGATGAATCCACAAATCTGGCATACCTTCAGTATGAGAGTTACCTCCTTCTATAAACGTCAAACATTGAAAAATCATAATCTCCAGTATATGCAACAATCTAAAACTACATTCATTTGCTTAATACGTTTTCATTTTCACTTTAAGACACAGTACCCATTTATTTTATCACAGATGCTTGTCCTAGTTTAGGGCAAATTTAGGGAAAACCTCTGGGAGGAGCCCCCAGAAAAAACAAACCCCCCAAGACTCCTCCCCCACCACCAGGATCGGGAAGAATTTCCTCAGAGGAAAAAGTGGAAAAAACCTGTTTATTAATCAAACAAAACACTCCCCAACACAAGAGAAGAAAATGAACAACCCCAGATGACAAAAAAAACTCTTTCACCGGTGTAAGAGGGTGACAAACTCAGAAAAATCTCTCCTGTGAGTGGTATCAGTCTCCGGCGCTGGGAATGACTGCAGATCTCAAATTGCAGAGTCCCGGTGTTCCTTGGTGTTCCAGGTTCGGTCCAAAACAGGTTCAGATGGTATACAAAAAGGGAAAGATGGAAAGAACAAAAAAAAACAGTCCAGGGAAAGAGATTGGACTGGCTAACTAAACTAACTAATAAGGAAAAACCACCAAAACTAAAGCTAGCAAGCGAGTGAGAGCCAGCCAGAGCGAGCAAAACCTAGCCTCCAAAGCACAGACGATGGGGGAGGGGAGCCAACTGATACGTAGACAAAACAAACCTTCACTTAAACAGAACACACGATTGGGGATACAAGCCACCATAACGTCACCCCAGGACAATGCTCTATGAGGAAGGAGCTTATGTGAGTAAGAGGCTTCTATAGATGTGAATTTTGCTATGCTGGTTATCTGACTATAGTTAGCACAAAAGTTCAAGCCAAAGACTTGTTTGGTCTTATCAACAGTTTGTTCCTGCTATCAATATTTTGTTCCTGCATTAGCTCCTTGTTTGGTAAATTTATAGTGCCATTCTCCTCTGCTGTTTACTTTTTTAGTAGATGTATGGTGTTATATTGTTCTCATATCTCAATGGGGCCTTGTGGTGTCATTCTCATTACTTGTGTTTGTCAATAATTAAATAAAAATTGGAATAAGCTGAAACTAAATTAAAATTATTCAGAACCTTGAACCAAATCTTGCAATGGTCTTAGTCTAATTTTATCTAGTTTTTATGGGGTGATAATGCAAATTGTTTAAAGGTTTGTTCTTAAACTTATTTAATTTCCTGATACAGAAGTCTCTAAAATGAAAGTATGAAATTAACAGTAGTAGCTCCCTGTACAAAATTTTCCCATGTCAATTTGATTGTTTTCTGTTTGCTTCCAATATTTACAGTTGGTCAATAACATAATCTAGACAACTACATGTCTAGCACACTTCTGTATTGTAAAAAATACAATAAAATATATTATGATATAACTACTAAGTAAATTCATAATAAAATATATAGTTGAAATTAATTGCTGCATATTTGGCTGAAAGTCTGCTTAAATAAGGACTTCGATTTCTGTCTCCAGAAAGAGAAGACCATGGAATAGCTGTTGACAACACAGTAGGTGTGTAGAGACCGAGGTGATTAGAAAAGAGATCAGTTCCTGTTGACTATAAGACATGAGTAAACCAGTGACTGGGAAATCAGGGTGTAGTTTGGTTTTATCTCTCCCCACTCCCATTCTGTCATGGGGTACTCATTTTAGAGCATGCTGTTGTCAAGGGGGAACTTGAACAAAACATCTGACTATTGACTCAGGCCTGAGTCTGAGATTAATTACTACTTCTATATACAAACGAGTAGAGTAAGTACTAGCATCTTAAATGAAAAGAATGTTATAGAATCAGAATGACTTGTGTTAGAAGGGACCTTAAAAATCGTCTAGTTCCAACGCCCCCACCATGGGCAGGGACACCCTCCACTATCCCGGGTTGCTCCAAGCCTCATCCAATCAGGCCTTGAACCCTTCCAGGGATGGGGCATCCAGATCTTCTCTGGGCAACCTGTTCAGTGGGACACTACCCTTCAAGTAATTAATTACTTCTTAATGTCTAATCTAAATCTCTCTTAGTTTAAAACCATTCCCCCTTGTCTTTTCACTACCTGTGTAAAAAGTTTCTTTCTCTCTTTTTATATTATATATATTTACACCATATCACTCTTTATATCCAGCAGCACTTAAAGTAAGGCAATCTGTAATCTAGGACTTTCTTAACCAGCCCAGTCTCAAAAGGAATAGTGTGCATAATAGGATTGTCCTTACTAAGGATTTTTCAGTATGTGCAACTTTAGAGACAGATGACAAGATCAGCATACAGAATACAGGAAGGTAAAATTTAGTAGCAGCCCTTTGTTGCTGGTAGAACTTATTAAATGAGAGGGCTGGGCAATCACCAACCATATGGAGTTTAACAAAGAAAAGTGACACATTCTGCACCTGGGAAGGGGCAACCCTACATGTACAGACTGGGGAATGAGATGCTGGAGAGCAGCACCGTGGAAAGGGACCTGGGGGTCCTGGTTGATGAAAAGTTGGATGTGAGTCAGCAACACCCTGGCAGCCAGGAGGGCCAACCATGTCCTGGGGTGCATCAGGCATAGCATCACCAGCTGGGCAAGGGAGGAAATTGTTCTGCTCTGCTCTGCACTGATGCAGCCTCACCTCTAGTCCTGTGTGCGGTTTTGGGCACCACAATATAAGAAAGATATAAAGCTATTAGAGAGAGTCCAAAGGATGGCAACAAGATGGTAAAGGGTCTAGAGGGGGATCCTTATGAGGAGCAGCTGAGGTCACTTTGTTCAGCCTGGAGGAGACTGAGGATAGACCTCATTGCAGACTGCAGCTTCCTCATGAAGGTGGGGCAGCCACTGATCTCTTCTCTCTAGTGACCAGTGACAGGATCCAAGGG
>PYHW01010571.1:295409-309155 GCA_013186435.1 Turdus rufiventris
GGGGAGGGGGGAGGAATCTTAGGGGGTTTGTTTTGTTTCCTGGGGACTCCTCCTGGAGGTTTTCCCCTGAATTTGCCCTAAACCAGGATACCTTATTTTATTTTTCAAACATATAAAAGCCTTGCTCTGTAGATAGTTGTTACAAACAAGTGTTTGAGATCACTTTAAAAATCATCAGCAAGGGTATCAGAACAAGCCAGATTTAATATTAAGTGACAGTACAACAAAGTTCGTTGGCAAGATTCACTCTACTACTTACAAGACAGTTAAGGCATACCAAGGAAAACCAAGCAACAACCAAACCAAATAAAATCCAGGCAATCAAAACAGAAATGAACTGAGAACTATCTAGGGTATGTATGACAAAAGGGTAGTGAGAGCAAGGATAAAAAGGAATGTACCCTAAAAGCTTAACAGCACTCAACATACTTTAACTTATACCTTAAGCCTAACAATTCAACAAAGAAACAACACAACTTATACCTAACTTAAATTATAACTCAATTTATAACTTCACCTTAAGAATTTAACAGAGGAATAACACTTAACAACATTTAACCTAACTTATAACTTCAAAGTTATACTTCACAACTTAGCAAAAGAGCACCACTTAGCAGCATTTAAGTAAGGTTGTCATGTCACAAGCTTACTTAAAGGCCTAACTTACTTCAATATCCAAGGTACTTAAACATCTAAGAAAACATAATTTCTCCCAGATTTGCTATAGTATATGTGCATGTACATACACACAGACACAAAGAGTCAGTGCAAGCAAGGTACCTGTGAAAAATTCCCTTCTGAGGTCAGCGAAATACTCACTTTAGATGTCTTTGCATATCCTGATGGGCAAAGGGTCAGGTGTCCGGGAAGGTATCAGCCCAGGACTCGTTTGACAATTCTCCAAGTATAGCCAACTTGAGAGTTTGCTGGCTCTGAGAGGCATACCACTCAGAGGGAGCTTGCTGGTCACAGTCTGCTGCCATTCAGGAGAGCTCAAAGGGTCTCATTTTGGACCACTGTTTAGAGGGTTGCAAGAGAGTGGGCTTTAGTCATAACAATGCTTCATCCTGGCCACAGTTTGGGTTGGCACTTTCAAAGAAAATGTGAAACCAGGAATGTTATGCCATTCAGGCAAGAAAAATATTTTCCAAGTCTGGTCATAAGGAAAACAGGAGCTTGTTAGACAGCAGCAGTTCCTGGGAGCAGGCAGTGTTTCGGGTAAGCTTGGGAAGAGCTGAGACCAGGTACTGTTTTTTTGAGGCCAAGGCCTAAAGAGCATTTCTCATATTGCAGTGCAGCCTGGAAAGGGAGGGAGGGGAAAGGCACCACCACAATCTACCCTGTGGCTGAAGTCAACTTCTCTTTCTCCACAGAGTAGCGGCATGGTCACCTCTTGCCTCTATGCCTATGAACAGAGATTTAATTATGTTCCAATTATAAAGTAAGGGAAATTTTTGATCAGGTTACCTTTTAATAACTTCTTTGAATGTGATGGAGCAATATTATATTTGTGAGGAGGTTTGTATGAGAGTGTCACTTGTCTAGCTAATATCCACACTCTAACATAAAGGACAATATTTAACAATAAGCATAATAAGACAAAAATCAGCAAGATTACTATAGGATGCAATATTAGGTCTAGAAACCTTCTTGTGGTTAGTGACCACTTTGTTAGGAAAATCAATCTACAAACACCAGAGGTTTATGTCCAAAAAGGAGGCAGACGAGTCCTGTTACTTTATTCAAATAAAGGGAGTGGTCATGGGCATTTCCCACGGGGTCTCTCAAATTGTTAGAGGATGCTGCCTCCTTTTTATCCCAATTTCCTGGCCACATTTCCCTCTCTCTTTCCCCATTGGCTGAGGTACTTGGGAGGTACAGATTTCCTGAATCGCTTAATACTGACCCCCTTCTAATGTATACCTCCTGCTTTTTTAAATTATTATTTTCCTTGTGTCAATCAGTGGAGTTCCTATGGAATTTAGGATTCTTCCCATTGTTTCTTCCATCTCAGTATCTAGCTTATCAGCAGACCCACAGTGTGTTAAGACACATCCCTCTCATTCCTTTCAACTTGAAGAAAATGTGCCACCAGTGATGTTCTCCATCTCTTATCACTCTCTCCAAGATATGGTGTATTTGTTCTGTGTCATGATGAACTGTGATTAGAACTCTGTGTCCATTACTTAATACATTCTATTAGTCGACACAGGTCATGGTGCTGCAGTGATCTGGATCACTGGTCTTTATTTACTGGCTTTATTTTTCAGCTGTATAATTTCCCTGATGAGGTGTGCCTTATGGCTGCACAAACAATTTTTTCCAGAACAAAAAGGACAGAAATTATTTGAGTTGTGCCTGACCAAATCTTTCACTGGAGATGTAGAACTGCCATTGTAAAAAGTCCAAGATTCTGTTTCTCATCCTTTTTTTCCCTTCCAACATGAACAAGCATGCAAGTTTCCTGAGGGTGTGCTTCTGTGTCTAGTAGCAGCAGTGTTATGGATCTGAAGCTTTTGGAAGGCAGGAGGGGAATGGATAGTTTGACAGGAAAACTCATAGTAGCAGTGTTGTTATGCTGTGTCTCGCCTCACTTTCATTTATTGTTGCTTTCTCCTTTTCAGGGGGCAGGTCACCATGGTGCCAGAGATGATAAGCTGGCTGAATTTATTAATCAGTATTTTGGGCAGTGTCTTAGTTTTAATTGTAAGACATGCCTTACTGATGGAAGAGTGTTTTATTTTTTGAAACTAAAGTATAGACAAAGGGAAGTTACCTATGATAGGAAGTTAATGATTTTTACCAGTTTTTCAAAACCCAGAAATATCCATGAAGTATGCAGAACTGGGGAGGTGGGAATTTTAATTCATGGGAAATAAGCAAAAATATGAGGGAATGAAGTATTAAGAATGTGTTTAATAAGATGGAAAGTGAAAGAATACAAAACCTGTAGAAATCTAGAAAATAAATGGCTTTAAATATAGTCTAGAAATATATAATCCAAGAGTTGTCATTCACAGGGTGGTAGTGGCTGCTAAGGTGATTTTAGTTTGTTTTAGATAAAAGGGATTGAAAGCAACTAACAGCAATTCGTAAAAAACTGAAGCATTAGAAATAATTGATTTCATGAAACTTGATCAATTATTGTAATGAATATTTCTATACTTTATGTAGTTGTTTTAGCTTGTGATTCACAGTTTTGCTTTCTTTTTTTAAATTAATCTTTAGGGGGAAAGGAACAGGGGCTTTGGTGTCCTATATCACAACATGAAACATGGACATTTGTCAACAAAAGATTTGGCAGACTTTATAAGAGAAAGGTAAATATTCATCCTTGCTAATCCTGGCTCTTTAATGTACAGTTTGTGTTTTTTATTTAAGTTTATCATTATGTATTACAGTAACACACAAAACATTAAAAGCAGCAAGCATTTTAAAATCTCTCATCCTACAAGAACATTTAGGCTTATTCCATTCGCTTAGAACTGAATAATGATTTCTAAGTCACTGAATAGTAACTTTTAATAACAAGCTTCTAATTTTTAGGTTTGAATTAAAAGATGAGTAAAAAAAAGAAATATCACATTAGGCGTCCATTAGTTTATTTAAATTAATCACAGTTTTTCATCATGTTTGGAAGAAAAGTGTCACAGCTATACCTGGTCTGAAGCTGCACAGATAAATTTGGCCATTACAGAAACCCAATTCGGCTAGCCTAGTTCTTTAAAGAGTAGAAGTAAACAAGTCCCTGGGTAAAGCAATGATAGGTTGGATTAGAACTCAGACAGGGGACCCCTGCCAATCCCATTCAACCCTGAATGCAGACACATCACTGGCCAGTGAGCTGGGTGGTGCCGAGACCCCGACCAATCAAATGTTCAAGCGTTGGAATTGTGAACCCCCTATAAAAGGAGGCACTCAACAATAAACTCTGGCTGTTGTCGCATGATCCTCGCTGTGTTCTGTCGAGTCCCTGTCTCCAAAACTGGGACCGTGACATAATAGAAAAGCAATAATTTAAGTTTAAAAAAATGGACCATAGATGTAGAATTAGGGTATTAGCAAGTTTTAGTATGATCTTAAAAAGTTATACTTTTTGATTAATGTTTTGAGAAACTATGTTGGTTAAAGAAAAGGGAGTGACAAGAAAATAATTTGCAGAAAATAACCTAGGTTGTTCTTAATGGGATGAAAAGGACAGAACTGAAATCTGAAAATATGACAACTTCCTAAACAGATCTTCTTTATAGAAGATGACTCCTGCTGCTACTTTGAACATAAGAATGTCTGTTCTGGATGAAATGAATGTTGTCTGCTTCAGAATTTTGTCTTACTCAGTTACTAATACCAGATAATACATGGAAAAAACATGCAAGAGGCTAATTGAGGACCTGTTTCAATGAACGTTTCTTGCAGTAAAAGCTGTCAAAATACAGTAATTTCACGACCATAAGGCGCACCCCCGGGAGTCAGCAAATTTCGCAACTTTGTACATTATATAAGGCGCACCGGACTATAAGGCACACTTTTTTTTTACTGCGAAGATCCGTGCCGCGCGCAACAAAGTAACAAATTAGTAACGGAATCCCGCGATCGTGGAGTTTACTGACAGGTGCTCAATTTGCAAACATTTTCACAGATTGGTGTAGCCTTTAAACGCAGCCCCAAGCGCCCTCCCCAGGCGCAGGGCCCGGCACTCCCACCAGCCCCTGGTGCTGACTGGCGCAGCTCGGGGCTGCCGCGGTTTGGGGCGGCTCGGGGCTGCCGCGGCTCGCGGCAGTTCAGGGCACGCACTTTTGGGTGGACTCGGGGTGACCGCGGCTCGCGGCTTCTGCAGCAGCCCGCTCCCTCCCTCCCCGCACCACCCTGGCGCTCTGGCAGCCCTGTGCAGCTCCAGGAACCCCACGCCCCCCTGGCGCTCTGGGAGCCCCGCGCCCCCCTGGGCTTTTCCCCCGCGCGAGCGCAGCCCTGATGCCAGTGGGCTCGTCGCGCGCCGGTGCAGCCCCGATGATGCCAGCGCAGCCCCGGCCCGGCGCTGCCCCGATGATGCCAGCGCAACCCCGGCCCGGCGCTGCCCCGATGCCGGCACGCTTGCCCTGCACCGACAGCTTCCCCCCCACTCGGGCTGCGCCACCGCGCTTTCCTCCCCCTGTGCCGGCGCTGCTCCGCCGCCACCGGGCTCGCCCCGTGCAGGTGCAGCCCCAATGCTGGCGAACCTGCCCCGTGCCGGCGCAGTCCCGATGCCGCCAGGCTTGCCCCGGCCTGGCACTGCCCCGATGCCGCCGCCGGGTGGGCTCTTCTCAGCTCGGGACTGTTGCGGGCTCACACTTCCGGGTTGGCAAATTTTGCAACTTTGTCCATTATATAAGGCGCACCAGACTATAAGGCGCACTTCCGGGTTCAGGAGAAAATTTTAGTCAAAAGGGCGTGCCTTATAGTCATGAAATTACTGTAACCAGCCTTTGTTTTCTGAAATTTTCCATCAAAACTTTAGTTTTAGCCCAAAATAGACATCAATGAAGAATTTATTTTAAAATTTCCACAAAATGTAACCATTATGGATCTGGCAGGTACTCAGTGACACTGACATTTGCGTGGTTTCTGAGTTGAAATGGAGACAATGACAAAAATCTTTCCACTAAGTGAAACAGGTGAATTCCAGAGTCCATATGTGATGGTCAGTCTTCTGTTGGAAAGACTGCACAAACCAAGGAATGTTGTTTCAAGAATCCCTGATTCCAGAGAACACATTATGAAGCCAAGCAGGTATCCAGATTTAGTGGATTCTGGATTTAGTGGAGGGATATCATGCTGTTGATCCTTAGTATGAAATGTTTAAGGCTTCATGAGCTGTAAAAAATGTTGGGGTTTTTTTTTCTAAAATGCTTTTAATATTGACTGTTAAAATGTTTGCCTTGTGTTATCTTTGTGTATGCCTGTATAATTCCTTTGAAACCTGCTTTAATTCTTGTAATCAGTCTTTTATATATATATATAGTAATAAGTCATAGACTTAAGCTGTATATCACCTGGACACATGTAATTTTATTAGTTTTATATCTGTTGTGTTTTGATTCATCTCCACATTTAGATCAGAAGTTTGCTTGCTCACTCTTCTTATCTCCATTAGGTTGTATTTTTTGGGCATGTTTCATTTTATTCATACTGATCCTAAGGTTAAAGATCTTATGTAAATGGGTAAAAATAACGATGCTATGTCTGTCTTGGATTCTTTATTTTGGTGACATAAATAAAACTCGACAGTTCATTCTATGCAAAATTACCATTAAAAAGAATGTGGCATTCTAGTTTATTTTTCATTCTATCAGTTTTTTCAAATGCAATTTTAAATGAGATGTGCCTTTACAATCAATAAATATTTGGACCTTTATCTACATATTAAAAATGTTTTAGCTGAAGTTTCTGAGAGATCAAGAAATGTAGTTTCTCTTGGTAATAGATCAGGACATGCCAGAGATGTGCAACCATCTTATCTACGGCATTTTTTGTAAAATATATGAAAAATTGTAGTTCTAATTACCACACTGAGATTCACTAGAATCTTAGCACTAAATTTTAATATATTTGATAAGGCTTCAGTATACTTCCTTAAGAACAACTTGCCCTGGAATTAGAAAACATCTGTGATGCAGACCCACAGCAATAACTTCAGACCTTTCCCAGTGATCCTCTCTTTATCTGATATTAAACATGATATCTGTTCCATTGCGACTTCTTCAGCTCTGCTTTATTGATCCATTAGGTATGTCAGGTTGCCTTTAAAAAAGGAATTAAAATTGAATGCCAAATAGATGCTTCTTTTCAAGTTAAAGGTGCATTGTTGATCAATCTAAGTCTAAGCTAGTGGTACCTTGTGGCATATAGTTTGTAGTTTCAAAGAAATAGATGGCCTTTAAATATTTGGTGTCCTTGCTTTAGTAAAAATGTTTGAGTTTCCATATCTAGGCAGTGGCATCCTTCCACTACCACTGTGAGGTTACTGCAGTATGTCAGTCTTATTTCCCAGGAAATAAATATGGTTCAGTACCACACATTTATTCATGTGGGTCAAGTTCTTGATCTGAGAGTTTGTATTGGGCAGTACTTCAACAGTGTTTTGCAAGTCTGATTGTCTTGACTGTATTGTTTTGCATCTTTGTTTACTGCAAAGAAATGAAGAGACGTTGCTCACAATTATCTGTTCCCCTCTTGTAATCTGAATATTATTGTGCAGTACAGTAATTTCACGACTATAAGGTGCACCCTTTTGACTAAAATTTTCCCTCGAACCCGGAAGTGAGCCTTATAGTCCGGTGTGCCTTATCTGAGCTACAAAGTGGCAAAATTTGCCAACCCGGAAGTGTGAGCCGCGAGGGGGAGTGGCCCCGCAGCAGGGCCGGTCTGTGAGGGGGAGTGGCCCCATAGGGCTTTGCCGGGCTGCGAGGGGGAGTTCCCCTGCGGGGCTGTGCCTGGCTGTGAAGGGAGAGGTGTCCCATGGGGCTGTGCCGGGCTGGGAGGGGGAGTGGCCCCGCGGGGCTGTGCCTGGCTGGGAGGAGGGAGTTCCCCTGCAGGGCTGTGCCTGGCTGTGAAGGGAGAGGTGTCCCGCGGGGCTGTGCCGGGCTGGGAGGGGGAGTTCCTCCACGGGGCTGTGCCTGGCTGTGAAGGGAGAGGTGTCCCATGGGGCTTTGCCGGGCTGCAAGGGGGAGTGGCCCCGCAGCAACGTCGGGATGTGAGGGGAGAGGGGCTCCGTGGGGCGGGCCTGCCGGCATCAGGGTGTTCCCCGTGCAAGGGGGGGAAAGCCGCTGGAATCAGGGCGGCTGCCACGCGGGGAGGGGGAGAGCCGCCAGTTTCGGGGCAGCGGCGGCAGGGGGCGAGCCTGCCGGCATCGGGTCACCCGGAGCGCCAGGGGACTCCTGGAGCAGTGGGGCCCCGGGGACACTCCACGGAGTGGCGGCGGGCATGCCCCAGCCCCGGGGACGCTCCACGGAGCGGCAGCGGGCATGCCCTGGCACCCCCCGGGTACAGGCCAGCCCGGGGGCCAACGGCTGCCGGGTGGAGGTGGGGCCTCGGCCAGCAACCGTGCAGGGGGAGCTGGGGGCGGAGCCTCGCTGAAAAAAAAAAAATTGCACCTTATAGTCCAGTGTGCCTTATCTGATCTACAATGTTGCGAATTTTGCTGACTGCCGGCGGGTGCGCCTTATAGTCCAGTGCGCCTTGTGGTCGTGAAATTACTGTACTCTTTTCTGCTAGAAATGTGTAAGTAGATGAGCAAGATACATTAGGAACCTCCTAGATCTAGTGTTTTTAGGCACTACTTAAACTTCATTTTCTGAGCTGTTCCCTATTGTTTTGGTTTTGCACAGCCTGGTTTTTAATAGTGGGGGGGGCCACAGAGATGGCTACTGTGAGAAGCTGCTAGAAGCTTCCACCACGTCCAGCAGAGCCAATCTTCAATTGCTCTGAAGACGGACATGCCGCTGGCCAAGGCTGGGCCAATTATAGATGTTGGTAACGCCTCTGTGATAACGTATTTAAGAAGAAAATCAAAACAAAGAAGGGCACTGTTAATTCCAGCTAGTGAAGAGGAGGAGGTGAGAACATGTGAGGCAAACAACATGGAGACACCAAGGTCAGTGGAGAAGGAGGGGGAGAAGGTGCTCCAGGCATCGGAGCCAAGATTCCTTTGCAGGCTGTGGTAAGGACCATAGTGAAGCAGGTTGTTCCACTGCAGCATGTGATGATCCGGGTTTGGGACAAATTTGGAAGGGAATTTCCAAAGGGATGATTCCCCAAAGGGTAAAATTCAGCGGCCCTTTCCCCCACCTGTTCGGGAGATAAACCTCCTTCGAGAAAAGTGGAAAAATGTATCGTTGGCTGGTGCTGGGTCAGAGACAAACAACACGGCACTCTGTGATTCATGTGACAAAAGACTAAAAACTTTATTCTTGTGAACTCTCCTTAAATAGAGAGATTGAATTTCCCGGGCACACATGTGATTGGTTACAGTCTCAGTCACTCATTTCCTGGGCCAATGATACATGTGCACTTAGGGTCTAATAGATTGGCTGGGATCCTCTGTATTTGTTCAAATCCATCCTATCATTATTCATCCAGATACCTGCCTGCTTATAGGCTGGTTTGGTTTCAGACTGCAACTTTAAACCAGCTGCAATATACAATGTGACAATTCACCCTTTTCAGTAAAAAAAACAAAACTTTGTTACTGAATTCAATAAGCTTAGTGTTCCACAGTTGGTGATGTGCTTGTTGTATCATTGGAGTTGTGGTGTATATTTAGAAACTGTTAGGTAAAACTGTTAACATAATTTTTCAGCTTAACATGTCACATGCTCAATGCTTAGAAGTTATAAAGTTACAGTCCAACACTAAACAAAAAACATTTAGTTCAGAACTATTAACACTAAAAACAAGAAACCATTTAACTTAAAACTATTTCAATTAAGAACACACATATTTCTCTTCTTTCTCCCCCTTTGTTTTTAAAAATTATAAGAGGAACAAAACATCTACTTTTGAATGAACTTAATATGGTGAGATTTATAATTGCTTATATGTTTTACCATTTCTAGATTTTATTACTGCTGAGGAGTTTCCCTTTAAATGATAACTTAGGAGAATCTTCTCCGGATAAGATACTTCACGTTTATCCTAAAGGAAAGGGTTTTAGTGTTTTAGTTTTTGCAAGGTTAAATCAGTTGGTCTAAATGACTTGGTTTCATTTTTAGCTCAGAAACATCTGGATTTAATATTTTTTCCTTGTCAGTCAAAGCCACAACCTGGCCAGGGCCAAGACTTAGACTGAGAAAGTTTTTGATGGTAAACATTTCCTGCCTAGTCAAGATCACAACTTGGCCAGAGTTGAGACCTAGACTGGGCAGGTTTTCCTATTGTATTATTAAAAGCAAACCTTTAATTAATGATATAATAAAGAATTTATACATAATTATATACATATATATACTTTTATATATAATTTTGAAAGTACTGTTTACCCATTTGTTACAAACAAAGCAATTTAAAACTATTAAAGGAAACATTTCTATTTCTTAGGTTTTATAAGTTACATTTTTGTATATAATTAGAAATGACATGTGTTTGTGTTAGTATTACAGAACAGAGATAATAAAAGTGAATTGTTTTGATATTTAAAGGCGCTATAGTTGCATTTGAGGTTGGAAGGAATTTCTAAAATTATTGTATTATCATTTGTATATTTAATAACATTACTAATGGTTGTAGTGTAAATTAATGACCTTTTCTTTTATTGAGAGTTCACAAATTGGCAACGATTTTAATTGCTTTAAGTGTGTTTTGGGATAATAATGTTTTCTTTAAGAAAGGTATAGGGATATGACCTTGAAGATGTGTCTTTAGTCTTGTGAATACTGTATTTGAATATTTAGTTGCACAACCCAATATTTAAAGCTATGTTTATATTTTGGTTTAGAATAAGGAAACATGAAAAGTAGTATTTCAATGATAGTGATAAGTTTGTTATAATTAGAAAATTGCTATTAATTTTGATAGCATTTGGCATGAATGTTTTAGCTATGTAGAAATATGAAAGGTAGTTGTTAGTGATTTTTAGCATGAAAATTAGCTTTAGACATAAACCGAAGTGTTAAGTATTTAGAAAACTTTATAACTGAAATTTGTTAATGAAACACTTAATTTAAAGTTGTGGAATTTATGGAAACTTTTAGGTTATTAAATATAGTAAATATTTTAAGAATAGTATGTTTTAAATTAAGAGAAGCAATAAAGTAGAAGCTTTTTTAAAAAGAAAAGTACAGTAATTTCACAAGTATAAGGCACACCAGAGTATAAGGTGCACTTTTTTTTTGCAGCAAGGATCCGCGCGCAACAAAGTAATGAATTTGTAACGGAACCGCACGATCGCAGGGTTTACTGGCTCAGCTCAGAGCCGGGTGGGCCCCGGCCCCGCTCGGGGCTGCTGCAGGGGGCAGGCTCGGCCCCGCTTGAGGCTGCCGCAGGGGGCGGGCTCGGCCCTGCTTGGGGCTCGGCGGGCTCAGCTCGGCTTGGGGCTGCTGCGGGCTCGCACTTCTGGGTTGGCAAATTTCCGAACTTTGTCCGTATATAAGGCACTCTGGGGTATAAGGCGCACTTCCGGGTTCAGACCAAAATTCTAGTCAAAGGGTGTGTCTTAATCACGTGAAATTACTGTACTTTAAAAAACATTAGATTTTTTTTCTTGAAGGGATAACTTATAAATCAAAATTAATAATGGAATCTTTAATTATAAAAGGTAATTTGGGAAATGTAGGGGGTTATAAGGTGGTATTGTAAAGGTGATAACAGGTACATCAATAGTATTGACTGTTTAAATTGTGTAGCAGTTGCTATCAGAATAACAAAACAGAAAAGTTTTACGGATTAACTGTAGCAAATGACAGATTTAGCTCACAGTTGCTTTTGCCGAAGACTGAAAAACACGTTTCATGATCCTGGTTAAATTTTAAAGGTTTAATAAAAAGACTAACATAAAGCAAAAGGTTAAAATGGCTGGGTGCTTGGCAAGGTGCCAGAAGCACCCAGATGCTTCAGGAACGCCCCTTTAAATACATTTTACAATACATCAACCTGTTGCATATTCATAATCCTTTATGCATAGTCAAACTTTTTCTGGGAACTGTTTAGCATGGCCACTCCTTGGGTCCGCCTTTTTAGAGCATGTGCGTTTCTTGGCTTGTGGTTTTAATCCTCTTCTTATCATCTTTTAATTTGGGTGGTGGTCCTGGCCTTTTGCAGCTGGTGAGTGTTGATAATTGTCGTGTCAGCTGCAGGGTCCCCATCACACGTTCACGGGCTGTTATCTCAACTAGGTGGGTAGTTTAAGCATACTATCTCTAAAAAACTTATGTCTAACTTTTGTTATTAGAAGAAAAGAAAAAAAACCTATATTCATACAGAAAAGCTATTTTAACATTATACATATAGAATTTATCCCAATATTTGCAAAAAGCCAACAATATGTCATGCAATTATAACAAGACTGTGCAGATGTTGCTGTTTTTGAGGCAAGGGTTATCTTTTTAGTTGGAGGCGAAGGTAGTTTGAGTACTTTTATAGTAATGTGGGGTGTGGAAAAATGGTGAATGGGTCTCCTAGGCTAGGCGAGGGGGAAGCCCCGAACGCTGCGCGGCTGGCAGGCAGGGGGACGGATGTCGCGGCGCTGCTTTTGCTGCTTCCCCCAGGTTTTTTCGGGTTATCCCCTATCTGAGCCCTTTGGGACAGGTACTCCACAGGGTGGACTCTGGGGTTTCCAGCTGGCTCCCGCCGCCCCTTGCGGCTTTGCGCACTCCCTTCCCCCACCGCCTCTCCACTTTTGCAGAGGACAGGCGTAGGAGAAAACCGTTTGCTAGGAGGGACCTCCCCGTGCTTCCAGGATTCAATGGACTGGGGGACAAGGGGCTATCTTTTGGTTCTCCTCCCCCAACCCCAGTAAACTCACAATCATTTGTTGATGGTATAAGAGTACTGAATACAGTTGCTGTAGTCGTTGCCAAGCAACGCGGTCTGTCGAGGACAACGAGGAATTCCGCTCCGCCTCGCTGGCGTCGGTGGCTGCTCGCAGCTGCTTGGTGTTATGTTTTTGCGGTCTCGGGTGCCGTCTGTGATGTTTGGGTCTCCCAGGTTCTTGGTGCTGACTGCGATGCTGGCTGTCTTGGTGTTTCCCAAGTTTTTTGAGTTCCGACTGTGGGTGCGGTGGTATACTGCTGTCCGAAGCCCCGGGCACCAGTGGCACCACACGTCGTAGGGCGAACGAACTGTTGGAGCTCTTCCGGCAGCGGGGCTGCTGGTTTCTTTTCCGGTTTCTGGTGCTGCTATGTTTCCGGCGTTTGGTGGGCGTACAGGAGAGAGCCCTGGGTGCTACGATGGGAGCGGCTTCATTGGCTGCCTCTACGTGTTCGACGCAGTATCGCTTCCCCTGCAGGCTGCTTTCCGCACGCAACCATTTTGAGATGATTTGGCGGGCTGCTTCTGCTCGCCGCCATGTTGGGTGAGAGTCACGTCTGTAGCGCATGGCATCCGCCATGTTGTGGTTTTTGGCTCCTTTTTTTCCGCTTACTTACCTAAGATGGCATACTTTTGCCCCTCCTCTAGGTCTTTGTTGGGCCATTTGGCGCGTGTTGCTGGCGCCATTTGTACTGCTGTTTCTGCATCCTTTTCAGTTTCTAACTGTTCCAGCCAGTTTAAAATAAACATTAAGAGTTTTATAATGTCCAAAAGGGCTTTCAGAGCTTGTTGCGCATGCTTTAATTCTTGTTGAAGTAAAAGAAAAGTTCTTACTGTTATAAATGAGAAACAGAAGTCTCAATATTCAGCAAAATTTAGATTGCTTTATTTTATATAGACAGAGCAAAGCAGCACTGGGGAAACGTGAGAGGTCACTGCTTACTCCATGCTCCGTCGAACCTTGGTTTGCAGCTTCTTCTTATAGCATGGTTACTCATTGTAATTAATAATTTTTGTTTCTTTGCTGTCATAATTTTACCAGGCAAGCAGTCGTGGCTGAAATAAACATCTCTGTAAAGTCTCTGGGAATCAGCCCTATAGATAACCATTTGGTCTTGGTAGATAAAACCGGTAGAAATCGGGAAGTCTGGTCTTTGTATATAGGCAGTCATTGATAAAACAAAGGCAGGAAGTCTGATTTTGCAAAATCTATCGGACTATTGGAAAGTCTGATTTTACAAACTGGTA
>PYHW01010571.1:321513-333038 GCA_013186435.1 Turdus rufiventris
TACAAACTGGTAGTAGATACAAATTATTTAGAAACATAATATTCATAACAGGGGGATTTAAAACAGAAATATTTAATCCCATTTTTTTCTCTATTAGGTGTCTATGCTTCACTTCAGACCTTAGTATTCTGGTTTATACAAACCCCAATACTTTTATGATTAACACGAATCTTTTATCAATTATCATATTGCCTTTCTCGATGGGTTTTTTTTCTTCTATTTTTCAGCTTTTTTCACTGCAAGTCAGGCTCTCCCCACCTTGGTTTTTCCTTTTGTCCAGCTCTCGGCTGCTGTCTTGGCTCTACTCACTGGTTTTGCTGTCTTTCCAGCTGTCTTTTGCAGCTCTTGGCTGCTGTCTTTCTCCATCTCTTTTGGACATAAATGGCTTCCCAACTCTTTGCTATTCCTTTTCCCATCTCTTTTGTATATAAATGGTTTCCCAGCTCCCAACCATTTTTGTCTCCCCTGCTCTGTGAGCAGAATATGGCTAAGTCGGATCACGTCGCAGTCACCAGATGTATCATTGGCTGGTGCCAGGTCAGAGGCAAAAGAGACGGCACTCTGATTCATGTGACAAAAGACTAAAAACTTTATTCTTGTTAACTCTCCTTAAACAGAGAGATTGAATTTCCCGGATACACACATGTGATTGGTTACGATCCCAGTCACTCATTTCCTTGGCCAATAATACATCTGTACTTAAGGTCCAATAGATTGGCTGGGATCCTCTGTATTTGTTCAAATCCATCCTATCATTATTCACCCAGATACCTGCCTGCTTACAGGTTGGTTGGGTTCCCGACTGCAACTTTAAACCAACTGCAATATGACAGAAAAAGCTATTTAATGTGCAAAGTATTCACAAACATGAGAAAATGAATAATATTAAACAATGGAACCTCTCATTGTTCTGAAGAGATGGCAAATTCAGAGAGAGTCCTTTTCGTGGGCTGCAGCTCAGCTTGCTCAGTCCCTTATCAGTCCCTCCTCCGCTGTAAAATGCTGTGTCCCGGGCCCCGGTGGGCCACAGGCATGAGCTCGTGGTGTTTTTCTGGGATTTTGGTCCAAAGCAGGTCTGAACAGTTCCAAGAAAAAGAAAAGCCACAGTCTGGGGAACTTCTCTACTTTAGCTATCTAAAAGAAAACAACTAAAAGCAAAAGAGAGCTCTCTCCCTCCGTCCCTGCTGCAGACAACACAGTCCTTGAGAAAGAATGCGGGAGAGCAAGTGCAGTTTCTGCAGATGAACTGCACACTTCTCCCCCCCTTTGTTCTTGGAACCAGTCTTAAAGGCACAGAACTGAATATGTGGCATAAGCAGAACAGACGATTGGGGATACAAGCATCATGAAGTCACCCTAGGACAACAGGGGAAATAGAGGTCCACCTGCAGCCTGTGGGGGAGGTGCCTATGTTGGAGTGGGTGGATGCCTGGAGGAGGTTGTGATCCAGTGGAAGACCCGGTGGAGAGAGGGGGCCCTTGCTTCCAAGCTGTGTCGCAATCGAGGGAGATGAAGAGACAACACAACATCATGATTTCATGCAGCAGAGGGCCTTTACTGACATACACAGTTCTTATATACCCTATTCAAAAGACTCCGTGTTCGAACCTGATTGGCTATGATTGGTTACCACCCAGCTCATTGACCAATAGCTACCTGCTTACATTCCTGTCATGAATTGGCTCTCTGTAGCCAAACCCCTCGTCCTCTTATGAAGCGTACAGTTGCAGCTGTATGCTGTCACAAAGCTGTAGCAACCTGTCCTTGGAGGACTGCACCCCCTGGAAGAGTGATGCATGTTGCAGCAGTTTTGGGAGGACTGCTGCTCATGACATTGGAACCGTGCTGGAGAAGTTCACAGAGAACTGTCTCCTGTGGGAAGGGACCCCACAGCATAGCAGAAGAAGGACTCCTCGCCCAGAGCAGCAGAAGTAAACCTCGGGTGACGAACTGACCAAAACCCCCATGCCCTGTCTCCTGCAATGTCGGTGGGAAGGAGGGAGGGATTGGGGAAAGAAAAGGTGTTTTTAAGGATTTATTTTACTTCCCATTATTCTTCTCTGATTTTGTTAGTAATAAATTCACTGTGCTTCTAAGTTGAGCCTGTTTTGCTCTTGGAGTGTTTTCTCCCAGTCTTTAACTCATGAACCGTTCATTAATTTTTTCTCTCCTTTGCCCAGCTGTGGCAGGGGAGGATGAGTGAGCAACTTTTGTGGGTACCTGTTTTTTGGCCAGTGTCAAACCATGACACCTATGAAAACTAAACATGCACATATTTGCAATTTTTTCATGTCTGCCCTTTCATTCCTTCTGACTATATTGGCCAGTTTTATTCAGATATGGAGGAATAGGAGAGTGAAAACTGAAAATTTATGACTGGGTAAAGGAGACATCTGAGTTGGTGATGATAATTCCAAAAAGTTGGAGTACCTTCAAACATTATATACAGTTGTCAGCTGGTAAGTCAGTATTTCTAGAGTCTCCAGAAGAATAACCAAAATATTTGCTTTATTTTGAGGGAGTAGCATAAAAGAAAGAGGAAAGATAGTTGAGTGCATTTGGATGTACAGACTGCTTAGGGTACAAAGGACATGTCTGGATGAACTCTGGAAATAAAAACCTGGCTATCCCTAGAAGGAGCAGAAGATTTCTTCTTTGGCTGTCTTCAGTTAATCAATACAAATTCAGTTTTCAACTGTGGTGTTTCACTTTTTTGATTTTTGAGTTTGTTAATGGTTTACTACTAAAAGAAATGAGGGACAATTGGATCTATGGTTCTTTAGTGCCTTTTGTCCAGCTATTCTGCTACTGTAAATGGGAAGGACTTCCTCAGTCAGTAGTTATTGTTTTGCAGAAGTTTCAGATATGTCTCCTGAATGAGCAAATTGTCTGTCACAAAATTCATTCTATGTTGACAAATCATCAGGGGGGCAGAATATCTGCAGAAATGAAGGTATATTGTTCTAGTCTTTATAAAGCATGTAAAAATTATTTTAAAGAAGTTAACATATAAGATTATGATTCCCCTGCAGTGGGGTTTTTTTGGTGCTTTTTGTTTCTTTGTTGTGGTGGGTTGGTTTTTTTCTTTAAATACTGATAAGATTTTGTAGGTGAACTATCTTTTGTGCATTTTACACCTTAAATATTTATGTGTAAGATGCCACTGTGCTCAGCTAGGAACTGAACAGGGATTGTTGGCTTTTCTGCAGAAGTCTTTCAAACATTTTTTTGCACCAGTTGTCTATAAGTGTCATAAAAAAATAAACTTCTTGATCAGAACAATCTGGCAATGCACATATTCATTTCAGTTTAAATGTTTAACTGATGCCAGTGGTAAAGAGACGGGGTCTTCATGATTTGCATGCATGAAGCCATTTATTGATACACACAGCTGAGTTTCTATACCTTTTCAGCTGTAGCTGAAAATTGCATACCAATAATATTTGTGTAACTAGGCTATATTTCTTAATTGTAACTAACATTGCTTCATCAATACCTCACTCCAAGCAAACCAGGTATGTACAGTATTCCCCGCAAAACAGCATACTAAGCACCTCGTACTAAGCACTTTGTTATCTCTTACATTCCTTCTTCAGAATCCTGGTTACTCTTGCCAAGGCTTGCAGCCTACTATGGCTAACACATCCTTGTCAGTTGTGACAAGCTGAGCAGTGCTCGCAGTTTTGCTCTCTAGCTGTATTCCCACATTTAACACATTCCAGAGAGATTTTCAAATCAGTGAAAAATTATTTACTCAGATGTTCATAGTGTGTTACCAGTACATCTGAATGCTCTGAGAAGTCAACTGATAAATGTAGATATACACGCTACACTGGTTAGCAACAGTGCATTTTGCTTGTTAGTCTTTGTAATCACTGTATGACAATATGTAGTTAGGGAACTCAAGTTTTGTGGAGATTGCTGCAAAGAAAGGTGTGGATTTTGGTCAGAAATTTTGTGTTAAAAAAAAACCCAAAAAAACATTGAGTTCTCAGATCTATAAAAACTAATAGAAATTACTGTTAATTAAGCAAAATATATTACTCATCATGGTAATCTAAAAAAGTGTCTCTTTCTGATTGTTGTGGTTTAAGCCCAGCACCACGCATCCATTTGCTCAACCCCCCCCTCCCTCCAGTGGAATGGGAACAGAATCAAAAGTTTAAAAAGTAAAATAGAATAATAATAGTAGTAAATTATGATAAATAATAGTTAATTATAATTATAATAACAGGGAAAGGAAAACAAGCAAATGATGCACAATACAATTGCTCACTACCCACTAACAGATGCTAAACCCTTTTCCCAAACTTGGATCAGTTCCCCTTCTGGGTAACTCCCCCAGTTTATATACTAGCCATGATGCTCTATGGTGTAGAATGTACCTTTGGCCAGTTTGGATCACATGCCCTGGCTGTGCTTCCTCATAGTTTTTCTTTTGTGCACCTCCTCATTAGCAAAGCATGAGACAAAAAAAATTCCTTGACTTACGATAAACAGGACAGCATCAACCAAACCAACACTGTGGTATCAATATTAATCTCATTCTGAATCCAAAACACAGCACTGTAGCAGCTACTGAGAAGAAATTAACTATCCCAGCTGAAACCAGGATATTGGTGTATGTACATGCGCTTGTTGCTGTTCAGTAAACAAGAATTCCAAACCTTGGAAACTTTTTTCAGATCATCAAGAATACTTTGCAGGTTTTGTTTAGTTATTTTGACCACCCTTTCAGTGAAGAAATTCTTCCTGATGTCCAACCTGAACCTCCCTTAGCACAGGTTGAGGCCAGTTCCTCTTGTCCTGTCACTTGTTGCCTGGGAGAAGAAGCTGATCCCCAGGTTGCTACGACCTCCTTTCAAGGAGTTTTAGAGAGCTATAAGGTCTTCCCTGAGCCTCCTTTTCTTCAGTCTAAACAACCTCAGCTCCCTCGGCAACTCATCATCAGACTTGTGCTCCAGACCCTTCATGAGCTCCATTGCCCTTCTCTGGGCATGCTCCAGCCCCTCAATGTCTTTCTTGTTGTGAGGGGCCCAAAACTGAACACAGTACTTGAGGTATGGCCTCACCAATCCAGAGTACAGGAGGACAATCACTTCCCTTGACCTACTGGCCACACTATTGCTGATAGAAGCCAGGATGCCACTGGCCGTCTTGGACACCTGGGCACATGCTGGCTCATATTCAGTCACTGCCAAACAGCATTCCCAGGTCCTTTTCCACTGGGCCACTTTACAGCCACTCTTCCCCTAGCCTGTAATGCTGCAGAGGGCTGTTCTGATCCAAGTGCAGGACCTGGCACTTGGCCTTGTTTAACCTCATACCATTGACCTCAGACCATCAATCTAGCCTGTCCAGATCCCTCTGTAGACCCTTCCTACCCTCCAGCAGATACACACTCCCATCCAAGTTAGTGTCATCTGAGAACTTACTGAGGGTACACTTGATCCCCTCATCCAGATAATCAATAAAGATATTAAACAGGGCTGGCTCCAATGACTGAGCCCTGGGGAGCCCTGGGGAACCCCACTAGTGACCGACTGCCAACTGGATATGGCACCATTCACCACCACTCTCCAGGCCCGGCTATCCAGACTTTTACCCAGTGAAGATTACACCTATCCAAACCATGGGCTGCAGGTTCTGTAGCAGAATGCTATGGGAAACAGTTTCAAAGGCTTTACTGAAGTCCAGGTAGACAACATTTACAGCCTTTCCCTCATCTACTAGGTGGGTCATCGAGTCATAGAAGGAGATCAGGTTGGTCAAGCAGGACCTGCCTTTCCTAAACCCATGCTGGCTGGGCCTGATCTCATGGTTGTCCTGTATGCCATATGATTGCACTCAAGATAATCTGTTCCATAGCCTTCCCTGGCACTGGGTTCAGGCTGACAGTCCTGTGGTTCCACAGATGCTCCTTCATCCCTTCTTGTAGATGGGCATCACATTGGGCAATTTCCAGTCATTTGGGACCTCCACGGTTAACCAGGACTGCTGATAAATGATGGAGACAAACTTGGTGAGCATTTCTGCCAACTCTCTAAGTACCCTCAGATAAATCCCATCCAGCCCCATAGACTTGTGAGTGTCTAAGTGGCTCAGCAGGTCACTAACTGCTTCCTCCTGGGTTGCAGAGGGTCTATTCTGCTCCCTCTCCCTGTCTACCAGCTCAGGGGGCTGGTTGCCCTAAGGATAATTTGACTTACTGTTAAAGACTGAGGCAAAGAAGGCATTAAGTACCTCTGCCTTTCCCTCATCCTTGGTGATAATGTTGTAGTCCCAGCCCCACCCTCCCCCATCCAATAAAGGATGGAGATTTTCCTTGGCCCACCTTTTCATTTTGAAGTACAGTAATTTCACGACTATAAGGCGCACCCTTTTGACTAAAATTTTTCCTCGAACCCGGAAGTGCGCCTTATCTGAGGGACAAATCGGCGAAAGTTGACAACCCGGAAGTGCAAGCCGCGAGGGGGACAGGCCCCGCAGCAGGGCCGGGCTGGGAGGGGGAGTGGCAGCGGGGCTGTGCCGGGCTGGGAAGGGGAGTGGCCCCGCAGCAACGTCGGGATTGAAGGGGAGAGGGGCTCCGTGGGGCGGGCCTGCCGGCATCGGGGCCGCCCCGGCGCGGGGTGGGGTAGAAAACAGCCAAAATTGGGGCTGCCCCGGCACGGGGGGGTAGAAAGCCGCTGAAATCGGGGCGGCCCCGGCGCGGGGGGGATAGAAAGCCGCAGAAATCGGGGCGGCCGCCGCGTGGGGAGGGGGGGACTCACCGAAATCGGGGTAACGGCGGCACAGGGCCTGCTGGCATCGGGTCACCCGGAGTGCCAGGGGACTCCTGGAGAAACAGGGCCCCAGGGACGCTCCCCGGAGCGGCCGCGGCCATGCCCTGTCCCCGGTGACGCTCCACCGAGCGGCAGCGGCCATGCCCGGGCCCTGGTGATGCTCCACCGAGCGGCGGCGGCCATGCCCCATCCATGGGGATGCTCCACCGAGCGGCGGCAGCCATGCCCCGGCCCCGGGGACGCTCCACGGAGCGGCGGCGGCCATGCCCTGACCCCGTCAGGTACAGGCCGGCCCGGGGGCCAATGGCCGCCGGGTTGAGGCGGGGCCTCGGCCAGCGAACGCGCAGGGGGAGCTGGGGGCGGAGCCTCACTGCAAAAAAAAAAGTGTGCCTTATAGTCTGGTGCGCCTTATCTGATCTACATGTTGCGAATTTTGCTGGCTGTCGGCGGGTGCGCCTTATAGTCCAGTGCGCCTTATGGTAGTGAAATTACTGTATTTATAAAACCACTTTTTATTATCTTTCACAGCAGTGGCCAGATTGAGTTCTAGCTGAGCTTTTGCCTTTCTAATTTTCTCTCTACATGACTATCAGTTACAACTGATAATTGTAGTTATTCATGCTTTCACTATAGTGTCTTCTTTTTCAAAAGGAGTACTATTACCATACTGATGCCTTTTTCAACCTAGAAATGAAGCAACACACACTTTTGAGATAATATTAGTATAGGAGATAATATAAAGGTGGATCTTTGCTGGAGGCCTTCAGGTGCAGTTATAGAGAAATGTCCACAAAAGCCCACCCCCACAGGGGTGCATACAGTTTTATGTGTTTGGTAAATTAGCATAATTGACAAAAAAGAACCAATTGGGAGCACAAGTGGTGATGCAATTCCCCCCAGTCCA
Source organism: Turdus rufiventris (assembly GCA_013186435.1). Classification (NCBI taxonomy): domain Eukaryota; kingdom Metazoa; phylum Chordata; class Aves; order Passeriformes; family Turdidae; genus Turdus; species Turdus rufiventris. The sequence continues at coordinate 329,200 of PYHW01010571.1, forward strand.
AGCCCCTTCTAAGTACTCCCCCCCTCAGATGGGTCTCTACTTTGTTGATGAAAATGTGTGTCAAAGAGCTATTTTTTGGCCTTGGTTTCTAAGGAGAACTAAGATAGCATAGAGGCCTCAGAATGTGTTTTGTCTTTCTGCCTAGGAAAATACTAAAGCTAAGCTACAATAATAGACTACAGAGTTACAAATATATATGTAAGGAATACAGAGAATATATAAAAGAAAAAAAGGCAAAAATCAATAGGCATCAATACTATAGAGGTTTTTTTAACATGAATTTAAAAAACAGGTGGATTTGGTCAAGTCTTAAGCATCTCTAGGGGCTATATATCAGCTAGGCTGATATATAAGCCTGAGGATGTAACGAAAAGTAGTCAGAAATTCAGTGATCATTGTGGAACTGTGTACTTGTAGAATAAGATTTAAAGATACACTATTACGTCAATGCTTTACCCTCAGATTGGCCTGTTATCAGGCCAGTTGTTAAATTTTCTCTCCTTCATTGTCTTTTTGGTGAAGTAGTGCTGACCAAATCCATGAACTAACATTTGCTTGAGGCAATCTGGTACTAGCATGCTAAATATACCATAAACATGTTATTTACCTCAGAAATGGTAAGACAATTCATCTTTATTCTGCATTCATTCAAATAAGCTATGCTTGAATTTGGGGTTTTTTCTTATTTTTTACATCTAGAATAAAAAAGTACAGTAATTTCATGATTACAAGCCGCACTGATTATAAGCCACATCTCTGGGTGTCGGCAACATTTCATTCTTTGTCCATACATAAGCCGCTGTCCTAGTTTAGGGCAAATTTAGGGAAAACCTCCGGGAGGAGCCCCCAGAAAAAAAAACAAACCCCCCAAGACTCCTCCCCCCACCACCAGGATCGGGAAGAATTTCCTCAGAGGAAAAGTGGAAAAAAACAGTTTATTAATCAAACAAAACACTCCCCAACACAAGAGAAGAAAATGAACAACCCCAGATGACAAAAAAACTCTTTCACCAATGTGAGAGGGTGACAAACTCAGAAAGTCTCTCCTGTGAGTGGTATCAGTCTCCGGCACTGGGAATGACTGCAGATCTCAAATTGCAGAGTCACGGTGTTCCTTGGTGTTTCCAGGTCTGGTCCAAAACAGGTTCAGATGGTATACAGAAAGGGAAAGAAGGAAAGAACAAAAAAAACAGTCCAGGGAAAGAGATTGGACTGCCTAACTAATAAGCAAAAGCCAGCAAAACTAAAGCTAGCAAGCCAAGCAAAAGCAAGCGAGCGAGCGAGCAAGCGAGCGAGAGCCAGCCAGAGCGAGCAAAACCTAGCCTCCCAAGCACAGACAATGGGGGAGGGGAGCCAACTGATAAGTAGACAAAACAAACCTTCACTTAAACAGAACACACGATTGGGGATACAAGCCACCATAACGTCACCCCAGGACAGCCGCACCTGATTATAAGCCGCTCTGTAGTTCACAGCGAGGACCCGTGTGCAACAAAGTTGCCACTTAGTAACAGAATCGCGGGATGTTGGAGTTTACTGGCTCGACTCGGGGCTGGGCAGGCTAGGGCCGCTCAGGGCTGCCAACGGGTCCAGGTGGCCCGGCTCGGCACTGCCACTCGGCAGGGCCGCTCAGGGCTGGCTGCCACTGCCACCAGGCTCGCTCGCCCAGGCCCGGCGCTGCCCCGCGGTGGCAGGCGGGGATGGAGCCCACTGGCACCCGCGGCAGTGGCGGCAGGTGGGGAAGGAGCCCCCCCACTCCTGCAGCGGCGGCGGCGGCAGGCGGGGGCGGAAGTCTGCCCCCTCCCACGGCGCCAGTGGGAGGTGGGCACAGAGCCCCCACCTCCCCCTGAGCCGCGGGGTCGGCAGGAGGGAGCCCCCTGCCTCTCCCCCAGGCTGCGCTGCCTGAAGGAGTGAGCCCCCCACCTCCCCCCCCACGCTGCTGGCACGGAGCCTGCCTCCACCCCCCGCGCAACAGAGTAACCAATTTGTAACAATCACGCAATCGCAGGTTTTACTGGCAGGTGCTCGGCTTGGCACCTCGACTGCACTTCCAGGGTTGGAAATTTCAGAAAATTTTTCACATATTAGCCGCTCCTGAGTGTAAGCCACATTTCCGGGGTGGTATCAAAATTTTAGTCAAAATGGTGTGGCTTGTAATTACTGTAATTTTCCAGGGAAAAATTAATTTCTACTTATCTTTTAAGAAAAGCACTTCTCTTTTTTGAACAGGTAATAAAAATGGGAGTTAGTGTTAGATGGTGTTAGAAAGAGTAATGTTGAGAAAATAGATTTTGATTTCCTGCTTTCTAAATTAGAAAGCTTACGAATTGCTGATAAACAGGAAACCAGTTCAGATTATAGCAGGATAAAGATTTCTTATACATTTGTGTACTCACAAAATTGACCTTTGTGATGCAGCTTAATATCTAAACACTAAAAGTATCATTTGTTTTCACAGCAGAATTAATTGAAGCTAAAACAGTTGAAATTCCACTTGTATCAAGTTGATCATTAGGAATTGCTGTCTGACTTTTGTGCTGTCAGAAAAAATGACCTGTTCTGCTATGAAGAAATAGCAGAATGATGGTTGGTCCACATAATTAGAGAGAAAGGTTGAATAAACTTTCTAGTGTGGAAACAATTTAGAAGTCACATACTGCAAGGGGTAGGTCAGAATGAACATTGATATCTAGCTGAGCCGTCAACTGGCACTGAGCCAGACACACAAAGCTTTGCCATTTGAAGCAGCATGTGAAACATATGTAGTTTTAAGAAAAAATGGCCCTCTTTTCATGCATGATTTGTACTGACAAACTTTAGTTTTTGCCAAAAACAAGGATATGATTTGCTGTTGTATTTATAACTACAAGTACACATAGAGTTTTTTAAAAGATTTCGTTTTAAACAGATATGTTAATGTTTATATGTATGCATGTATGTGTGTAAATTGATCCCTTGGGATGGGGATGTAGGGCACATTTTTTTTTTTTTTTTTGANTCCCTTGGGATGGGGATGTAGGGCACATTTTTTTTTTTTTTGAGTGCCTGAATACTTCCAGTTACTCCACCACCTTCCTGGGCAGTTCATTCCAATGCCTGACCACCCTTTCAGTGAAGTTCCTCCTGATGTTCAACCTGAACCTCCCTTGGCACCACTTGAGGCTATGTCCTCTTGTGTGAGTGCTCAGTAAGCATTCCGTTTTTTTCCTAATATTTTCATTGCAAATATATTTGATTTTGTTGCTTTGTAAATCTCTGGTATTTTGACAGTGTTAGGTTGGTGATTGTTATGTCACTGTCTTCTGACTCTTACAAAGGAATGTTAAATGCAGAAGGGAACGGCAGAGAGTATAGGAAGGAATTTTACAAGTCTCTTGCAAGTCTTGAGCCCTGATATGGTTAGAAAACCAGGGACTGGTGCATTTGTTTTGAATATTTGATACCACTCACATCACTTCTGGGGTGTGTGGTTTCGGTAGGAAAGGCTTGGGGGACAGAAGCCAGAAGGCGGCCATCTTGCCTTGTAGTCTCTGGGGAGAAGGTATTGGGGACAGTTTAGTAGACCTAGCTCCTCTCAGCCACTGGTGGTCACTTTCCCATTCCTCCAAGCTACGGCTTTTGTGGTTTGGTCCTGAAGGACAGTGATGGTGAGCCCACGATAGGGCTCCAAGAAAAAGAAACAACGAGAGAGTGCCAGAGGTGTGTAGCAGAGCCCAGCCGAGCCTTGTGAAGCTGTAAGGGTCCATCTGAGGATTGCCTGATTCTGCCTCACAATCATCGTCAGAGACTGGGACCCTGAGACCCCCACCACTCGCGCTGGGCAGGAGCCGCTGAGTCTG
>PYHW01010576.1:2774-16871 GCA_013186435.1 Turdus rufiventris
GTCCCAGCGCTCCCTCAGATCCCGTGAGGCGCTCTCACCGCGTCCCAGTGCTCCCCCAGATCCCGTGAGGCGCTCTCACCGCGTCCCAACGCTCCCCCAGATCCCGTGAGGTATTCTCACCGCCGTTCCATGAGGTAGTCCCGGGCGTGCACCATAAGCGCCTCCATCACCTCCGTACCAAAGAGCAGTGAAACCCTCCCCCTAAACCAGGACCCTCCTCCTGGTCACTGCTCACACCTACTCTGTTCTGTCCCCTCCTCCCCCTGGACCATACCTGGGGTTGTTGAGGGTTAAATCCATCGCTCTGGGCTCAACTGCTCCTGCCTGCAGATCTACCCCTATCCCTCTGGGTTCGGCCCTCACGAAGCTGTGTCCCTGCGCTTCAGGGTCTCCCAGTGCCTCACGTCCCCTCACAGCCGCCTCAACAGCACCCCAGTGTCTCGGGGACAGCTGAGAAGTGGGTATCCTCCTCCTGTCCGCCATGCCCACACATGTATCCCCTGTGTACCTTAGTGTCCCTTTTCCTGTTTTCGTATGTCCCCTCATGTCCACCCGCATTCGGGAGTTTCCCATGAGGCCTCGCAGCGGGACTACATCTCCCAGCGGTCCCCGCGGCTCCGCGCACGCGCAACAGGGGCGGGGCCTCCGCCGTCTGCTGTGGTCCATGAGCGGCGTGAGCGGGGCGGGGGTGGGTCCGGTGGATCTTAAAGGGGGCACGGCCTGGGGTGGGCCCCTCTCGGCGCGGGATGGAGCGCGGACCGGCAGAGGAGGTTCTTGGACGGCGGGGCGCGGGTGGAGAGGGTGGCGGGAGCGCGATGGAGTCGCGGACATTCCCCGTTCCCCCGTCACCGTTCCCCTGTGGCCTTATCCGCTTTAAGGCCCGGCGGCGGGAACGGGTGAGGGTGGACGGGGGGCCCGGGAAAAACGGCGGGAAGGGGCGGGGTTTAAGCAGGGCGGGGCTAAGAGGGGCGAGGCTCTTTCGGGAGTTGGAGGGGCGGGGCCAAGGCGAGGGGCGGGGCCTTNGGGGTGGGGCCTGGGGGCAGCGTCGATGCCCCACCCTTGTCGTGACCCCCTCCATGTCCCCCTCCATGTCCCGTCCCCCCGACCATGACACCACTGTGGAGCCAGGAGACCCCAGTTCCTCACTCAACCCCCTCCCGATCCCCCTCATGATGCCGCGCCACCCCTGTGTCTCCCCCCACCATGTTCCCCGTCAGCCCCCCAGCACTTCCCCAAATCCGTCCATATTCTCCGTGAGCCCCCAGGACTGCCCACCCGTGCAACAGAGGCATGTCCATGCCTCATTCTCATGTTTGTGTGTCGCCCTCAGACTCTCCTATGGAGCCACGATACCCCAAATTCCCCACCCGACCCCTCCAGACTCACCCCACCCCTGTATCACCCTCTCCTGTTCCCCTCTGACCCCGCTGTGTGCCCCCAGCCCTCTTCTCTAGACTCGGCCCCTGGGGGTCGTCCGCAGGCCCCGGAGTGCGTCCGGCGCCAGAAGCGCCGGGAGTTGGATGCACGACGCAGCAAGTGCCGCATCCGCATCGGGGGACACCTGGAGCGCTGGTGCCGCCTCAAGGAGCAGCTCGGATTCACCCTGCACTCCCAGTTGGCCCAGTTCCTCCTTGACAGGTCACTATGGGGTCTCAAAACCCATTAAAACCCACCTCTCGTGGGGAAAATCCAGATTTCTGCCTGCTCACCTCTGTCTTCCCATGCAGGTACAGCTCTCATGGCTGCACCTGGAGCCCAGGTAGGTGCTTCCTTCCCAATTCCATGTTGGCATCCAGTGGTTCGGGTCCATAAGAAGTTCATGGTGGAGAGGAAGGATTCCTGTTGAGTTGGGTGCTGGAGAAGGCACCTGGAACTGCTCTTGGGTTTGCTCACCCCCCCTGAGCACTCGGCAAATCCTCCCTGTGTTCCCTGTTTTTGGCATCCCCGGCTCTTTTTTGGGAAGCTGTTTGAGGGTTGCTTTTATCAAGGAGAACCCTAAGAGCCTGAGGAAGGTGGAGGGGACTTTGCAGGTGTCCCACCCTCCCTAAAACACCATTTTGGAGCTGTTTTTCACAGATTTCTTTGTTTTCCCAGGAGAGCTGGAGCGGCTCCAGCCAGCTGCACTGCAGCGCCTGGTCGTGCTGTCCCACAGCCACAGCCAGGAGTGTGGCTTTGTGCCGGACATCCAGCTGCCGGCACCAGGCAGCGCAGCCCCGCTGGTTTGGGAGTGCGTGGCTGGGCACCGCTTCTCTTGGGGTGGCTCTGGGGTTCCCAACAGCCCCTCCTGTGACCCCCTGAAAGCGGCCCAGGGATGCAGCCCCTCCCTGGGTGCTGGGCGCCGGCATTCGCTCCGTAGGGCCAAGCTGCCCTCCGACGAGGCCGGAGTGGAGGGAACGGCCAGGTCGCCCCATGGTGATGGGGATCGGGGCGAGGAGCTGGGAGATGGTGGTGACAGTGGTGGCACAGGTGAGCTCCTCCAGGTCACCTTTCCACCCTCAACTCCCTTTGATTCCCCACCTTCAGCCTTTCTCCCAGTTCTAGGATAGTTCCAGTTCCACCACCATCCCACTGGGATCAGACACTGCCCCAACCCCACTGAGCTTTCCAACATCCCCATCCTTCCCAACTCTTCCTCCTCCTCCTCCTCCTCACTTCTCCCAGCTTTCTCACCACTCTCCTGTCCCCTTCCAGCCCCCCAGGTGACTCTGGAACCGAGGCCTGTGACAGCAGCTAGCGAGAGGTGAGTGGTGGCACACACGGTTGCATTTGGCCCGACCCATCTTGGGTCCCCAACACTGGCCAATGTGACTGTCTGTGGCTGAGCCATCACAGCAGAGTTGACCATTGTCCAGCAGCACCGTCCCGGGGGATGATGCAGAGCCAGGAGTTGAGCCCCAAGAGGAAGAGGACGAAGAGGAGGACGAGGACTTTGCTGAGGGTGATGACCTTGCCTACACCGATGACCTGCGTGATGAGAACTACCACCCGTCCCTGGACAGGTGGGAGCGCTGTGAGGGAGCCTGCAGATCGGGATTGCGTGGGACCCACTCCACAGTGCCCACTGACACCATCCCAGTCCAGACCAGTACTGCACTGGAAGGGTTTCAGGCCTCACACCTGTACCACATGCTTGTCCTGCTGCAGCTGTTCTGGCAGAGTGGGGAGGAGGTGGAAATGGAGTTTGTGTGGTGCTAAAATAAGTTGTTTCTGGGGTGAAAGGGCACAGAATTTTGGAGAGGCATTTTCATTGAGTCTTGTCTGGGGGAGGGTCTTTGCCACGTCCAACTAATGGCCAACCATGTCATACCATGTCCAACTGTGTCAAACCGTGTCCTGCCATGTCTAACCAAATCCTTCCATGACCAACCTGTGTCCAAGCCGTGACCAACACATGACTAACCGTGTCCAACCAATTCATTTCCTACCACATCCAACCTCAACCACCCAACCTCCCTCACCCACCCCGACAGCAGCTCGGAGTCACAGCAACGCCAGAGCCAACCCAAGGCCCACAAGAAGCCAATCAAGGAGGAGCAGCCCCTGCTCGAGCCAGCCCTGCCCAGCTCCGGCCCCTTGGAAGAGAAGAGCGAACGCGTCAGGTGAGTCCTGGTGGCTGCAGCGGTGAGGGGATGAGGGGACAGGGATCAGAGTCATCGTCTTGGGAGGGTCCAATGCTGTTGGGGCAAGAGTTGTGTGTCCCCAAGGGGAGTAAACCCTCCCCATAACACTTCTGGCCATGGGACAAAAGCCTCCAATGGGGGTCAGTGCTCCCGGTGACATTACTGAGCGTGGGACAAAAGCTGTGTGTCCCCAGTGGGAATAAACCCTCCTCATGACACCACTGACCCTGAGGTAAGAGCTGTGTGTCTCCAGTGGGGTCAACCCTCCCCATCACATTGCTGGCCTTGGGGCAAGAGCTGTGTGCTGCCAAGGGGGGTGTCAGCCCTCCCCGTGACACTGTGGCCTGCAGGGCAGAGCCGTGTTTCGTGGTCTTGTTGGGTGTTGAGTGAGCAAAGGGGGGTCTGGCTCACAAACGTCGCTGCAGGGGCTTCGTGAGCCCTGTGTCACCCACCCTGTCTCTCGTGGGACCGGTCCAGGGTGGTCAGGGAACAAGGACAGGCAGCCAAGCCTGGGGCTGCCATGGAGGGGGCAAAGACCCCTTGAACCAGAGCCGTGGTGGGCAGTGAAGCCTCCACCAGGCTGGAGATGGAACAGCCCAAAATCCACCAATCCCACCACAATCTCCTCCACCGATGGATCAGTGCCTTCTCCAGCAGCTTTGGGGCTGAGTGCTTGGTTTCAGCTCTCCTTTCCAGGCATGGAAATTCAACGTTTTGTGCTAAAAAAGCTCTAATTAGCCCTCAGGACTTCACTGGGGCTTTGCACAAGCATTTAAGGGACACTGGGTTGGGGCTTGGTCTGTGCACGGCCTCAGATCCAACACACCTCACCTGGATGGATTTTCTTACGCGTTTGATACAAAAAGGGGGTAAAATCCCTTTTCCCTGGAATCAGCCATAACTCCTCCGTTTGTCGTCCCCTGAAAGATGGGCTCAGCGCCAATCCCATCCCAAACCTGGCCCTGGGTGAGTGTTGTGCTGCTCCCTTACAGCTTTGATTAATCCCTTTGAGTGGCTCCTTTTGGGTGCTGACCACCCTCCCCTCTTCCAGCAGCTCTGGAACCACCCTGGATGTGGCTGGAAGAGGGACCATCCTTCCTGGAGACCAAATCTCTATGAAGGTAATGCTGGAATTTGCTCTTCCCCTCTCCCTGCCATCAGTGGGCATGCAGACCCCAGGCTCCCAAACTCAATTGTGAGGGTAGAAGAGACTGCATTCAATCTGGGCCATTCTTTTTGGGGCCAGAAGTGAATTAAATGTGGGGTTTTTTCTGGTGTTTTTCTGGTTCTGCCTGATTTTCATCCCAAATCCCATGGTGTAGCCCTCCAAATACATCCAAAGTTACACCCGTGGGCTGGTGGCTTTTCTGAGGCACCAGTGGGGGCTTGTAGCTCTCTGCCCCCTTCGCAAAGCCTGCGTTTTCAGGTCAGCCCTTTGTGGGCTGAGTTTGGTGACACAGATCATATTTTTAATCTTTTTGTTAATTTTCCCCATCTTTTGTCACAGCAAGTCAAAAAGGGGAGATAAAATCCTGGCTTGTGAGCAAAGCAGAACCTTCCAGATGTCAAAGGGTTCCTCCTCTCCTGCCTTTCCCAGGTAAAGCCACCCTGAGCTGATAAAACCTGGGACCCCCAGGCTGAATCCATGCTTGAGCATTGGCATCTCTCACCAGCCTGTTATTTCTCTTCCCCAAACCCCACTTTAATCCACTTTTAATGGATCTTTCCTTAATTCCAGGGCGACAGCCAGGAATAGTTGCTGTTTCCAGGGAGCTATGGATGAATTATAGATCAAACCAGGCTGGGAGCCAATTTCAGTGTCCTGGGACGTGTCCAAACCATGTGAAAAGGGTTTTGTAACAAGCAATAAAGAATTTATTCTTAATTTAATGCCTGAACAATGTGTTTGTTCCAGTGTGTCCTGCTCCTGTGGGGTGCAAACGGGACAAATGTTGGTCCTGAGGATGATTTAATGTGGGATTTCCTCAGGAACGTTGGCTCTAGGCTTGGGGACAGCGTGGGGACACCAGGCCCTTGCTCAAAATGGCTCTTTCCTGTTGTAGTAGCCAGCGGCAGCCACGGGCGAGTGACAAGGACGTGGCTCAGATCGGCCCCAAGAGGATCAGGTACCTGGAAAGGGGAGGGAAGGGGCCAGGGAAGTTTCCAAGAGGAGGAGGAGCTCAGCCCTTCCCCAGGGGAAAGGCTGCAGGCTCTTTGTTTCATTTTAAATTTTATGGGTGGGAAAAAGGGAAGGTGGGTGAGGAGGAAGGAGCTGGGTGCACATCCATATTCCAGAGCTTTTCCAACCCTCCTCCTCGTCCTGACAATGACTTTTCCCGTGTTTTTCTGTCAGGAAGGCAGCAAAGCGTGAGATCCTCCTGTGTGACTTCGAAGGCTGCGGCAAAATCTTCTCCAACCGCCAGTACCTGAATGTGAGCACCTGCAAAGACCAGCGCTCCTGGAGCGCAGGGGAGCCTGGGTGGGGTGTCCTGGAGCTGCAATTGGGAGCTGATCGTTGTTTTTTTTTCCCCTGGCAGCACCACCAGAAGTACCAGCACGTGCACCAGAAAACCTTCACCTGCTCTGAGCCCACTTGTGGGAAATCCTTCAACTTCAAGAAGCACCTGAAGGAACATGAGAAGCTGCACAGTGGTGAGTGGGGCTTTTCGGGTGAATCACACCTGCTGCCCTGTGGATTGCACCTCCCTGGACATCCCTGGACATCCTCCTGTTTGTTACACGCCCCCTGTATGGATGGTGGCTCCTCTCTTAGGATTACAGCTCCCAGTCTGGATTCCACCTCAGATCCACAGCTCCTGTACCCTCCTTCCCCGCTGGGCCACTCCCAAATTCCCACCCCTGGGAGCCATCACTTGGCTCCCCAGATCTGCCCCTTACAGTCTCCATTTCCCTGCTCCCAAAGCACGTCCCTGACAGGGCCTGACAGTTTTTCCAGGCTGGATCGGCCCCAATCTCTTTTCTTTTGCTCCCAGACAAGCGGGATTACATCTGTGAGTTCTGTGCGCGCTCCTTCCGCACCAGCAGCAATTTGATCATCCACCGACGCATCCACACTGGGGAGAAGCCACTCCAGTAAGTCCCAGTCCCATTTCTGACTTGACAGCAAGGTACAGTCCCATCCCTGTCCTTCCACTAAATCCCAGTCCCATTTCCAACCCCCCAGTAAATCCCAGTCCCATTTCCAACCCCCACAGTAAATCCCAGTCCCATTTCCAACCCCCCAGGAAATCCCAGTCCCATTTCCAACCCCCCAGTAAATCCCAGTCCCATTTCCAACCCCCCAATAAATCCCAGTCCCATTTCCAACCCCACAGTAAATCCCAGTCCCATTTCCAACCCCCCAGTAAATCCCAGTCCCATTTCCAACCCCTCCACTAAATCCCATTCCCATCCCCGCAGCTCTGCTTAGCCTCAGCCTCCTCCCACCCTTTTCAGCCCAGAATCAGCTCCTCAGCACACAGCCAACAGCTGGGCTGGGATTTCTCTCAAGGTTTCTGTGCTTGGAGCTGGCTGTGCCCAGATCCCGCAGCTCCAGGCTCAGCTCCAGGGCTGTTTAAGTGGGCAGAGCTTAATGAGCTGGGACAGAACGAAGGGCTCCTGTCCACACATCGATGCCAGGAGGGCGCTGGAGCTTTGGCCCATCCCAGCCCCGAGCATGGCAGGCACAGTTCTGCCCGTGCCTCATCCCTGGGGGTTTTCACTCCCCAGGTGTGAGATCTGCGGCTTCACGTGCCGCCAAAAAGCCTCCCTGAACTGGCACATGAGGAAACACGACGCCGACTCCTTCTACCAGTTCCCCTGCGATGTCTGCGGGAAGAGGTTTGAAAAGCGGGACAACGTCACCGCCCACAAGAGCAAGAGCCACCCCCGGGGGCGTGGGGGACCCCCCCACCCCCAGGGGATCCAGCAGCACCCCGAGCCCCCTGGCCCCATGGAACCCCTGGAGCTGCTGGGGGATGTCCTGGGGAGTGGGGGGGACACAGGGAGGGCCCCACTGGAGTTTGGGGCAGGGGATGTGGGGCAGGATCCAGGCACGCCCCAAGGCCGGGGAACGGGCGAGGGGGGGTCCTAGAGGGCTCGTCCCCCAGTTTGGGGACAATGCCGGACCCTGCAGCAGCTCCAGATGCCAAAAACCCATGGGAGAGGCAAAACTGGGGAAACCCGTTGTTCTGCCACTCCCAGGAAAAATCTCAGTGTTTCAGCCAAATCCCACACAAAATCCCAAGTTTTCAGCCAAATCCCTGGTGCAAATCCCAGTTTTTCTGCCAAATCACAGCCCAGCAGTATTGCCACAGGTGGATCCTCAATAAAGACTTATTTTGGGTAAAAGTGGGATTTGATGCCAAATTTTTATGGAAAAAGGATAGAAAAGGGAGATTTGGGTGGTTTGGGCACACAAAAAGAGGCTGGAGATGGGGTAGAAATATCAAGCACCCAGGAACTGGGGAGCCAGACTGGGATGAGAGGGAGCTCCCAGTGGGTCTGTGCCCCCAAACTGGGATGGGTGGGAACACAGAGTTGAGCTAAGGGAGTGCCCAGTGGAGCTGTGCCCCAAAACTGGGAGCTCCCAGTGCTTCAAAGTTTTTCTTCAAACTTTATTTAATTTTCATTTAAAACTCAGATTTAAACCAGAACTTGAACTTGCAGATGCTTGGAAGCTCCAAGCTGGGACCATTTAGTGAATTCCAAGAGATCTCAAAAGCTCTCAGGGCTCCACCCCAGCAGGCTGGGGACAAGGGCATCTCTGTGTCACCGTTCCCTCCTGAGCAGGAGCAGCTTTTCCTCCTCCCCCAGCACCAGAAACCCCCAAATTATGGCATTTTAGGATTTTTTTTTGCACAGCAACTTTTATTTCCCCATTAAACAGTGACAGGGCAAAGGACGCGAACAGCAGCAGAGGGGGGGCCACGAGGGGAGCGGGCAAGAGCGAGAACAGCTGGAACACAGAGCCCTCCAGCCCCCGCAAAACCCCAAATATCCACATCCCCTCGCTGGGATCCTGGAGGCAAAGAGGGAAATGGGGGGCAAAGAGGGGAGGACAATGGGGGGAGTGGGGAGAGAAATGGGGGGCACTCAGTGACAGCAGGAGGGGCTCGGCCCTGTCCCCAGGGGGATGGGATGGGATGGGCAAAGATGATTTGCAAAGCAATGGGGTCCAAACTGCGGGGGGACAACGCCCCTCCTCTCCACACAGCATTTTAGGGTGGAGGGAGCACACAAAGCTTTGGCTACTATTCCAACTAGGATGAGATCGGCCTCTCCCTGTTCCACGGGGCTCCAACTCCAAAGGAAAACATAAAATTTACTACAGGGGTGTTTAACCAGCAACAAGGAGAGGGTGCTCAAACAGCACCCCCACCAACCAACACCTCTGAAGGAGGTTTTAAGGGTAAAAAGACTCCAAACTTTGAACTGCAACAGGAAAAAAAAATCCGCCCTGAACGGCCAAGGGCAGGATTTGGGAAGCAAAGGAAAACCTAAGGATGGCGGGGGAGAGGGGACACCACCAGCGAGCGGGGCGGGCTCAGTTGCAGAGGGACAGTGAGGAGCCCACATAGAAGAGCCAGAAAAACGGGAAGATCCTCTCGGAGAAGGCGGCGGTGAAGGTGAAGATGGGAGCCATGTTGTCAGCGTTGTAAAACGCCACCCACCCGCCCTCGTAGTCCAGGTACACCCCGATCTTGCGCGGCCGCTCGCACAGGGACAGCGGCGTCTCAGGAGAGGTGAACGCCTGGTACTGATCCCAATTTTTGCCCTTCCAGTTGAGCCCCACTGCCCAAATCCCTTCCTCGGGGGCGAAGTCGACCTTCTCCTTGCGGCGCACGGACTCGCGGGCGGCACCCAGCACCCAGCTCTCCCCGTCTCCCACCTCCACTTCCCAGTAGTGGCGGCCAGCAGAGAAGCCCTCGGAGGCCAGGACGCAGAAGGCGTAGTCGAAGCGTTTGGGGTGAGCCGGCAGCTCCTGGGGGGCCCCGCGGAGCCGCACGCTCCGCTTGTCCTCCGACAGCACCAGGTAGGGGTTGGCCGTGTCGGGGTCCAGGGAGAGCTCGCCTGCAGGGGAAAGGAGGAGGAATTACCTGTGGGATTGGCAGGCTCGACTCAGTGGCTGCGTCCAAACCCAGTAGGGAGGACAGAGGGGAGTCACCGGTGGGGCTGCTGTCCCACCTGGGGGGCACCGACCCAGGGTTTGTGTCCTGGGGAGTCACCATGACTGTCCTGGGGAGACTTTGTCACGTTGAATTGTGTCCCCATCTGTCTGTTCAGCCCAGAAATAAGTTTTGTAACTTTAAGGCTGGCTTTGAGAGTGAAGTGGGGGGGAAGGAGAAGCAGTGGAATGTCTGAGGCAGTTGTTTTCAAAACACAGAGATAAGAGTTCCACTGCTCGGTCTGCTGGACCGTGGGCCATGGTGGACAGCAGGAGGGAGCTCCCCTTTGCTTTCAGTTCGTTTTTGGCTAACAAAAGCAGAGAAGTTCCCCAGAAAGGTTTTTTTTCCCTGGAATTATCTGAACCTGTTCTGGACTGGGGACCTGCGGGCAGCACCAGGAGCTTGCACCTGAGGGACTGAGAGCAGACTGAGCCAAGCTACCCCCACAGGAGAGAGACTTTGTGAATTTGTCATTGTTTGGTATTGTTCATTTTTTTTTTGTGCTGGGCAGTGCCTGTTGAATAAACAGGGTTTTTCCACTTCTCTCTGAGGAAATTTCTTTCCAAACTGGCTGGGATTTGCTTCCTGGGGGGACCCTTTGGAGGTTTTCTCCCAAATTTGCCCTGAACCAGGACAGTCACCGGTGGGAACATTCCTCACCTGTCTTGGGACTGACCCATCCTCTTTGTCCCAAACCCCATGTGGACAACACAGGTGAGTCACCTCCAGGACCGTGATCCCATTGTGTGGGGACTGACCCATTGTCTGTGTCCCAAACCCCCAATCCCGGCAAATTCCCACACCATCTCTTGGGAAAGGGAAGTCATGGCCCCAAATCCCAGGCAATTCCATGCAAACCCCTGGAAAAGTGAGGTCTTACCCCAGTGCCAATGGCCTCACCTGTGTCATTCTCCAGCTCGAAGCGCAGGTTTTCTGGAGGAAGAGAAGGAAGGAATTGAGCCCTTGCAGCCCCCAGAACTGCCCAAGCCACGGCATGATCCCTACTCCACACTTTCACACTCAAATCCCAGGGAAATCACTCTTCCACCTTTTCCCTGGGATGAGCCAATGCTCAAACAACCTGGAGCTCTCCCAGCCAGCCCCGAGGGGGGAATAAGTGCCCAGCTCCATCCCAGCCCCGATTTTAGTGGACTCTCATGTGGGATCCTGGCTGGGAAGCACTTTTTGTCCCAGGAAGGCTCTTGTCAGGCTCACCCTTGAATTCCAGCAGCACTTCCTTGAGCACTGCACTCTTCTGGGAAAAGCTCTTCAGCTTCTTCTCCAGCTCGGAAAAGCCGGGCTCAGGCTTGAGGAACATCCAGCTCTCCAGGCTGCGGAGACACGGAGTCAGGGACCCAAAATCGGGGAGTTCCTTCCCCCTGGGAAGAGCTGAAACACCAGCTCTGCCTGCAGCCAGAGCCCAACTTCACCCGGTTCACTCACCTGCTGCCAGCTGGGATGACACCCTGGAAGGGGAAGAAAATCCAAAGAATTTGTTAGGATCAGCATGTCCTCTATCTCGGAGATCTCAAAATCCTGCCCAAAAACTTGGAGGATCCCGTGAAGGGACTTTTGTCCCCATAAAGATTTTTTTCTTTTCCATAAATGGAATTTATCACCCCATTAATAGGATTTTTTTCCCCAATAAATGGGGAAAATTATTTTGGCCCCTAAATGAAAATTCTTACCCATATACATGGAACCTTTTTCACCTTTTTTTTTACCCCAGCAGGACTTCTTTGTCCCCATAAATGAATTTTCATCCCCATAAATAGGTTTTGCCCCGTTAATTAAGATTTTTGCCCAATGCAAGGGAGGCACACAGCAGAGTCCCACCTCGCCAGGTGCGTTCCCTGTGCTGCTGTCCCCGCCCTGCTCTGCCAGCAGCTTGTCCAGCTGGGCGATGTCCTCAGCCAGCCGGGCCACGCTCTCGTCCCTCCGGCGCCCGATGTCCCTCTCCAGCTCTTCCAGCCGGGACAGCAGGAGCTGCTCCTTCTCCTCCAGGAATGCCCGCAGCTCCTTGCACTCAGCCACGATCTTCTGCCGCTCCACCTCTGTCTGCTTCTGCAATCCCACAGCCGAGACCCCCGTGAGGGCAGGACCCTGCAGCCCTGGGGCTCAGGGAATCGCCCCCAGATGAGAGAATCTCTGGGTGCTGGAACCCCCCCCAAGTGTGTGGGACCAAATCCCACAGCCAGGAAATCCCCAGGTGAGCCTGACCCCTCCTGGACGGGGCTCTGGGGACCCCCAGCACTCACCAGCAGCTCCTCGCTCTGCCGCTCCCGCTCGGCCTTGGCCTCTTCACGCCCTTTCCTCAGGGAGCTCAAGTGCTCCTGGGGCACCTCCTGGAAGCAGAACAACGAGATCCATGGGGAATTCGTCCCGTGGGTGAGCAGGAGGGAAGGGCTGCCGCTGCTAAAATGGCCAAATGCACCCAATCTGGGTTTTTCTTGGAGTTGGAACCTGCTCCCCTCGACCCTGACTTCAGGCTGTGCCACCAAAATTCACCACAACCAGCCTAAAAACTTTAAAAAAAACCCTGTCAATTAATTTATTTGCCTGTGAAGAAACAAACGCCCTGGTCCCATCCCTGTTGTCCTCCCACATTCCCCCTCCTCATGGTGTCCCAAAATTGGGCTGGACCAAGAGGACGAACTGCTGCTTCCAAACTGCTCATTAAATTAAGAATTAATTATTAATTAATTTAACTCATTGTTATTTAAGTAGTTTGACCTCCACGGAGGGCAGAGAACCCCCAGCAATACCCTGCAAACTGCAGCTGGCCTTGGGGGAAAATAAATCCACTTATTTTATAACTAAAACCCAAAATGCAAGAATTTTGACCGTTAAGAGCCAGAAATTGCTGCCTCTGGAATTTATCCATGAAATTAAAGCAAGTTTCAGGGAAAAAAAAAAAAAAGAGATGGGAAGGGCTCAGCAACACTTTAAAAACACTCAAAAAACTAGCTTAACGAGGGGAAAAAACCCCAAGGGAGTGACAACCTGGATCTACCTAGGGACGTTTGTGTCCTGAAAAAAGTGCAAAGTCCCAGATTTGGGGCGAGGAGGGGGGGGGACGGCCCCAGCATCCCCGGAAGAGGAACCACGGCGGTTCCTAACCCAAATCTCCTCCAGAAGTGTTCAATAACCACAACCGCTGACATGTGGCGGTTGATGGTCCCTGGGATCGCGCTGGTGCCGCTGTCACTGCGCAGCGACATCGCCTCCGTCCGTCCGGCATCTTGGATCCCTCCGGATCCGCTGCTCCGGACCACAACAGCCAGGCCTGGCCGCCCACATCGAGCCCTGCCGTTCTTCAATACAATTTAATCCCCACTGCCATCACGACACGTCTCATATCGCGACATGGGGGGCGCGGTTTTCGCTCTGCGTCACTGCCCAAGCACCCTCGGGTTGGGGGGGGGCGGGGGGCAGGCGGCTCCTGGGGGAGCCCTGCGGATTTCCAGCCCGGATCGGGGTCGAGCCGCTGGGACAAGGGACAAGGAACCCCCTGTTCCCGCTGCTCGAGCTCGGTGCTCCCGCGGGAAGGGGAACCGGCGGATTTCGGGGGGCTCCCGCACCCCGGAACTCCCCTTTCCCAGTACTGTCCCAGTTAACCCAGCTCGATCTGGCACCGGGAACACCTCCCGCTTACTGCACCCTACCCTGGCATGTCCCTGTTTTGGGGTGATTCTGGTTTTTTTGCGCCCCAACTTTGGGGAGGGGATCCCCGGTGGGACCCAGCCTGGAGGGGCCCTTCCTGCACCCCACACCTGGGGGACTGGGAGCTCGTTCCTGGGGAACTGGGGGCTCCCACTGCACCCCGGGGGCGCCTCCCCCATGGAAGGGGAGTCCCCGGTGCACCCCGACCCCGAGAGATCTCCTCGGGCATCTCCAATTTCGGCTGGGGGTGTTTTCCATCTCCTCCCCGCATCTCCCATTTCTTGGGGGGGTCCTGCACCCCAAAAACCACCCGGGAGGGGGCAGGATCTTTATTGCCCCCCAGCCAACACTCCGAGGGGTTCGCAGCGTTCTCCCTCTCCGAGGAAGGGGTCCGGACACCCCGCTGGCCTCCCTGCCAGCCAGGCGCTGTCCCGGCACTGACCTCCGCGGCGTGGGCCGCCTCCTCGGCGGGCAGCACGGTGTGGGCGCGGTGCTCGCGGGACAGGTGACACACGACGCACACGGCCCGCCGGTCCTGCACGCAGTACAGCCGCAGCGGCTCCCCGTGCCGCGGGCAGCGCGGCGGCCCCGGAGGCCCGGGCGGGGCGGCCGCGGGCAGCGGCGGCGAAGGCGCGGGCGGCCCCGGC
>PYHW01010576.1:16921-36729 GCA_013186435.1 Turdus rufiventris
TTGGGGCGGAAGAGGCGCTGCGGTACCGGCTCGCGGCACTGCGGGCAGCAGAGGCGCCGCGCCGAGTCCTCCCAGCACTGGGTCACGCAGGCGCGGCAGAAGTTGTGCCCGCACTCGGCCACCAGCACCGGATCGTTGAAGTACTCCAGGCACACAGGGCACGTCAGCTCGTCCTGCAGGCTCCGCGCAGCGCTGCAGGGCGCGGGGGGCGCGGCGGGGGGCGCGGGTGGCGCCTCCATGGCGGCCGCGCTGCCGGGGGCGGCCCCGGTCGTGGCGCCGGTAACGACAACGAGTCCCCAAACTCCGCGCGTCCCCTCCGCGCGGCAGCGCCGCCCGACTGACGGCCGAGGGGCGGCCGCGCGCCTGCGCCGCGGGAAGGGGCGGGGCTGCGCCTGCGCAGGACGGGACAGGGCCGCGTGCAGCGGGGGGGGCGATGCCCATAGGGGACCCCATGGGGGGGGGCTGGGGGCCGCTATGGCGTGAGGGGATTTGGGATCTCTACAGGGTGTGAGGAGGGGAATCGGGATCTGCGGGTCTGGGAAAGGGGAAGAGTCCCCTATAGGCTGCTCAGACAGGGGGGCTCCCTATAGGGTGCAGGGTGAGGTTGGATGTCTCAGTTCCCCTAGAGTAGGTGAGGTGTATCGGGGTCTGCAGAGGGTCCTGTGGTTGTTTGGGGGTCTTTATATGATGTTGGGGGCTGCCTGGCATGAGGGGATGACAGTGGAAGGTTTTAGGGTGGTTTTCACAGCATCAGCCTCTCTGCCATGTCTCCACGAGTGTCAGAAATCCACTCCAGGAACGTGAATTCAGGGAAAAATTACTCAAAACCTCCAGACGTACAAAACAGACCCCAAAACCGACATCAGCCCTTTCCCAAGGGATTTAGAGATTTACATCCCTACTGTGAGCAATCTCTCCTCCATGAGACAGATGGAGAGCACAACACCACCATTTTCCTATTTTTCTTCACGTTTCCTCACTATTCGTGATGAGATTGGTTTTACGAGGAAATATTTCGTTACCATAAGGTCGGGAAGGGCAGAAAATGGGGTTAAACATGGTTAATTTGCGGTCAGAGCGGAGCTGCCCTCTTCCGAAATGGCGGCCTCGCCTTCAGGCAGGGCGCGAGGGAAAATGGCCGCCCCCACCATTGTGGCCCGGCTCAAGATGCCGCATGCGCCGTGAGGCCCTGGGCGCCATCTTGGATGAGGGCAGCCAGCCACCGTTGCCATGGTGACGTGCTCAGTCGGCGGAGCTCGGGCGAGGGGAAACAGCGTTTTGGCCTCCAAACTCCTCATGGGGGGTTTATAACATTTGACGGGGGTATTCCTTGGTGTTGCGACATGCCCCCGCTGACAGAAAACTCCCTGTTTACCCCAAAAATCCTCCCCTTCTCCTGCTGTGAAGGATCACGGCGGCCCCTTCCCTTCAGCCTACACTGGTTAAAACACACACATTACCTCCCTCTGCTCCAAATGTAGGGTTTTTTGCCCCAAAATGATCATTGATCCTTTAGCACCAATAAATGTAGGGGGTCACTCTGCAGCCCCCACAAGCAAAGTGACTCTGGGACTCATCCCCATACCCACAGAGGGGCGGGAGAACCACAGAACCACTTCTATATTTTTTTTTCTTCCGCATTTTAGGAAAAAAGCCACCCCATCAGGACATTAAAGAACTTTTTTTTTTTTTTTTTTTTTTTTTTTTTTTTATGGGGGGTGGTTTCTGATTTCCGCCCAGACTCGCGGGTCTTGCCGCCAGAGGGCTCCGACCATTTTTTTTAAATTTTTTTTTTTTAATTCCTTCTGTCCTTCCTTCCTTTATTAACTCTTATCGCCTAGGATGTCGGAGGGACCAGGCTCATCCGCTCCCCACGTGTACGTCCCCACATTTTTGGGAGGAAAAAGGGCTTTTTTTTGCAAAAATAAAGGGGCGGGGAGGAGGGTGGGCCGACATCACCTCCGAGCCGGACCTGCAGGTAACGGGGAGATTCGGGTTGGATGTGGAAAAGAGGCAGAAAAATCCTTGTTTTTCCCCATCCCCGTCCTTCCCTCCTCCATCCTCCCCTCAGGCTCCTGGATTTTCCTCTCTCCGGTCCCAGGGAAGGGAGAAAACGATTAAAAAATCCCAAAATCCACCCCGTTGTCCTTCCCCGTCGGGCGGTTCCCTTCGGATGTGTCGGCCCCTTTATTTCCATTTATTTTAGCAGGATGGCAAAACATCGAGGAATAAATGAAGTGGCTTGAGATGCTGGTGGGGGCTCCAAAATACATAAAAATAAAGGGAAAAACATCAGGAGAGATCCGTGCTAGAAAACACGATGGCGTTTGTTCCCACCATCTGTAAATTATTCAGAACCTGCAAATCCATCCTTTTCCAACCTGTCTTCCAGGAATAATAATAAATGAAAAAAAAAAAAAAAAAAGAATTAATAATTGGGATCCTTATGCACCTGCTGCTTCCTGAGGAGGGGGCAACGTGAATTTGCTTTTCCATGATTTTGTAAAGGAAAGCATTAAACACTCTTACCACAGCTGGGAAAAAACTCCAGTTTTTCTCCCAAGTCTCAGAGATAACGGGGAAATAATGGGCAAGAGAAGTGATTGCTGAGAGGATTTGGGGATGATGTGGAAAATTTGTGACAGGGTTCTCTGGGAAGAGATTCCTAGACTCTGGGATTCAGCACCCAGGGTTTGATGCATTGAGAATGAGCTGTGTGGGTAAAATTTAGGTGAAAATTAATTTTAGAGGCCAGATCTCTCAGCAGAGCCTTGTCTGCAGATGACAGAAACTTGTTCTTCCTGGGAGTAATTTTATTCCTTTTCTTATTCCTTTATTTATTCCTTTTTAAGGAATCCTTGTAAGGAATCCTTGCATTTCTGTTTTCCCTTTTTGCTTCTTCCTGCCTCTTAATTTTGGGAAAAAAGCACAATTCCTGAGGCAGTAGGGACAAAAGGTGGGAATTTCTCGCAGGACTGTGGGGCACAAGGATGGACGGGTTTGTTCACCACACCGTGATCCAGCTTGGCCTTGCCATTGGCTTATTAGGGAATAATTTTCCATTAAATTTTCAGTGTCTGATCCTCTCTCTGGGTTCCCAGAGCCCAGCCATGGAGCCCCATGTGGTACTGGACCCACGACAGAGAGCTCTGTATCGCGACGTGATGCAGGAGAGCTACGAGACGCTGATGGCACTGGGTGAGGAGCCCTCTCCTTCCCGGAGGAGAATTTGGGGCTGGAATGGATGGTTCACCTTGTTGGGATGCAAGGGGTGCAGGGCAGGGCAAATCCCCCTTTTCCCAACCTGTCCTCCAGGAATAAAAATAAACAAATTATTGGAATCTTCACCCACCTGCTGCTCCCCGAAAGAGGATGAGGAAAGGCAGGGGGAGCAATGGGAATCAACTTTTCCATTGTTTTATTGCAGAGGAAAGCACTAAACGCTCTTCTTACAGTTGGAATAGCTCTGGTTTTCCCCACAAACTCAAGCTCTGGGCATGACAAATTCTGTTTTCCAGAATTCCCCCTTCCCAAGCCTGACTTGCTGTCTCACCTAGACCACAGGGAGGAAGCCACAGCCCTCGATCTCCACATATCCCGGGATACCCCGGCTGCAGGTGAGGCTCTGATCTGCTCCTGCACATGCAGGATGGGTTTTTCTGCTGCCCATCCCTCCCTAAAATAGGCGGAATAAAAAGGAGAAAGGTTCCCCCTTCACTTTCATTTTCCTACCATCTTCGTGTATTCCCAGCCCTGGAATTTCCCAACAGGTTGTATCTGTTGAGAAAGGAACCTGTGGAGCAGTGGGGGGAAATGTTGAGAAGGGATTTAATCCTTTAAATAGGTAATGGATGATGGGCAGACTCTGGGTTAGAAAAAGAGATTAAAATCTAGGACACTGCTCTCAGACTTAGAGGAGGAACTTAACAAAACCTGTGAGAAAAAATTGCTGTTGAGAACTGAACACCAGGAATGCAGAATTTGTAAAGTACAAAGACACCTCACATAAACCAGAGATGCCCATTCCGGGAAGAAAGGCAATAAGAAAGTGTAAATAGAGAGAAATCAATAACCAATAGAAGGTAGAATGTCAGTTAATGAAGATAACTACATACCTTGTGAGGCAATGAGTGCTAATTCCTTTTTCTGCTAAAATATGTAAATAGTTCACACTTATAATACTTTTGCTGGTGTTGAACAAAGGAACGTCGAATAAAGGAAAATTTCCAACCCAGCACATTCATTAGGAACTTTATTTTTTGGTTTTCCTTTCCTTTTTGGTCTGACTCTGCCTACAGAGCGTGGAGCAGAGCAGGAAGAGCCTGCTGAGGAAAAGCCCAACATGGACAAGGAGCACCCTCAGCTGCCTGAGAGCCGGAGTGAGAACCACGCTGCCAACACCTGCAGCGAGTGTGGAAAGATCTTCAGCCACAAATCAGCCCTGGTGAAGCACCAGAAAATCCACAGCGGTGACCGCCCGCACGTGTGTCCCGACTGTGGGAAGGGCTTCATCCAGCGCTCCGACCTCACCATCCACCGGCGCATGCACACGGGTGAGCGGCCCTACGGCTGCCCCGAGTGCGGGCGCCGCTTCAGTGTCAGCTCCTCGCTGCTCACGCACCGGCACACGCACAGCCCCGCCGCCACACCGCCTGACCGCTGCCCCCAGTGCGGCCGCAGCTTCGCCGACGCCGCGGCGCTGGCCCGGCACCAGAAGAGCCACCTGGGCGGGAAGCCCTTCGAGTGCGGCGTGTGCAGTAAGGCCTTCGCTTGGAGCTCGCACCTGGAGCGGCACCGCCGCATCCACACCAGCGAGAAGCCCTTCCAGTGCTTCGAGTGCCGGCGGGCCTTCGCCTGGAGCTCGCACCTGGAGCGCCACATGCGCACCCACGTCACCGCTGCCACTGCCGGGGATGAGGAGGGTGTGGAGGCTGAAGAGGAGCCACCACAGGCCCCACGGAAATGTGCTGACTGCGGGAAGAGCCTCAACCACCAGACAGACCGGCAGCACTTCATGGACAAGGGCACACAGACCCGGCTGGCCGGCACCAATTCTGCGCCGCAGCCCCACCGCTGCGAACAGTGTGGGAAGAACTTCAGCAGCAGCTTGGGCCTGCTCAAACACCGACATGTGCACGGCTCCGAGCGGCCGCACTCCTGCCCACGCTGCCTGCGCCGCTTCCACTGTGGAACAGCCCTGGCCAAGCACCAGCGCAGCCACACGGAGCCGCCCCACACCGACAGTGCCAAAGCGGCCAAACCGTGCTTGTGTGGGGCATGCAGGAAGAGCTTCGGGTGGGTGTCACACCTGGAGCGGCACCGCCGCGTGCACACTGGGGAGAAGCCGTTCCGCTGCGGGGTGTGCGGCCGCGGCTTCGCCGTGAGCTCCCACCTGGAGCGGCACCGGCGGGTGCACACGGGTGAGCGACCCTTCCGCTGTGGTGACTGCAGCAAGAGCTTCGCCGTCAGCTCCACGCTGCTGGCACACCTGCGTACCCACGGCG
The DNA here is from genome assembly GCA_013186435.1 of Turdus rufiventris. Lineage (NCBI taxonomy): Eukaryota > Metazoa > Chordata > Aves > Passeriformes > Turdidae > Turdus > Turdus rufiventris. The sequence goes on from PYHW01010576.1 coordinate 22,426, forward strand.
CCCGGCCTGGCCGGCCCCACGCCTGCCCCAAGTGCGGGAAGGGCTTCAGCTCCCTGGCCGGGCTGGAGCGGCACCGGCGGCTGCACCGTGGTGAGAAGCCATACCAGTGCGGGCTCTGTGGGAAGGGCTTCTCCTGGAGCTCCCACTACGACCGGCACCGGCTCACGCACACTGGGGAGAAGCCCTTCTCCTGCGCCCACTGCGGAAAGTGCTTCGGCCGCAGCTCCCACCGCAACCGGCACCAGCGCACCCACGCCCAGCACGGCCCCGAGAAGCGCCACGTGTGCCCCGATTGCGGCAAAGCCTTCGGCCTCGGCGCGGCCCTGGCAGCCCATCAGCGCCTGCACAGTGCCGGCACCCGCAGCCCCCTGTCCCTGCTGCCGCCGGCATGGTGGGAGGGTGAACCACGAGGGGGGACGGGCGCACGCCCTGAGCTCTGGCCTGAGGAGCCCGGCTCTGCTTTGCAGAAGCATCCCACGCCTTCCTCCAGGGGCTGGGTGGCTAAAGCTCTCCTGCCCCTCGCTGGGGCCTGGAGGCCTGGGGAGGGGCACAGCCTGCAAAGCAATGCTGCAGCCCCACCAGAGCCCTGGGTGTCCCTTCCTCCTCCCAGCTCCTGAGGTGGGGCTGGGGTGCTCAGAGTCCCCCTCCTCTTCTGGGGCCACCCCTTGGCCAAGATGGGAGGGTGATCTGTGCTCCTAGCCCGGCACGGGAGAGGGCTTGGGGGGCCCAGGACAACCCAGAATGAGGTGGGGATGTGGGCTGACACAGTGGGAAGGAAGCACAGAGAGGGCAGAGAGGGTTTTGGGGGGAGATGGGGACAGGAGGGATGAGGGTGGGTTAGGGCAGAGGTGGATATCATTTGGGGTGGTGGGGAGACACTTTGCCCTGTAACCCTCCTCATCATCTGCCCTACTAGGAGCGGGGTAAAAGGGGGAACACAATTTGGGTGCATGGCAGGGTGAAACCCTGGGATTCTGAGGACAAACAGCTCAGAAAAGAGCCCTGGAGACCTGTACCCATCACCAGCACTGCTGGGACCTCCCCAGACTCTGCTCGGGGTCTACAAAGGACAGGTTGGGATGCATTAAGGTGCGAATGCTGGAGAAGCCAGGCCATATTTCCTGGGCTTAGAGTGACAGTAAAGTAGAAGGTAGTTGAGCCAAAAAACAAAACCTCTCCATGTGTGTTTGTGTGGTTTTGTCTCTGGGGAAGAAGAAGTTGCTTGTGAGGTTTCCTGCCTGGAGCAGGGAAAGCATCAGAGCCCACGGTCGGAGCACAACGAGACACAAGTGTCCATGAGATGCAGGGCTCCCAGTTTATTCCTGCCCTGTGCCAGCATCTCCTGCTCACCCTGAGCATCTTGCCCCCTCCGTCCCCTTCTCCCATTCACTGACAGCACAAAGTGGGCACAGCACCACTGGATTTTCGCATCAGAGCCAGCCCTGGTTCCCCCACCCTTCCCCAATAGAGCCAAATGCCATTTCCTTCGGGAACAGGCTCCCTCTGCCCCAGGTTGTCCCTTTTCTGAGGACTGCAGCAGGTGCAATGCTCACCCATTGCTGTGGGAAGACACCAGGGCAGATAAATGCCACTCTGTGCCACGGCAGAGCAGCCCTGTCACCCACCCCAGTGCCCTTGGTGTCACTTGGTGTCCCTTGGCTTGTCTCCAACACAAGCTTTCCCTCGGCTGTCTCTCTGCATCCATCACACCGAGGGGGTCTCAGTCCTTAGGGGTCACCGCTGTGAGCTCCAGGCACGTCCCCAACAATCTGTGTCCTGGCCAGGGGCGACGGCCCCACGGCCTTGGGGAGGTGGCTGCGGCGGTGCTTGGCGAGGTGCGAGCGCTGGCTGAACGCCTCGCCGCACTCAGGGCACTGGAAGGGCTTCTCGCCGGTGTGAACGCGGTGGTGCCGCTCCAGGTGGGACGCCCAGGCAAAGCCCTTCCCGCAGTCCCCGCAGGTGTGGCTCTTTTGCGTGGCATGGCCACGCTGGTGTGCCAGGAACAGGGGCGCTTCCCCAAAGCGCTTTCCGCAGTCACCGCACTTGTAGGGCCTCTCTGGCGAGTGGGTCTTGCGGTGCTGCAGCAGGTGAACCTTCTGGGTGAAGCGCTCGCCGCAGCTGCTGCAGGGGAAGGGCCGCTCGCCCGTGTGCACGCGCCGGTGCCGCTCCAGGTGCGACGCCCACACGAAGCCCTTGCCGCAGTCGGCGCAGCGGTGCGAGTGCTCCTGGCGATGGCACCGCTGGTGCCGCACCAGCGCAGGCCCCGCTCGGAACAGCTTCCCACAGTCCCCACAGCGCAGGGGCTTCCTGCCCAGGTGAATGCGGCGGTGCCGCGCCAGGTCAGAGCTCTGGCAGAAGGTCTTCCCGCAGACTGGGCAGCGGTGCGGCCGCTCGCCCGTGTGGCTGCGGCGGTGCTTGGCGAGGTGTGAGCTCTGGCTGAACGCCTCGCCGCACTCGGGGCACTCGAAGGGCTTCTCGCCGGTGTGGACACGGCGGTGCCGCTCCAGGTGCGACGCCCACACAAAGCCCTTCCCGCAGTCCCCGCACTTGTGAGGTTTGTCGGCGGCATGGCCGCGGCCGTGGGCCGCCAGCTCGGCCGCGACGGCGAAGCGCTTCCCGCAGTCCCCACATTTGTGCGGGCGGTCGCTGGCGTGGGTGCGGCGGTGCTGCCGCAGGTGCGAGCTCTGGCTGTAGGTCTCGCCGCACTCAGGGCAACCGAAGGGCCGCTCGCCCGTGTGCACGCGCCGGTGCCGCTCCAGGTGCGACGCCCACGGGAAGCTCTTCCCGCAGTCGGCGCAGCCAAACGGCCGCTCCCGGGCTGGTCCTTTTCCTCGCAGGGGTTTGGCACAGCTGAGTTTGGGAAGCACGGTGGGTTTGGGGGTCTCGGGGAGCACGGCTTTGTCTGGGCGCTTCGCTTTGCGCCTGTTGGAGCCGAGGGGCTTCTCCTGCTCCGGGCTGTGGGATGAGTGCGGTGCGAGCCCGGCACTGCTCTCCGATGCTCCGTTCTCTGCAGCTTTTTCACTCACCAGCCCCTGAGCTGCTGGGAAAGGGGAAAAACAGGAAAGGGTGAAAGTGTGAGGAGGAGGATCTAAAACAATGGAGTAGCAACAGGATTCTCCTTTAAAATTTCACTTTTCCACTCCCCATCCCCTGAGCTTCTGTGAAACAGGATAAGGAGGAAAAGCAGAAGGCATGGCCCTGACTGGAGCAAGGGAAAGATTTAAAACAATGGAGCAACAACAGGATTCCCCTTAAAAATCTTGTTTTCCCACAGAGGAGGAAGAGAGATGCAGCAGGGAGCTGATCCCAGTTGGAACTGGAAATGTGGAGAAGCCAAGGGCACTCCAGTGCCAGAATTTTCAATTTAAATTAATTTAGATCAATAACATTTTCCTGAAGAAAAAGAATTAAGAAGAGGCCTGGGGCCTGGGGAAATCCCTCTGGAAACTTACCCAGATCCCTCCGGCCCTCTTCCCAAACTGCTTTGCTTAGAGCAAGGAAAGGACAGGGGGATAAACAGCAAGGAGAGAGATTTTTGGGGTGTCCTTACCCAGGGCCATGAGGGTCTCGTAGCTCTCGTGCATCACGTCGAGGTACAGAGCCTTCTGCCGCGGATCCAGCAGCACCCACGGCTCCATGGCAGCAGGAAGCACCGGGACAACGCAGATTCCTCTCGGCACTCCCCAAAATCCCCTGCAGGGAGGAGAAACCGCTTGAAATCAAGGATTTCCCCCCCACAGCGGGATGCTTTTCCTGTGGTCACTTCGGGGAATATCAGCTTTCCACTGTCCCTCCACCCAGGACTAATCCAGAGGGTCAGTGCGGGAACAGCGGGGCAGGCGGTCCCTGCCTTCCCCCGCCTTTCGGGCAGACCCCAGCCCACAAAAACCCCTCCACAAAAACTCCCCAAGCCCCCGGGAATCAGCGTGGGGAGCATCCTCATCCCTGGGGAGCGCAGGGGCCTGGGGAGCATCTTCATCCCTGCGGAGCGCAGAGCTCCCCTCCGTCCTTGTCCCCAGAGAAGCTGCTGCTGCCGGGAACATCCCGCTTTGGGAGCCGAACCGTTTCCCGAACCGCATCCCGAACCCCATCCCGAACCTCATCCCGAACCCCATCCCGAACCTCATCCCGAACCGCATCCTGAACCGCATCCCGAACCGCATCCAAACAGCATCCCGAACCGCATCCCGAGCCGCATCCCGAACCGCAGCCCGAACCCCATCCCGAACCGCATCGCTGCCCCCCGTTACCTGCCGGCCCCGGCTCGGCTCCGCCCGGAATTTTCCTCCGCTGAGGCTGCAGGGCGGGGGCGATGCCCAGACCCCCCCTGCACGCCCAGGACCACCAAACCTCCCCCGGCAGGACACAATGGCGAGCTCGGCTCCGCTCCGGAAGCCCCAGCCGGTATCCGGGAGCGGCCGGGAGCCGCTCGGCTTCCCGGAGCCCTCTAGAGGAGGAGGATGCTGCGGAAAAAGTGAATAAATAAACGATTGGAGGATTCTGCTGCCGAGAAATTGAATAAATACAAACGATTGGAGGATGCTGCTGCCCAGAAAGTGAATAAATAAACGATTGGAGGATGCTGCTGCCGAGAAATTGAATAAATACAAACGATTGGAGGATGCTGCTGCAGAAAAAGTGAATAAATAAACGATTGGAGGATGCTGCTGCAGAAAAAGTGAATAGGAGGGTGAGGAAGGTGCCTGGCAGTGGCAGATGTCAGAGCGGCCTTAGGCACCGGACTTCAGACCCTGCTATCCCTGCTGTGTGAATTCTGGTCTAAAAATGCAGGCGTGGGTTCACATCCCACTTCTGTCACACATTTTTCCTAAAACCTCATTTTTTTATATAATTTTCTGTCTTTTTTTTTTCCCTATAACTGATAATTTTTTTTCCCTGTCATATCCACTCCCTTCAAACACCGGAAGCCCCAGTAAGACCCCCCCCAGTTCAGAACCTTCAGTTCTCCAAGAGAACCCCAATTCCTCAACCTGAGAGCGTCTCTGTGGCCTCCTCTGAATTTCCTCCATCAGCTCAACATCCTTGCCATGAGGAGAACCCCAATTTTGGCCGATTTCATCCAAGAAACTCCTCCCTGGTGCATTAATTTCTTCACTATCCTCCCAACCCCAAAATTTTGTCTTGGAGTCACACGAGTACCTGCAGCAGGTGCTGGGAATCCTCTGGGCAAGCAGGAAGTGACAAGAAAATGCTTTGAACGGGCATCTTTCCTCAGCAGGACCTGCCCATGCCTCTCCAACCTGTGCCTGCCGGCCCAGCGACTCATTAAAGCTAATTACCTCATTAATAAATCAACACGGGTTTTTCCTTCCCTGTGCTGTCATTTTTCATCTCTGCGGGGAAACGCTCCCAGGTGGAAGCTGCATTAATAATTCCATTCCAAGTGCTCTCCAGCACTCTCCCTGTGTCCCACACAACAGGTGGAATTAAATCCAACTTTTTCCCCATCAAGAAAAGCCAAGCTTAAATCCAGAAAGCAGCAATTTGGGCAGAAATCACCATCCCTTCTCCCGCCCTGTGATGCAACTGCAGGTGGAAACTCACCTTCCCGTAACCTTCAGGGAATCAGACGGGAGCGGGAAGATGGGAGGGACAACTTTTGCAACTGATGGATTGCTGATGCCCAGAAGGGAAAGCCTCATCATTGAGGCTGATCCCAAAACGACGTGTTGGGACTCGCATTAATCCGGGTCTTATCAGAACAATGTGGGAGCAGCTGCCTTCACTCCCAGGTCTCTGCTGCTCCTGGGAATGTGCATCCATTCCAGAGCCACTGTGCAATTCCCAAATCCCTCAGGAATTGTTATTCCAGGCGGAGAAAATGTGTGGTTTTGGAAATTCAGTGTTGACACCCCACAGGGGAGCAACCAGCAAACCACAAATCATAAAACACAAAACCACACCCAAACCAAGGGGGATTTTTTCCCAAAAAAAGATGATGCTTTTGCCTTTTTCCAATCCAGCTGGTGGATTTCCTGGATTTCCTTGAATGGAGACATGCTCCAAGCAAAAAAATAAAAAAAACAAAACAAAAAAAACACACAAAAAAAAAACCCCACAAAAAAAAAACCCACACAAAAAACCCACAAAAAACAAAAAAAACCCAAAAAAAACCACCAAAACAAACCAAAACAAAAAAACAAACCAAACCAAAACAAAACAACCAACCAAAAAAAACCCAAACAAACAAACAAACAAAAAAACCCAAACCAAACAAAAAACAAACGAACAAACAAACAAACAAAAAACCAAACAAAAAAACCCACCACAAACAAACAAACAAACAAACAAACAAAAAAACCTGAATCTGAGCACATCTGATTTCCAGGACTTGGGACTCTGCCACTGGATGGGTCCAGAGGAGGACCAGAATTCCCACAGTTGAGGCTGCAACCATCACTTCAACAGCACTGAAACTGCTGCTTAATCAAGCTGTGACCTGACTCACAGGGGCCAGGCTGGGCTCTGACTTTGTGGTTTTAAGCCAATTTTCTGTATCCATTGCATTTAATGTAATTTTTCTGTTAAATTGTAGCTATGATCTCTCACAAGGTATTTGTGTGGGGTTAATTTTCCCCTCTGGTTTTTACCTTCAGACCAGCACAACCAGGTGAGAATCCTGCAGGAACCATAAAAACACCCCTACACTCCACCAAAAAGTAAAATTCTGGGCAAAACCCATACTGTGGCTTCTCCTGAGGAAATCCCTTGAACAGCACCACAAGTTTCCATGTCCCAGGTCCAGCTAAACTGGGACATCCCATAAATGCAATCCTCAAAGAACCTTGACACGAATCTCCAAAATTCTGCCCAAATTTTGTTGGACTGAATGTTCATCAATTCTGAGATTTTTGTGATCGTCTTTAGTGAAGCCCAGTCCAAGAATGAAGACATGGTTCCTCAGATGAGCTGACGGTGCTTGGGAAGTCCAGGCTCTCCATTCTGGAAAAATGCTGGTCTCATTTATAGAAAATAACCAGTTTTTGTCATTTCAGAGAGTTCTGGATGATCTGTAAGGTCTCCTTCCCACAAAAACAATTCTCCATCCCCTCTATTCTAATGGAGGCAAGATCAAGCCAAAATTGTCAACACCCACGAGCATCCCGTAGATGAATTTTCCCTGGAAATGCTCATTTTCATCCCTGAAATCATATTTTGAATGCCAGCTCAAGGTCTGCCCGTGGTTCAGAAGGATCCCTGTGATGGTTATTCAGATTTCAGCAGGCTTTGTGTAATACCAGGAAAAAACCCGGAGCTGATTGTTCCCTTCTGGGAACTTGGTGCTTTGGAAGGGCAGGGTGTGGTCACCGCGCTGGGGTAAACATGGTACATCCCAAAACGTGCAGTGAACTGGCGGTGAGTAAAGGGGAAAAAAAAACTGCAGAGGAACTGACTGCGCTCAATTGCTGGTTCCCCTTCTAGTGACAAATCCCACTTCACTCCCTTCTGATTGGCAGAGGATTTTTGGAAGCATCAGGTTCTTTTTTTTTCCTTCCGTAAGCCAGGGTATAAAATGAATTCCAATCTCAGCAGAGGATTCATCTTCCTCCTGGAACGATGACTGGCACTGGTGAGTGACTCCTCCTCTCAGTCCTGGGCTCCCCGTGGGTTTTTTCTTTCCTCTTTGGTGTCTGGGTTTGGTGTTTCGGTTCCATCTGGTTCCATCTCTTGGCACCTCCTGAGAGCACAGCCCCAAACTTCCTTTTTCCAGCGGGAATATTCCATGGTCCCCTGGAGCTCCATGGGCAGGGGGAGACTTCCCTTCAAATCTGGGCTGATCCTGGTTTTTCAGGAAGCACAGGAGTGAGCTTGGGGTCTCAGGGCCATCCCAGAGGACGTTTCCATGCTCCAAGTCGGTGTTTTCCCCACATCCTCCCCAAAAACACCCGATGGAAGGTGGAGATCCAAGAGCCGGGTCTGGGGATGTGCTCTGATCTCCAAAATGGTCCGCAGCTTTTTCCCCAATCCAACTGTGATGATTCCGTGATCAGGGCAGGTCAATCCAACCTTATCCCACTGCTGACAGGACAGCCGGGGCTGATTATTCCTCAATATTTGTTACACAGCTCCAGGGGCTCTTGAAACACCTGCTCAGGTGTTGGATCCGGGTAAAAACCCCACAATTCCCAGGGATTTTCCAGCAGTGAGAATTACCCAAAGCAGGGTTTCCAAAACTTTTTGTTTTTACCCTGAAAGAAAACTGGCAGCACTCAGGAAAAGGAGAAGAAAACGAAAGTTGTTCTTATTCTGAAAAACAGAAACCAAAACCGGGAAAACCCCGAGGTGGGGTGGGGATGGGACAGAGCGTGGTTCTCAGCCCGAATTTTCTTTCAATGTGAAAATGTTAAATAACATTGTGTCTGTTCTGGTGGAAATGGTCATTTCGGGTCTGTTTGCTGTGGGCATCTCAAAGGCAAAATAATTTTAAAGGAGAGGATTTTAAATTGGGAGGGATTCTTACAAGGAGGGGATTTTAAAGGAGGGAATTTTAGAGGAGTGAATTTTAAATGAGAGTAAAATTCTCTAAAATCAAGCAGAAAATTTTAATTAGAGAATTTTAAAGAAGATATATCTCATCTCTCTTCATCCTACTAAATTGTCCATCTTTCTGTGAAATTTTATCTCTCCGTCTCCTGTCTGTGCGAGTCTGCATCAGATCATCTGCCCAATCTTCTCTTTTCCCTCCACCCTTCACATAAAAACTCCCCAAATTACCCAGGTGTGGGAAAGGTCGCTGGGGATGAGATGCTTTGATTCTTTGCACATGAGTGACACTAATTACTGTCCTTGGAAGCTTTGGAGCTTATTCTAAGGAGGTCAAAGTCATTTTGGGAGCTCACCACAGCAACTGCACGAGCAGAACATGAATGTGGAGAACTAAAAAATCATCTATGGGTTAATTTCGGTTAAAAATGGGAATCACCGTCGCTGACATCACTTGACACCCTCCGTGACGGCCCTACTGGTGCCAGGGATTTCACAACCACCCCAATTCCTCTTTTTGGTCTTGGCTATCGACATCCTTGTGCCCTCAGCAATGTCCCTGAGTGCCAATGCCACGTTTCTCCCTTCTCTTCTCCCCAGTCCTCTTCCAAATCCTCCTGCTCGTGGGTCTCCTGAGCGCCAAGCACTTCCCGTGCTTCCCTGAGTACTGTCTCCGTGACCAGGACTATGAGGAGCTGCTGGAGATTGCCCAGGATGGGCTGAAGCCCACGGCTCACCCAGCGCACGTGGTCGTGGTGGGCGCGGGCATCGCGGGGCTGACGGCAGCCAAGCTGCTGCGGGACGCTGGACACAAGGTGGGAATTCCACCAGGCTCTCCTGAGCTCAGTTCCTTCCTCTGAAGGTCTTCCAGGCTGCTGAGGGAAAAGGAAATGCAGTGGTGGAAGGAGATTTGTCTCCAATAATTTCCCCTGGCGTTGGTTGCACAAATCAATCGAGCCCTTTGCGTTCTGTCCCCAGGGCAGCAGAAATTCCAGGGGTTCCCAAACCGTCCCAAGGCACCTGTGAGTCTCAAAGAGGGTTCCCAAGGCACAGAGGGACAGATTGGTGCTGCTTTCAAAGCCCTGAACCACCACGAGAGCCTTCCCACCAGAGCTGGTGTCCAAATGCAGCCCAGGAGTTGGGAAATGAGAACCTGCCCCAGAGGCAGAGGTGTCTTGGCCAGCAGAGAAGGGTTTGGATCTGCAGGTGCTCCATTTCTCATCTGAAGGGGATCTGTCCCATCCTCTGGACCACGTTTTGGGGGTGATTCACTTTTTTAAAAAGCCATTTCCCAAACACATCCGATCTTCCCCCAATTTTTTCAGGTTACCATTCTGGAAAGGAGCAGCTGGGTCGGGGGGCGGATCCGGACGTTCCGCCCCGAGGGGCAGGACTGGTACGTGGAGCTGGGACCCATGCGCCTGCCTGGCAAGCACAGGTGAGGGCGTGTCCACCCCTGTGGTCAGCTGAGGGACCGTCCCCATCGCTCTCCGGGTTCGGCATCCCTGCCAAGGGGACAAAACGCTTTGGTGGCAGAGCTGAGGGCTTGGTGTTGGCTCTCGGCACCGTCACCCTGCCCTTCCTCCAGGCTTGTCCGTGAATTCATCCGCCAGTTCAACCTGAAGCTGAATCCCTTCATCCAGAGGGACAACAACACCTGGTTCTTCCTGAGGGGGGCTCGGGTCCGGGCTGAGGAGGTCAGCAGGAACCCTGACATCCTGAATTACACGGTGACGCCGTCGGAGAGGGGCAAGAGCGCCGTCCAGCTGTACCGGGAGGTCCTGGACAAGGTACGAGGGTTTCCCTGAGCGATGAGCTGGGGAAGACTTGGCCATGAGCTGGGCAGCACTCAGCCCTAAGCTGGGGAGGAACAGGATCCTTTTGGAGTGAAAAGCAGAGCGGTTCCTTCAGAAACAAGGGCAGGTGGCTGCAAAACCCCTCTGTCCACAAGAAATCTTTTGGAAGGAGTCCACCAGGACTTGGAGAGCAGAAAATTCCACACTGAGGCGCAGTTGCCTGAAATTTGATGCCCAGAAGTTTCAGGGGTTATCAAACCCTGAAATCCTGGGAGAATTTTGGCCGTCACTTTGGGAAATGGATCTTTTTCCAGTGAAAATATTGATGTTTCTTCTCCAGGCTTTTAAGAAGTTCCAGACCACTGACTGCAGGAAGTATCTGGCTCAACACGACTCCTTCTCCACCAAGGTAATGGGCTGGGGCTCAAGGGCAAATTTAATCCCAGCTCTTGATAATTAACCTGCTCTCCCTGCTTTGAGAATGATATGCCTGTGTCACTCTAATCCCATCCTTTGTCACCTTGTGGATGCTTTTCCCTAATGAATGATCCCTTCTACTTAAAAAGTGCTGAGGAAGGGGCCCTGACTGAGGCAGCAAGCTCAGGCTGTGTCTCCTCCTGGGCTCTCCAGGAATATTTGATCAAGGTTGGGGGGCTGAGCCGAGGCGCTGTTGACATGATCGGTGACTTGCTGAATGAGGACTCGGGGTTTTACCTGTCCTTCCTCGCCTCGCTGTGGGACTTCAACATCTTCTCTGAAGAGAGGTGAGTGCTGTCCCTTCACCCAACCCTGTTCCCACAGCAGGAAACACCAAAGTGACTCCAAACAGGAGCCACTCACAGCTCCTTGGGGCCTCCAGGCTCTGCTGGTGTCTCCAGAAGAGCTCAGGTTTTTACCCCACACCTCCTGCTTCTCCTTCCTTTACAGCTTTGACGAAATCACCGGCGGGTTTGACCAACTGCCCAGAGCCTTCCACAAGGCACTGCCCAACGTCGTCCAGTTCAACTGTACTGTGGAGAAGATCATGACGAAGGGCGACAAAGTCCGGGTGTTCTACCGCGCTCCCGACACGCTGGCCCCCACCATTGTCACTGCAGACTATGTCCTCGTCACCTCCAGTGCCAAGGCCACCAGGCACATCCAGTTCCTGCCGCCGCTGTCCCCCGCCAAGGCCCACGCCCTGCGCTCCATCAACTACGCGAGCGCCTCCAAAATTATCCTGGCGTGCTCCGAGAAGTTCTGGGAGAAGGACGGGATCCGCGGAGGGTACTCGGTCACCGACCGCCCCTCCCGCTTCATCTACTACCCCAGCCACAACTTCTCCAGCGGGGTGGGCGTCATCCTGGCTTCCTACACCTGGAACAACGACGCCGAGTTCTTCCTGCCCCTCACGGACGAGAAGAGCCTGGACGTGGTGCTGCAAGACCTGGCGGACATCCACCAGGTGAGCAAGGAGTACCTGCAGTACACCTGTGACCAGCACGTCATCCAGAAGTGGCAGCTGGACCAGCACTCCCTGGGGGCTTTCGCTGCCTTCACCCCGTACCAGTTCGTGGATTACTCGCAGGCCCTGTTCAGTCACGAGGGCCGGGTGCACTTTGCCGGGGAGCACGCGGCGCAGCCCCACGCCTGGATTGACACCGCCATGAAATCGGCCATCAGGGCCGCCAGCAACATCCACCACGACAGCGGCGCGGCGCCGGACACGGACACGGAGACGGAGAGCTCTGGGAGACTCACGCGGAGGGAAGAGCTCTGAGGGTGCCCCAGCCGCCTTTGGGTGATGTGAATCCGGTTCTTAACAGGAAAAATCGGCAGAATTCATCGGCAGCGCAAAGAATTGGGTGTCTTGAAGCAGGACCGACTGGTTCAACATGTGGTGGGAGAGGAGGGAGTGCTGGAATAGCGGATCAGAGTGATAAACATTTAATGGGGGTAGGAGGGAGCACTAAAACCAGGCAGTGGGTTCCAGGACTCTGCTGTTCCCCTTGTCCACCGCTGTAATTCCCGGTTTATTTCCATGCAAGGCATTTCATGGCATGACAAGGTGAAATAAAGGTGGGAATTTCTGATTTCCTTGTGTCTGAGGGCAGTGTCATCACAAATAAACGGCGTCGCCACACTCCAGCCCCGTGGGCACTCATCCCACCCCAGAATTCGGGAGAGAACCCGGTGCTTCCTCACCATCCTCCCCTTTGATCAGTCCAAGACAACTAATTAATTAATCAATGCTAATTCCTGTTATTCCCCACAGCACCAGCCAGGATGTGATCCCAGTCTCTTCCACCTAAAGTGTGGCCTGTGACAAGTTGATCCAAATTTATCAAATAAATCCTCCTGAATCTTCAAAGCAAATCCAAGCTTTTGCTGGAGCTTCTCCTCCCACCAGTAATTATCCTAAATTCTGTAGCCTTGGAAACTCCATCTGTGCTGCAGGTGGGATTTTTGGGACAGGATCAGAGTTGAAAACGTGGGAAAAAAGAGGAAGCAGAAAGGTTTCAGTGCTTGGTTTGTGAACTCCATGGAATTTGGGATCCCTTGAAGCTGCTCCAAGCTGGAAGGACCCAGCTCCCAGGATGGAGCTGACACAGAGCCCCCGGCCATGGGAGGGGAGGGCTAAGGACAATTAAAAACTCATTAACAGCTCACTAATGACTGCTTCGAGGGAAAGGAAAAAACCCTTGGTAACGTCCCTGGGTGGGCTCGAACCACCAACCTTTCGGTTAACAGCCGAACGCGCTGACCGATTGCGCCACAGAGACCTGGAAGTGTGGGCAAAATTGGGGCAAAATGACAGAAAAGTCAAATTTCACGAGATTCTACCGAATCAGAGCGGTGAGGATGGCGAAGGAGTTTGTGGATGAAGATCACAGATTGGAAATTAGGGTGGGGATGGAGATGAGGATGAGGATGAGGACGAGGATGAGGATGGAATGGAAACAGGAATGAGGATGAGGAGGGAGGCACCGAGCAGAGGAAGGCTCGGGGGCGGTAAACGCCAAGGTAGCGTGGCCGAGCGGTCTAAGGCGCTGGATTAAGGCTCCAGTCTCTTCGGGGGCGTGGGTTCGAATCCCACCGCTGCCAGTGGTTTTTTTTCCTGCCTTTTTGTCTCATTTTCTTTCCTCCCTCCCCACACCGGAGAAGATTGGAATTTAAAATCAAAACAAAAAAAGTCCCCAGTATAGTAAAAAAAAAAATACAAGCACAAAAACAAAAAAACTCAAACCGAGAACAAAAATTGTATAAAGAAAAAAATCCCCAAAAAAACTCCCAACAGAAACAAACACCCAAAACAGTTTAAAACCGTCAAATATAAACCAATTTTAAATCGTCAAATATAAAACAATTTAAAAACTCAAACAACGTCAAACTCACAACAAAAAACGAAACAAAACAAACAAAAAACCTCCACAAATAAGTCCCAAATAAAAAACCCCATCCACACAAAAAAATGAAACCCACAACAAAAAAAAAAATTAAAAAGCGAAAAGACCCAACAAAATTAAAACACCACACACAAGAAACCCCCAAGCAAGGAAAAAAAACCCGTCCGAAACCAAAGACAAAAAACACACACGCACACAAAAGAAAATCAGAAGAGGAAAACAGAAATAAACAGGAAAGAAAAAGGGAAACGTGAAAGAAAAAGGGAAAAGTGAAAGAAAAAGAGAAAAGTGAAAGAAATAGGTGGGGGGAAAAGAAATGGGCAGAAAGAAAAGGAAATGGGCTCGTCCGGGATTTGAACCCGGGACCTCTCGCACCCAAAGCGAGAATCATACCCCTAGACCAACGAGCCGCTGTGATAACGCGCCTTTCAGATTTCATTCTGTGCTCAAATGGGTCCGATCCCGGCACTCCCGGACTCCCTTCCCGGTACCGACATTCCCGGGCTCCATTCCCGGCCCCCGGACCCGATCCTGATCCCGGGGCACAGAGAGAAATGACGAAAATCTTTTGGATGAGGAAGAAAAACTAAAACGGGGAGAAAAAAAAAAAAAAAAAA
>PYHW01010576.1:41040-53544 GCA_013186435.1 Turdus rufiventris
TTTTTTTTTTTTTTTTTTTTTTTTTTCCTTTTTGTCCCCCTCTCTTTGGCTTTGCAAAGTACAACCACAATTTCGAGTCTTTGCTCTGGGCACTAGGTCTGAAATATTTTTTTTACCTTTTTCACCTCGTCCCAGCTCGTCCTGCAGGTGCTCTGGAAAGGAGAGACAGGGACATAAGTGGTGACCCCAGACAGACAGACAGACAGACAGAACGGAGCCCCGAGTGTCCCTGGGGAAACTGAGGCACGGAAGCATCAGTGAAAGCTGAGGATGGAGCAGCAAACAGGGGAGAATCCCTGTCAAAAACATTTAATTTTCATTAAAACCCCCTCCGGGCATGAAGAAACATTTAAACCACATTTACCACGCCCTGCCACATCTCAGCTCAGGAATTTCCTTTGAGCCAATTCTTGCCCCAGGGTGCAACTTCCATTTAAATTTTTTTTTCCCAGAGCTGCTCTTTTTGGGGCATTTTGCCTTTCCAGGTCTCTCAGCATCACCTCGTGGTTTCTGCTTTACTGCAAACCCAGGGCTTGGAAATGTCAGCATGAAACTCCTTGAAATTAAAGGTTTTATTGCACCAAAACTGTGGCTCACACTCAAAACTGTTTCAAAAACAACCCCACATTTCCTTCCCCGCAAACCTGGCTGGGACCAGAACCAGAACAGGGATCTGCAGAGTTCCCTTCCAGCCGATTCCTGCTCCTATTTTGGTGCCCAGGAGCCCCGGAGCAGCGTCCACCCCTCCCTCCCGCTGCCAGGAAAGGCCAGGGATTATTTTTAAACCCTTCCTGCCCACCTCGGAATTTCTTCAGGACCTTCTCCAGGACGACAGTTTTGAGGGAGAAGTTGCAGACGTGCATCTTCATGTCGGTGCAGACGGGGACGGGTTTGTGGCACTTCACGTCGTCACTCCTGCCGAGGAAAAGGGAAAAACCTTGAGGGAATTGTTGATTTTCCCCCATTTCCATCCCCTGCTCCTGCCCCAGCCCCCCCAGATGATCTCATTGAGATTTCGCCCCCCTTGGGGGAGGAAATCAGGATTTGGGGTGGATTTTGGGGTGATGGGGGGATATTTTTGGGGGTCCTGCTGCAGCTCCAGTGTTGTTTTAGGAGCTTGGGGTGCCTGAACTGCACTGCTGAGGGAATTCTGTGTGAGCAAATACGGGAATTTGGGGTTTCTGGTCTCACTCGACCCTTGAAGAAACCGGCAGGAAAAAGACACTGAAATTCAGATTTCCAAGAGGCTGGAAGAGGCCCGGGGCTCGCAGAGAGTGGGAGGTGAATTCAATTGTCCCTGTGGCACCTGGGGTGTGGACATTGACCTCCAGACAGGGCTGGGGAGGGGAGGGCGCTGAGGGCAGAGGGAACAGCAGAATTCCACACCTGCTAATGGTGGCTGTCACATCCTGGAAAGGAAGAAGAGAGACGGAGTGAAATCCCGGTGTTCTGCATCCCCGAGCGATTCCCACCCCTCAGACCCCTCCATCCCTGCTGGATCCACGCCTCGGGTGTGGATCGCAGCTCCAGGAGGTGCCATCCCCACCCAATCCCATCCCACTCCCAGTGCTTCAGGCTGGAAATTTCCTTCAGAGCCCTCCCAGGCTCGCCCAGCCCCGAGCAGCCTCTCCAGGTGAGTTTAGGACCGACAAAACCCTAAAACCTCTCCAGCTCATCCCCCGGTGTCTGACTGCTGCTGGGAACCCACAGCAGCATCCTCGGGGATGTTTTTGGGGTGTCCCTGCTGGTCTCCCCCTTCTGTCTCACGTGAAGCGTTGAGGGACGGGAGGTGCCTGAAAAACCCAAAATTCACCTGCCCCAAACTGGGCAGCTTTGCACCTCGGCCTCTCCCTGATTTCCCACAGTCTCATCACCCCCAGAAAAAGCTGGGATTCCTCTGGTGCGTGAGATGGACGAGGAAGTGATCTTCCCCCGGGCAGACTACGGAGGTAATTCAGGTTCAATAAAATTGCAACACTGCGAACACTAAACCGAGCCATTATTTGCCCGTTCTGGTGCCCTTAAAACAAATTCCAGAGCCCACACAAAGCCAGAGTCAGCTCCCAGGGGCTGAAAAAGGACCCTGGAGCCAGCCCAGAGTTCCCAACCTGCTTTTTAATAAAATACCAGCAATTGTTCTGGGGGTTTCTCGTGGGCACCAGCGCCGTCTGCACAGAGTGCAGCGAGTTTCCACCCACAGCCAAGCCCTGAAACCGTCTGCAAATATTGACAGCGCCCAGAAGGCAACCCGGGAGGGAATTTAACCCTGTGCAGGTCTGGGGGAGCCACAGCACGATCTGCTCAGTTCAGTAAAAACTCCTTTCAAAGCTCACCCATGGCCCTGCTGCCTTTTGGGGTGGCATGAAAAGCTCTAGGATTTCAGGATTTTGGGCACCCTGGGCTGTTTTCCCAGCCTGGAAAGAAGAGTTTGGTCTAACTCAGCTCTGAACCAAGGGCTTGGGGGTGCTGGAGAAGTTCAGGGAGGGGAAAAATTAATTAAAGTTGAAGAGGACACTCTGTTACAGGGTGTTCCTCAGCTTCGGGCACTCAGACACCTCCTCGAACCATCCACTCATCAAACACAGAATAGAAAAGGACTTTTACCCCCAAAAACCTCTTCAGGACATATAAACACATTGAAAAAGGAGGAATAAGTTTGTGGCTAAGCCCTGACATCTCACCTTGAGGAACTCGAGCATGGGCTGCTGGATTTTCTCCTCCAGCTCGGTGATGAGCTTGTTGAGGAGCGTGATCTCCTTGGAGAGGTCAGTGATGTTCTCGTTCTGCCTCTTGGAGATGTTCTTCTCCATCTTGTCCAGCTGCCCCAGCAGGATGTGCTCCTGGTCGTGCAGGAACTGCCGCAGCCGCTCGAAGTCCGAGAGCAGCTTCTGCCGCTCACCCTCGATGGTTTTCTGGGAATGAAACACCAGGAGTTCAGCAGAGGGGTGACAGGTGAGTTTGGTGACACCGGGGGCCTCCCTCTGGGGAGGGGTGGAGAATGGCAGGGGACACTTCTGGACAAAAGCCTTGGGAAGCCGTGGGAGAGTCCAATCCTCGTCCCTCAACTTGTCCTGGAGGGGGAAGGTCTGGGGGAGAAATTATTCCCAGTGGTCTGGGGGAGGAATTATTTCAGTGGTCTGGGGGAGGAATTATTTCAGTGGTCTGGGGGAGGAATTATTTCAATGGTCTGGGGGAGGAATTATTTCAGTGGTCTGGGGGAGGAATTATTTCAATGGTCTGGGGGAGGAATTATTTCAGTGGTCTGGGGGAGGAATTATTTTCTGTGGTCTGGGGTTTTTTTCCCTTCTCCTGCCACAGGGTTGATGTGCTGAGGGAAAGGAAGGGGGAAGGAGCCAGCCCCGCTCTGAGGTGCTCCAGAACCATCCCCGAGCTCTGCTGAGGCTCTGGCTGATGATGCTGGGGCCGGGAGGAAGGAGAAAACCATCCCTTCCCTTTTTCGGACACTCCAGACTCCCCCTCCTGCCCATCCCGGGACCCACCAGCAGCTCCTGGGTTTTCTTATCGTCGTTCACTTTGAACTCCAGCAGCTCCTGCCGCTCCTTCCGCAGGAAATCCAAGCGCCCCTGGATTTTCTCCTGGGAACGAGAGAAGAGGATGCTGCCCGCGCTGCTTTTCCTCCTTCCCTCTGCCTGCAGGGTTTGCTCTTTGGTCGGGTGGGATGGGGAAGGAGGAAAACGCGGAATGCGCTTGGAAATCCCTCGGGCTCAGCTCCACCCCAAGGACCTCTCCCCAAAAAAAGGAACGGAGGATGCCGGGGTCGGGACGCGCCCTGCTCCCCCTCAGCTCCTGGCGCAGACAAAAATCAGCCCGGCTTTATTAAACCTCGCTCATCTCTGGAAGCTCTCCCAGCCCCCAGAGAGCCGCGGGTGCTCGGTCCCGTCCCCAGAACCCGCCCCAGAAACCCGGGGAGCGCACATCCCCGGAGGACGCGTCCCCCCAGCATTTCGGGAGGCTGGGAAGCACCGCCAGCTCTTCGAGCGAGCCCAAACCGCGGGGACAAACCCGGGGAGCCTCCCGGACGGACGGACGGACGGACCTTGTACTCCTCGGAAGCCTCGTCCACGGGCACCACGGCGTGGGGCCGGTGCTCGCGGGACCTGTCGCACACCACGCAGATGGTCCTGCGATCGTCCTTGCAGTAGAGCTTGAGCGCCTCGCGGTGCTTGGGGCACAGCCCGTCCTCCTCGGCGCCCTTGGCCCCGCGCAGCGCGAACTGGCTGATGATCTCGGACATGTTCGCCAGCTGCCTGTTGGGGCGGAAACTTCTCTGCTGGAAAACCTCCCGGCACTGCGGGCACGGGAAATCCATCTCCAGGTCCTTCCAGCTCTTGACGATGCACGCCCGGCAGAAGTTGTGCCCGCACTCGATGGACACGGGGTCCTTGAAGAACTCCAGGCACACGGAGCAGGTGGCTTCGTCTTGCAGGTTACCGGGCAGGAACACGGCTGCCATGGCCTCTCTCCTGCGGGCAGGAATGGTTTCGGGGCTGGAGAGGCAGGGCTGGAGAGCCTGGACTGGCACCCGGCCCCGGGGGCGGTGCTCTGCCCGGAACGCGGCCGCTGCCCCCGTCACTCCGCAGGGTCCGGTTTCCCCAGCCCAGGGACGGGGAATTTACAGCCCTGGGGGACGCGAGGAGAGCAGGAGCTCTGCTCTCTGCTTCCAACAAACCCCGACCTTCCTGCCTTTTTTTTTTTTTTTTTTTTTTTCTTTTCTTTTCTTTTTTAAGCAGGGAGGTGGAAGAGGAAAATCTTTCGGGACACACTCCGGTTTTGGGGTGTCACCGGCTCTGGATGGAGCTGATTTATGGCCGAGCTGGTGCTGGGGGCTTGTGCGGAGCAGCTGCTCCAGGCTCGGATCCAGGAACCAGCTGAGCCCTCGGCAAAGTCCTTTTCTCCCCTGAAACTTCAGTTGGGGACTCAGATGACCCGGTTGAGCTCCAGGGCTCATCGAGGGCCATAAAAAGCAACAGGAGAAAAGGATGCAAAGCCCTTATCAAGATCTGCGGGCGGGTTTCCCAAATCCAGAGAGATCAAACTCGGGATTGGAGTCCTGATATCTCAGAATAAAATAGCCAGAAATATTCTGTGCAGGTTTGGAGGTCGTGCATTAAATGGGAATGATAATTAAAATAAATGCGGTTTCTCCGGGGCTGGGGTTGTCCCTAGCGTGGTAATTTCCAGCTGAGACTTCACCAAGTTCTCGCCATGGCAAACTGGGACAGGAGGGAGTGGCGGTCGCCCGGGGACTGGCGGGGCTCAGGTTACCATGGGCTGGGAAATTGGGATCCTCCCGAGAGCGATTTGTCTCCTCCTAATGAGGACCTGAAATCGGACCGGATTCATAAATTCTGATTTGAAAGCCAGGCCCTGCTGTTCCAACACCTCTGAGTCGGCATCTCGGACACATCTGGAACTGTGAGGAGGGGACCACAAATCCCGAGGTTCTGCTGGAGCAATTAATGAACAAAACCAGTCCTGAAATTGTCCCGCAGAGAGCATCGCCACCTCTGTGCGTGTGCCCCTTCTCATATATCTGTACGTTTATATATATATTTATATGTATTTAAATATTTTATATATTTTTATATATCGAAATATATCACTCCCTATGGAAGGGGAAATCCTTCTCTCCCACCTGCCGTTTCTTTTATCTGTAAATTAACACCAAATGTGAATTTTTCCCATTCCACGTATTTCTGCAGGGCAGGGATGAGGTGGTGCCTGCGAACCGGGGGTGAATCCTCACCCCAGGAAAAGAGCGAGGCCCCGACAGAGCCGGGACAGCGAGGGAAAAGCGAGGAGAGCGAGCTGGGAGAGGTGGACCCCGCAGGGACTGAGGGACCCCGCAGGGACAAAGGGACCAGCGCACCCCGAGCCCTCCCCGCTCCCCGGCTGCCCCCGCGTACCTCGGAGCGGAGGCGTCGGGAAGGGGCGGCCGCCCGAAGCGCCCGATCCGCCCGAGGTTTTGCGTCGGGACGGGTCTAGACGGGGCCAGCTGGGCGGCCAGCCGGGTGGCCGCGGGGTCCCAGCGGGACGGGGTCCGGCGGAAAAAACCGGCGGCGGCCGCGGCTGCCTCGGACATCGCTGCCCCGCTTGAGCTCGGGCTCCTCGCCGGCCCCCGGGTGCCACATTTGTCCCCTGTGTCACCACCACCGCCCTCCCGTCTCACTTACCATTCTTTCCCCTCCCCCATTGCTATCCTGGGCACCCTCCGAGGTTTTTCCCTCCTCCTCCTCCTCCCCGGGCGCTCGGGCTCTGCTCCTCTCCTCTCCTCCGTGCCAAATTTCTTTTCCCTGCCCAGGGCCGGGATCGCGTTTCCAGCGCCTCCCTCCACCTGTCCCCGAGCCCGGGCCCTGTCCCTGGGGTCTCTTTAACCCTCTCCAGGAGCCTTCCAGAGGCTCAGTGGGGAAGGAGCGAAGCTTTTCATCCCCAAACGGTCAATTATTAAACTCGTATTTGGGGGAAAGGGGCAGGAATTTCTCCTGTGGGGCTTCTCCCGCCTACCACAGGTGCGTTGGTCAGGTGAGGAGAACTTGGGACACCCCAAGCGACAGGAAAAGGGAAAATAAATGGAAAAGGCAGCGCGAGTCCCTATCAGATAAATTCCATTGCCTGTTAATATCTAGATCAATGAATCTACTGGATCCTGCATTTCCTCTGGCTCCCTCCTGCTCCTCTCCCAAAATTCCCAGACAGGAACTTCCCAGGGGGAAAAAAAAAAAAAAAAACAAAACCAGGAAGCTCCTTGTCCCGTCCTTGGGTTTTGGGTGTCGGGATCGTGTTCGGGGCCACCAGGAACGCTGAGGAAACAAGGACACGAGCCAGGCACAGCCGCCAGAGCCGAGCCTGAAGGTTTATTTTAGAGCTGGTATTAAATCAAGCGAGCCTCGGGGGGGCCGCGCTCGCCGATTGCGGGTCCGGGATCGGCTGGAGGAGCTCGGGGAGCCCGGTGGGTCAGTCCGCCGGCTCCTGGCCCCACTCCTCGTTGCACAGGTCGGTCTCGCAGCACGAATAACGGGAGGTCAGGCGCGATTCGGCGTCCGACGCTCGCTCCCGGCCGCAGTTGAGGGCGGAGGTGCAGCCCTGCTGGTAGTAAAGGGTCACCTTCCCTGCGGGGAGAGGAGAACGCCACAAACGCCGTAAAAATCGGGATTCGGGCTCTGAGGAGAGACCCAGCTCTGAAATACACCCCAAATCAATTCACAGCTTGGTTAAACTAACAGAAAAAATCAGGAGATGCGCCCAGAGCGGGGGTGTCTCCCTCGGCTTAAAAACGAATTTTGGAAAATTTTGGGACAGCATCCATGGAGAGGATGAGTTCGACCCCTCCCATCCCTGCAGCTTTCTCTGCCCATCCACGGGAGCAGTTCGGATTTCCAGGGATGGGGAGAAGCCCCCGAAGGCACGGGGAGGATGAGGAGGGCCGAGGAAGGCCGGGCTGACGCACCCAGGCTGGCTTTGATGAGTGCGCATTTCTCCCGGCGCTCGCAGCTCGTCACGTTGGAGCCTCGCAAGCAGCCCAACAAGGGGATCTTGTACTTGCAGACGTGGCATCGCAGGGCCTGGGCTGCGGCGGGGAAAACGGGGTGAATTTTGGGAAGAGCCGGGAGAATCCTGCTGGGCTGAGCCCTGCTAAGCCCGGCTTAGTCCCCGCTCACCCGCTCCGACGCACAGGACGAGGCTCAGCCCCAGCAGGAGCAGCTTCATCCTGAATTTTCTGCGGTTCCCAGCCCGGCCCGGCACTCCCTGGAACGAGAAGGGGTCAGGAATTCATTCTTGGGATGAATCCCCGCGGTGCTCAGCCCTGGGATGGGATGGGGAGAAAAATCCAAACGCTCCCGGGGGCAGAACGAGCGGAGAAAAGCTCGGTTTGCCTCTGAGAAAATCCTTAAAAACCGAATTATGAGGAATTCTGGAGGCTTTGGGAGTTGTGGTTGCAGGGCAGGAGCGTGGAAGAATCTGATGAGGAGAAAAAGAATTTTATTGCCAAAGTGCTGAACCCAAACCGCAAATAAAATGGAAAAAAAAATCAGATTTTGGTAAATGAAGGGGTAAAACAGGAATTTGCCGCCCAACGTGGGGCTCGAACCCACGACCCTGAGATTAAGAGTCTCATGCTCTACCGACTGAGCTAGCCGGGCTGCTGGAAAACTACTTTTTCCACTATTTTTTCAATTTTAAAAAATATTTTTAAAATTTTTTTTTTAGAATGTTTAACCATCTAAAAATTAAACAGATTTATTTTTTATAATATATAAAAATAGGAGTAAGAAATATAAAAGTATAGAATATAAAACTATATGGAAATAATAAATAAGTATTTGTGCATTATAACATAGGATATATTTATGTGCTGTAAATATGTTTTATCTATTCATTTACATACTAGATGATGTACTTATATTTTTTATATGTATTTATGCATAAACAAGATACCATATAATAAATTTCGTATCTTTATGCATTATTATTTGTGTTAAAATATATTTATATTTATATTTTATATATAAAAGTGCATTTAAACTTACATAGATAATATTTTGTGTATTTTATATAGTACCTGTTATATATTAAAAATAAAAATAGGTTAAAAAATCCTTTTTCCCGGGAACTGTGAAGAGATGTTGGGAAGATCCCGACGGACATGGAGTGCACAAGGACGAACCCAAAAATCCCCAAAAATCCCCATTAAAATCCCAAAAATCCATAAAAAAAAAACCAACTCCCCCCAAATCCCCAAAAATCTCCAGAAATTTCCCCCAAAAAACCACCAAAAATCCCCCCCAAAATCCCCAAAAAAATCCCCCCAAAAATTAAAAAAAAAATCCCCAAAAGCNCAAAAAAATCCCCTAAAAATCCCCCAATAAATCTCAAAAAAATCCCCAATAATCCCCAAAAATCCCCAAAAATCCTCTCCAAAAATCCCAAAAATCCCCAAAAACTCCCCACCAAAAACTCCCCAAAAAAATCCCCCCAAAATCCCCCAAAAATCTCAAAAAAATCCCAAAAAATCTAAAAAAAAAATCCCCAAAAATCCCACAAAAATCTCCAAAAAATCCCCCAAATCCCCCCAAATCCCCCAAAATCTCCAGAAATTTCTCCAAAAATCCCCAAATTCCCCCAAACTGGCCTTACCCAGCTGTCGGCTCCTCCCGGCCTCGGCCCCGGCCCCGAGCTCCCTTAAATCCCCACGCTGCCCTCGGGGCCTGAACGACCCCGAACCCGGGAACAATGATCGGGAACAGCTGGACAAACGGACAGCTGGACAAACACCGGGACAGCTGGACAAATGGACAGCTGGACAAACACTGGGATGGAGAGCTGGACAAAGGGACAGCTGGACAAACAGATACCAGGATGGACAACTGGACAGACACCTGGACAAACACCGGGACAAACAGACAGCTGGACAAATGGACACCTGGACAGACACTGGGATGGACACGGGATGGAAACCTCGACAGAGATGGGATGGACACCTGGACAGACATCTGGACGGACACCGGGATGGACACCTGGACAAACGGACAGCTGGACAGAGACGGGATGGACAGCTGGAAAAACAGACACCTGGACAAACAGACACCTGGACAAACAGACACCTGGATGGACACCGGGATGGACAGCTGGACAAACGGACACCTGGACAGACACAGGGATGGACACCTGGACAAAAGGACACTCTCATTTCTGAGTTTTTGGGTTTATTTTGGTTGTATTGGTGCTTTTTCGTCTGTTGCTTTGTGGGTTTTTTTTAACTATTAATAAAAGTAATTATTAAAAAGATAAAATAATAGCGGTAGTTAAAAGTAAAAATAAATAATAGTTTTGAAAGGCATAATGAAGAAAACCACTACTTTAAAATGGAATGATGATTTCTGAAAGGAACCATCATTCTCACAGAAGAAAAATTGGAAAGCCCGGAGTAATAATAAAAATAAAAGCAAAAGCAAAAGTAAAAGTAAAAATAAAAATAAAAATAAAAATAAAAATAAATTAAAATTAAAGTTAAAATTAAAATAAAAAATAATAATTTTAAAAGGAACGATGATGATGAAGACAACTAAAACTATTGCAACCATTATATTTTTAAAAGAGACAACAATTTACAAAAAAGAATAATAATTTCCAAAAGGACTTTAGGAACAATGAAATAATAATAAAAATGGAATAATAATTTTAAAAGGAATAATAAAGGATAGGGGATGATAAGGGAAGAATAATAATTTTGAAATAAAATCATTACATAAGAATATAAATATAAATAAGAATATAAATAAGAATATAAATAAGAATAAAAATATAAATAAAAATATAAATATAAAGCAAAAAGGATGGGATTTAGGCAATGAAGAGGTAAAAAGAAATAGGAGAAAAAGAGCACTCGCCCAACGTGGGGCTCGAACCCACGACCCTGAGATTAAGAGTCTCATGCTCTACCGACTGAGCTAGCCGGGCTGCTGAACGCGCGGGGCGCGGCTCAGCCAAACCCGGATCTGGCCCGGAAATTCGGGAATTTCGGGGGATCAACTCAAATTCTGCTGAAATTAAAACCCTTTTAATTCTCTTTTTTAAAAAACTCACAACAACTCAAAGCATTGTTCGCTTTTAAATTTTTTTCCCTTTGCAAAATTATCATTATTATTCGTTTTTTAACTTTTATTCCCCTTTTTAAAATTTATCGCACCCCCTTTTTCCTCAAGTTATTTTTCCCTTTTCCAAATCGCCGTTTGCAAGTTATTTTAAAATAATTCACAAATGATGGACAAAAAACTTCCTTCCCTGACCGGGAATCGAACCCGGGCCGCGGCGGTGAGAGCGCCGAATCCTAACCACTAGACCACCAGGGAGCTGAAACCCGCTCTTTATTCCCCAAAACACGACCTGGATCGAAGGTTTTGTGTTAAATTCGGCGGGAAAAATATTTTGGGTTAAATTTAGTAAAAAATGGTGTCTCTGAGTATTTTCTCCGCTTTTTTCTTGCTTTCCAAAGGGTAAAATCAGATTTAACCCGACCCACCCTGGGCTCATCCACCACGCTGGCTCCTCCTCAGGAGCCCAGAAATCACCCCAAAAATCCCTTTTTGCCCCCATCCGGGACACCCCGTCCCAAACTGCTCTAAAACCGAGCAGTTTTCCCAATTTTCCGGAGACTGGGCTCATCCCCGTGCTTTCTACATTGGGAAAACACCCCAGAGTCCAGCGGCTCCCCCATTTCGTGGGGGACAAAAAAATCAGATTTTGGATAATTCCGGCAGCTCCACAAACCCGGGAGGAGCCGCTGCTGGGACGGGCTCAGCCCAGCCCTTGGATTTCGCCAGGATTTGGGATGGTTTTGCTGATTTTTGCTGATTTTTGCTGATTTTTGCTGATTTTTACCCATTTTTGCCCATTTTTGCCCATTTTTGCCCATTTTTTTCCCTTCAAATCCGGGTTGCAGAGCCAGCCTGGAAAAGGAGAAAGGGAGGATGAGGAGGAGGAATCCCAGCAGGAATTCCCAACACCCGAATTTCTGCAATAATGGGAAACACGGAGCCAAAGCTGGACGCAGAAATTTGGCTGTTCCAGGTCACGTCCCGAGAACAATCAGCACGAACGCGTGACGTCCTCTCCCTCTTCTCACAATAATTTTATTTTCCTCGGAGCTTTGGGGGTGAACGAACCCAAAACGTTTCGGGACAAGGGAGGAGAAATCGCCGCTTTGTTTTCGGTTCTGAACATTGCAAAATTTTTTTTATTTCCACCCTTTCCTCTCCATCCTGATGGATGGAAATGTGAATTTTCGCTCCTGCGCCTTTCATAATTCGGGTTGTTTAATGATTTCCTCTCCAGGAATCAAACCCGAGAAATTATGGATATAAATTATGGAAATAAATTATGGATATCAAGGAATCCGGGAGGAAAATTTCCACCCCACCCCGGCAGCTCAGAATCCCCAAAACAACCCCGAAATTAAACCGGTGGAAAAGTGAATAAATCCCCCAAAATTTATGTTTCTGCCTGGTTTCGAACCAGGGACCTTTCGCGTGTTAGGCGAACGTGATAACCACTACACTACAGAAACCCAGATGCTCCCTTTTTTGAATGGTTTTTCGGCCAATTAACAAAAAAAAAAAAAAATTCCCTTTTTAGCAATGTTATCGACACCCTCCGGCCCTCTCAAACTGGATGAGTTTTGGGACAATTAACAAAAAAACCCTAATTTTCTCTTTTTTTGCAACATTATCGACACCCCCCGGCCCCCCTCAAACTGGATGAGTTTTGGGACAATTAACAAAAAAACCCCTAAATTTCTCTTTTTTATCAATTTTTATCGACACCCCCCGGCCCTTTTTTTCCCTCTTTTCTTGGAGGATTTGTTCCCCACACCCACCCGGGCTGCGCACGACCAGGGCCCCCCAAACTCCCCGGTTTGGATTTTTGGAGAAAGAATTCCCTGATTAAAACCTGGAAAAATTGGGGGAAAAGACCCCCAAAAAATAA
>PYHW01010577.1:0-18324 GCA_013186435.1 Turdus rufiventris
ACAGCAGCTTTTGGGGAAGGTACAAACGCTGACCCCTTCCAGCAGCTGTGTGTGAGCTGTGCTTCTCCAGCTGACAGTGCTGGGACATGCACTCACACTGGTCACCCCAGAGCCGTTTTCAGGGGACAGAGCAGTTCCTGAAAGACCCCCTTGCTCCAGCTGCTGGCACCGAGACCGCCTCACTCCCCCTGCAGCCAACACCCCTGGCCAGAGGCACCCGCAGCCCCGCTCTGACTGCAGCAGCTGCTCCCCAGAGCTGGTCCTTGCCTCACTCAGGTGCCTGGGACAGGGAATGAGGTGGCTGAGGTGAGGTGGGTGAGAGCAGGCAGGACACACCGTGCTGATCAGGTGCAGGGCTCTGCTGGACATCCACTGAGCAGCCACAGCTCACAGGCAACAGGGTCCTTCTGCCCCTTTCTGTGCCCAGCCCACCTCCCTGCTCCCCCCTGCTCCCTCTTCTCTGCACATCTTCTCCGAGGCTGGCATACTGCCACTCCAACATCCTGGATCCTCAACTTTACATCTTTACCCTTCACAAATTGCCGGGTTTTTCTACAGGCTCTTGATAGCTACCAGGTGGGGTGGCTGACCAGGTTTGTTTGTATAGAGACCTCGCTTATAACTTGTCAGGTGGTTTTTGTCTCTGTATGTTCTTCCTTTGATCAGATACCTTAAAGAAGCAGGGATTCTCCTTCTGCATACTCCAGGAGTATTTATTGAACGTCATGGGAATTACCCCAATAAAGTTTTTTGAAGTAAACCTACAGAGCATAGTGTTAACTACTAGGAGAGAAAAAAGGTAAGGTAAAAAGCTTCCAAAGTAATTGGAGATGAGTCATGGGACAAGTCTTTCCTGCGGTGTTAAAAAACTCATTTTGTCATTTTATATGGCAAAGTCAGATGTCTTCACTTCTACAAGTAATTTCAGTTTAATTAGCTTTAAGTTCACAGCTACCAAAACCTTGCTTTAATATAGACTTTGAGAAGCTAAAATTGAGGTGAGAGGTCAGCTTTATAAAAACCTGAGTAATTTGGTAGTGATCAAAGCTTCATATATTTATTCTCTAGTGGCTTCATTTTTATAATAAATGGTTCTTTTTAGATTGTCAAACTTCTTAAGAGAGGAAAAATTCCCAGGAATTTTTGCTTGTTTTGTGAAAGGGAATATTTTAAACATAAAAAGTCCTTTTTAGCTCTAGTTATTTGGATACTAGACCTTTCCAGTGGAATAACTCACACAAAACTTTTTAAAAATTATAGTATTAAAAAATAGGCAGGAATTGGCCTTTTGTTTTGCCTATCATTTAGATCAAAAACCCCAAACAATCCACCCAAACAAACAAACAAATCCCCACCACAAATAAAAAACTCTCAAAACCAAATCAAACCAACCAGCAAACAAACAATCAATTAAAACTAAAACCAAAACTCAAAAAATCCCAAACCAAACAAAAAAACTGACCAGAATAATTCTTTCCTTCACGTGATCTCATCTGACCCATCTACACAGGTATATGATGATCTTTGATTTTTTAAATCTGCATTCAGATGGAAGAAAATATCAATTACCTTGCATAATCTTTGAAGCAAAGCGTGTAACCTTAGTGGTATACATACTTCAAGCAGTTTACCAAAGGCAGTTAATGGGGGTGGGATCTATGCAGAGGAAACAGTGTTGCAAGAAGGGGCAATAAAAGTGTAATCAGTTTAAATTTTGAAAGGGTTAGAAACAAAGGGAATTCTACCTCTTCTATCACAAGTTTTTGCCAGTCAGAAACATTTTGTAATCGTATAGCATAATTTCTCTTCAGCCTTGGTGAATCAAAGAAGCGTCTCATGCTTCTTCCCACTGCCATGTCAGGAGTAGAAGTGTACAGAAACACTTCACTTCTCAGTCTTCTCAGTCGCGTCTTGCTGGGAAGAGAGCCTTTGTGAGACAAACAACACATTGACACAACCACTTCTTTCCTCCCAAAAAGCTTTTCAGTAATTTTGTCTCAATAAAAGCATTTGGAAAGTTTTCTGTATCTTTAGGAGCAGCCACTAGAAAAGATCTGGAGCGAGCCATTGTTTCTGGTTACTCGGCTCTTGTGCCAAAGTAACTGGCAATACCTGACCTGATGGTTGCGTGCAGGAGCAGATCTGTGTTATCCTGGTGCATGGGGAGAAGCGGTTTTCAGTGTGATCATTAAACAGGACTCACTTGAGCACCTCTGCAAAACCAGTCCAGTGTCTTGAACACCAGGATCCAGCATGAATGAGAAGACAGAAAAATTCAGTGACATCTCAGAACTGTGGCCTGGAAGATGTCATCAGTCTGAATGTATGTTTATCTCTGTATCTCAGTGAAGTCCCAGGCAGGTGGGCCAGAGGATGGGAATGGCTTGGCATAGAATTGTCCTGGTGACTGTGAAACTGCTTGAACTTCAAGTATTCTTAGATGTCTTACTGAGACTCATACCGACTGAGACTCACAGGCTAAGTGAATCCTCAGCAGTTTTCAGAGGAAACAAAATCTGGGATGAGTGATTGAACACCCGGTGGTTATGCAGCCATTCAGAGGGACCTTGACTTCCATAGCTACTGTCACAAATGTGACTTTGCACAGTCCCTGTGTGACTGGCAGCAACTCATCTAAGTAGCAAACTGGCAGTTTTTTATCAAGGCATAGGGTAAACCTCATGCTGCCATTATTTATTCTCATCAGCTCACTGAAAGACTCAAAAATGAATGGAGCTCAACCAACCAATAGTGCTAGGATAGGATTCTGCTTTTGTGACGGAAACTCTTAATTCTGTGCAGAAGACTCCAAGCTTCTCGTGATCAACTCTGTCAGGAAATGTATCACCTTGGGACATGTGGCATGCGAGAGCTTTCCTTTGGCTGCATGAAAAAGTTTTCTGAAGAAACAGAGAAGACAGACAAAGGGAATGTGTGCAGGAGCACATTATTTTGCAGCTGTGGAGAGAAATTGGCCCTGAAAATGCAGTGAACTTCTAGCACGAGACTACCTTCATTCATGCAGGTGATACTTAGCTTATACAAATGGCACTGTGCATGACAAAAGCAGAGAGTTGGTCATAGACCTCACAATATCAGGGTTAGATGATTTATCCATATTTGCATGATCAGCTCTAGTGGGTTAGCCCCAGTCCAACAAAGCCACTCACTCATGCACTCCCCACTAAGTAGAAAGTGAAAAGGGTAAATAAGTGAAAACTTAGGGGTTGAGATAAAGACACTTTAACAGATAAAACAAAAGCTGTGCTACCAAGTAAAGCAAATCAAGGAATTCTTTCACTGCTTTTCAAAGGACAGGTGTTCAGCTTTCCACAGGGGATCAGGGATGTTCTCTATCCATTATGTGTATTCAAAATGCCAACACTACAACCCTGGACATCCCCACCTTCCTCCTTCTTTCCCACCATTTTTATTGTTCTGCCTGATGTATGGAAAATTCCTTCAGTCAGCTGGGGTCTGCTGTCCTCGTTGTGTCACCTCAACTTCTCCTGCACTCCTGCCCTGTGTGCATGCCACATACTAATACCACAATGTAGTATGACAGAGAAGTTCTGACTCTGTGCAAACCTTGCTTAGAAATAAATAAAGCACCAAGAAGTAACCAAAAATATTGCACCATACTAATTGCTATAAGGAAAATTAATTTAATCCCACTCAAAAACAGTACACCGGAAGTGGCAGCTTGGAATCCAAGCAAAGATATTCTTAAAGCATAAACAGGCCTCCTTCCCTTTGACATCACGCTCAACACTTGTTCCTTTATTTACTGTAACTGAAAATTTCAGCAGGTTTCCGCACCTTGCAGCAATGTCTAGCCAGTTCAAAAGGGACAGCTTTCCCTGTGACACAAATCTGCACTGCTGTTCCTTCCCTATGGATGTCTGGTGTGCTCTCACCACAGAGTAAGGACTAAGAGTCTACCTGGTCAGCCTACTGGTAGATAGCTTTATCTGACAAGTATTCAGAGTTGTGCCTCTGTCAGAAATAACCCACTCTGACAACACATCACCCGCCACTTTTTGGATGGATGGCAGATCTAAAAGAGGATTCATTAAAAGAGGCTCTGCCTGTAGTAAGAATTGTTTGATTTTATATTCCCTTCCCTACTGAATTTATTTCTTGTTTTGAGAAATGGGGTCTACTGGGGGCTGAGGGGGTCTGTCTGTCCAAGCAGGGGAAGAACACCTTAGGCCATAGGCTTGCCAGGCTGGTGAAGAGGGCTTTAAATTCAAGGTGTCAGGAGATGGGAACTTCTGCCCATTCCACTCCAACCAGTTTGATGTCAGTGTCAGCAGGAGATCCCAGAGCTTGGAGTGGGGTCACAGATCAGGAGGAGAATGCCTGAAAATCCACAGAGGAATTCCTGACACTCCAGCCAGTTAATTGGCTTCATTGGGGACCAAATTTAAATGCCTTTGTGCAAACACACAGAACATGGCAATGAACAAGTGACAGATGTGTGCCCGCTTGCAAGGCCATAACCTTATTGCCATCTCTGACACGTGAAGGGATGTGTCCATGAATGGAGTGTTGGAATGGAAGATACAGGTTCCTCAGGGAGCACAGGAAGAGGGCACAAGGGCATGAGGTGACCAGACTAGAGGCAATGGCTTCAAGCTAAAAGAGAGTAGTTTTAGATTAGAGTTTAGGATGAAATTATTTGCTGTGTGTGGTAAGGTACTTGCACAGGTTGCCCAGAGAAGCTGTGGGTGCCCCATCCCTCGAGAGGCTCAGTGACAGGCTGGGTAGGGCTCTGAGCAACCTGATTTAGTGGAAAGTGTCCCTGCCCAAGACAGGATGGTTGAAACTAGATGATTTTAAGGTTTCCTCCAACCCAAACCATTCTATGATGAATGAACATATAATACTTTTTTTTTTTATGTTGTTCCTCCCTGCCTGCTGCAGTTTTGCACCTGATTAAAATGCTTCTGGCAAGTCAGATGAGGCAGATCTGGATGTGGGAGACAGGAAGTTTCCGGAGAGTTCTACAACAGGTAATGTATTTCCATTTTGGTGAGATCAAATAATTCAACAATTCTTTTCCTACTACTCCTGCTGTTACTTCCTTCCCCAGTAAAGGTCAGGATCTGATCCTAAGATTGAATTTAACTTTGGATGTGACAATACAGAAGCCTGTCCACCACAGTCCAAGTATGCTACATAACATATAGCCTTAATTGTAACTTCATCTTCAGTATCCTTGGGCCAAATTCTTTTCAAATTGTGCTCCAGCCTCCCTTTAAAACCCACTAAAAAGGGACAAAAGAACCTTCTGTTTGGAATTTATATAGTAATTCCTCTTTTATGCGTTATCTCTTCTTATCTTCTTACCTGGTTATGGGAATGTACAGGTAAAAATATCACTGTAAATTCTTTAGAAGAGGGCTGGTAAAGTGACAGTCTGTGAGTGCTGCCATCCTCCACCCATTCCTGACAAACTGGCAGCAATGGCAGCCCTGCTTGATTTCAGCTGATAACTGAGGGGTGTTATTCACCTGTGTTGCTTCATACACCATAAAAAATGAGCTCACACAGTCTATCCACAGCAAATAATCAATGTTCTATTTTATGCTTACAAAGAAACACAAGGCCTAAAAATGAAAAGGGTAAAGTTAAAAAATCCACAATCATGAAAACCTACAAGGGGAGACACAGTCTGCTCACTGCAGGAGTTCAATTCTCCAAGCTTCTGGTAATGATTTTGTTCATGCATTATTGCTTTTGTGAATCAGGCAATCACATGATGCAATAAGCAAAACAGTAAATCAGTTCAAGCAGAGCTGTACCTTATAATTAAGCAATGCAAGTAATCAACCTAAAATGGGACCCACATGAAATTGTAGTGTCATCAAGCAATAACTCAATCACAGCTCTGTATCCAATGTGATAATCATGTGTAAAAGGTTGTTTAATTATTAAGCCCCTCAATTCTGAAATTCCTAGCAACACCCGGACAGTGTTTAAATGCCCTGCCAGAACACAAAACTACTTTCCAGTTAGTAGTTTTCCTTACTGTTGAATCTGTAGAAGGCACTTTTATCTTTCCTAAAGCCCCAGGAGAATTGATTTTCTAAGAGTGTCTGTGTCTTTGCTCTGAAAGTCTTTATTTTAAAAGGAGGAACACTGTGTTCCTATCCTTTTTATTCCTTTCCAAAAGCTCATCTAGTCTCAGAAACTGACAAAGGGATCCTACCATGGTATTTCGCAATATTTCCTAGGGGAAAAAATACCTAGGAACCTAAATATCTTACCTTTTCCTCTGTGGGATCCGTTTCCACAAACAGAGCTGTTTTAGACTTCTTTGTGATCAAAGTAACTCCTTGTAAAATTAAAAAAAAAAGCTTTTGTGAAACAAAATTTGTGATTGAAAACATTTTTCTTCTAGAAAATGAAAGCAGAAAGGAGCAATAACTTTTTAAGTCATTAGGTTTTATCTACAGCATTTTCTGCTGAAGATTTTGATCTTCGGGTGGTTTTGACAAAAATGTGTGAGG
This sequence comes from Turdus rufiventris, assembly GCA_013186435.1. Classification (NCBI taxonomy): domain Eukaryota; kingdom Metazoa; phylum Chordata; class Aves; order Passeriformes; family Turdidae; genus Turdus; species Turdus rufiventris. The sequence continues at coordinate 6,516 of PYHW01010577.1, forward strand.
TTTAATTTTTTTAGTTTAACATTTCTTGAACTCTGTGAAAATTGAATCAAAAATAATTTGAAGGAAAAAAAGGAAAAAAGCACAACTAAACCAAAGTAAGGAAATCCTTTTATAGAAACTGTCATGAAAGATATTATCATGATGTGGGTTTTATTTTCAATTATCTTTTCTAGAGCTGGGGTTTAACACCATTCACAAATTGCATTTATTTCCTTGGAAGTTAAATTCTCATTAATGTTTGCTTGGTAGATGCTGCTTCATTTATTTCAGTTTCTGCCTTCTGTGATATTTTGAGCTACAGCCTCCATGAAGTCAGAACTCTCATCTCAGCTGCATCACAGGGAGTGTCCTTTTTAGACAGCTAAATATATCACCATGACTTGAATTTTCTTCTGGGATTTGTGAATTGAATAGATGGGGTTCTCTGTTCCCTCTGGACTGACATACAATTCAGAAACTTTGACCTTTACCTGCTGAATATCCATTTCATTCTAGCCTGACAATAATTCAGTCCCAGAACTGTAATGAGATTTCCCAAACTTGTTTGTCTGCTAATTACATGGCTTCATCCTATGCTGGGAGTCAAAGAGGGAACTGGTCACCAATTAACCATGACATTTCTGCTATTTTTCTGTCCCAAAGTGACCTGACATATCCCACTAATCTTCTCCTTGGATCTTTAGGAAGCCTACACCATGTTATTTTGTACTTTTCCACTAATATATGCAGGAGGAGACAAATGTAATGAAACTCGGTGCAAGACCTTATGGGAGGGTGAGGTACTATTTTTAAACTGTCTCTAAGTAGGTTAAAGCTTGGCACTTACACTTGCACATCCAGTCACAAGCCCCAAGATGAGTGGGCCCAGCTACTCCAGCTAAGATGGGTGATGTACAGATGTAGAGCACACAGGACAATGGATGCTTACTCCTGAGTCTCCACTGCGTCTCCCGGGTTTGTCATGGTAGGTTCTTGGATTAACTGGTTTTCAGACACTTCAGGAATCCTCAGCCATTTTACATTGATGCTTTCTTGAACCTTCATAAACAAGGTGAACATTGTCCTAATTTCCTGATTTTTAGACAATTTTAAGAGTGCAGTGTGTTTTATTGTGGAGATAGAAGGAAAAGAGTCAGCCTAGGATACATTATAACTGTGTTGCCATCTTTCCTTAAGAAAGGTGTCGGTGACAGGTCATGCATGGGCTGAGACCTTATGGGAGCACTCATTTTCTGGAGTCAATTAAAAAAAAAACCAGTTTACCAGTGTTTAGGAGTTGGATTATTATTACCTAGGTCCTTGGTTGCCAATACAATCTGTTCATGTAAAACCTCCTCTGCTGTTTCTTGGGTGCATGCATGCGTACTTGAGTGTGTACACACACATTTTTAATAGTACATCTTTCAAAACAATTGTTCTCTTTCTGTTAAAAACCCTTTTAGAATGATTTCAAAACCAGCACTTCACCATTGAAGTCAGTAATTTCTTCAGACTTTCAACCATATTCACCTCCAAAAATACAGGATACTGCCAGGATCTGAGAGTTAGAGGACTCCCTTTTTAAGACACTGAAAATAATTTTTTTTTATTCTTTTGACTGGGAAAATCTAAGCTTTTGTAAGGATGAAGCTATCTGAGAAGGAACTAATTCTGATCTGCAAATCACTCCCACTACCACGTCGCCACCTTAACAAATATTGACAGCACCCTTTTCTGCAGTCCCTGGGAACTGAGATCAGCACTTGAGGGACAAATGTTCTTCCCTGGGTATCCACACACTGATGGCTAGAGATGTCTAGCCATATCAGTTGTACTAACCAATGGACGAACATCATTCAGTCCAGGCAAGATTTCCCTTGGGGTGCAAGCCAAAATCCCATTTCTGGCTCTTGTCTAGCCTTACATGGGCAATGGAATCTCAATTGTTCCTTGAAATCTCTGTTCAGGAAAATATTCCATCCATGCATTATCAGTATTTTAGTGTCATCTCTGCATAAACAAACTCCTAAGAGGATCATATGGGACTGATACCTTGTCTAGTGCTACGACATTAAAAGTCACATTTCTCACTTGAAAGTGAAAGGGTACTTCCAGAGAAACCTGGTCATATGCTTGGAAACCTGGCTTTGATTGCTCCTGCCTCCATCACTTAGTGAGTTGGGACAGATCTACCTCTGGATATGCTACTGTTCTTCTCATGGGTCAAACTTCTTTCATGCCCTCCTTCAGTAACGATCTCAACACTTCTACTTGACCTTGATGATGAAATTCAGGTATCTCTATTTGTGGTATGATGCAATATTGTTAATATTGGACCTGCTGGTTTGTATTAGGAGCAAGAGTTAACTCTACACTCATTTCCAGACATTTGTGTTCAAATTCTGCTCCTGCAGAAAGGTGAAAACTTTCTTGTTTTGCTTACTTTTCATGGCGTAAGACTGTCCTCATGGGTATATCTTTATAAGGAGTGAAAGAAATACATGTCCAATAAATTTTCAATAAATGAATAGAGCACTTTGAAATCCATGCACATAACAGGCAGCAGAATTTTAGTTGCCTCCCAGGGTTCAATTTCTAGTTTTTATTTAATTTTCTAGCAATAACACAGTCTCATATGGCATGGAGGAAAAGACAAGTGTATATTCATTTAAAGTTAGCTTATAAAGTAATTTTGTGACAGAGGTAGCTCCAAGAAAAAAAAAAAAGTGCAGGGAAGATTAATTCAGTTAAGTCTCTCACCATTTCAAATTGAAGGGGAAAGAAACCCAAACATGCACCAATTTAATATAATGTCAATTCCTTGAAAACTCTCCTGAGTAGATTCTTTATTTCCTAGTAGAGATTCTTGCTACAATTAGTCTCTCATGAAGACTTAATAAAATTTAATTCTCCTCTAACAAGCCAATATTTTCCATGAAATTAATCAAAACTAACAATATGAGACTTTTACTCCTGTGTTTCAGCTTGAGGCTGAAACTTGCTGTTGGATTAGAAAGAATGGCTAGACAATACCAAATGAATGTGCCAAATGAATACAAATTAATAACAAATGAATGGGTTGTATATGCCCTGTTTGCACGTTAAATAACTTTGATTCTCTCATATTCCTTTGGGGTCTACATCTCTTTTTCAGGCAGGTTACTTAAATATGTGCTTAACCACAGAGCCCTAAACCTTTACTTGAGTGTTTTTTTTATTATTGTACTGTGATACCTGGGCAGAGAACGCTCTGAATGTGGGGTTTAGTCCAAAGTATAGTTGTGGTAGAGACTGAAGTGGGAGCAAAAGAAATGATGATTTGTAGGGGAAAGCCCAGCAGGGAATTTGCCACCATTCCCAGGCAGCTCAGAAACCTGAGAAACAAATGAAATAGAAAACCAAAATTTTCTGTGTGTTTGCTGAAGCTGACTTTGAACACAAAAATGGTCCAAGCCTGAAGCAACATCAACCAGGCCTCCCCAGCTCAGGTCCCCCAGCTCTGGCACCCTGTGCCAGACAGTCCCAGCAAGTGGGCAAATGACCTCACTCTTACTCATGTTGCTGGCACAGGCAGCTTGGACAGAGGCATTCAGGTTTATGTGCAAGAATAATGACCTGCTTTGTTTGTGTGCATCATCTGGCTGATAAATGCTGTCGTTTGAAGACTAAATATTACAAAAGGAGATTAGGTGAGAAATGGCATGTAGCTAATTAGTGAAAAGCAATGTGAAATTAAAATGCAGATAAATAGGCATGGAACAATGCTTGTATTTCACAGAGATTCACATATATTAATGATAAGTATTCAAGTTATTGAATCCTGAAATGCTTTGACAGAACATTATCCTCTTTAGACCTGCATTTCCCAAAGATTCTCTAAACACAGTGAATTTTCTCATTTACTTTGTTACTCATTTTTAGCAAAGACTGATTATATGGTCCTGTACAAGGGTTAAATTGACAGATCATGTTTGAAATCACATAATTTCTATTCAGGGAGACTCATCATATGAGATGTTCAAGCTTAGAAGAACTAATCTGGATTCAGCACACATGCTCTAATAGAAATGTCGAAGTCCAGTTATTTCAGACTATTAAGCTTAACTCTCTACTGCTTTAGCTTAAATCTAAATCTGTGTTTTGGCCACACTTGTCTACTACTTATCATATTTAGTTCTAAGAACTTTATTAAGGCTACTAATCTCTACTGGCCAGCAGTCAGTCACCCATTTTGTAACTGTTTAATATGGTCACAGCTGATGTGTTCCACTGACGTTTTACAGCATAGTTAACTCTTCTCCTTTTTATTAAGGGTTTCACTAGCATGAACTGGACAAGGAGAGGATATGAAAATTAAAACAAGGAAATCAGAAATTATTTTTAATCAGTTCTAGCTCTAAGAATTATTACACAGTTAGACTAAATCCTTGGAGTCTGACTTGTTGTTATAACCTCTGAAGACAGTGGGATAATAATGCAGGTCTCTAATAGATGTGTAAAAAATATGCCAGTGGGAAAAGAATCAATAAAAGATGCAATATTTTTTCCATTACATTGATTTGCACACAGAAAGAGAGTACTTAGAGCCAGAGAGACGAAATGCAAAGCTACAGTATTGTCAGAAAGCTGTCCTAGTTGCTGAAGAGAGGAAGTCTTTAAAAAATACCAGAAGGAAAAAATATTACAGGGACTATGACATATATGATCAACTGGCAATGCAAGGATGAAGCAAAAAAAGGGATGGTAGTGTATGCCCATGGAGCCCCATGAAAAGAAGCTGATGAAACAACAATGTGATGTATTAAGCTGTGGATGCCCTGTTAAATGGTTTCCCTCACTGCATTGTATTCCTTGTGTTTCATTGTGCAGTGCAAGGGGATGGAATCTCCAACTTTGCTACCTGCATGCAACCTTGATCCCACAACACTGTGGCGCTGTTGATTCACTGACACTGAATGGATCAATAGAAGAAATGTCATGCCAGTAAATGCAGGGAAAAAACTGTCTGGATACTTTTACTTATGTGACCTTACAAGTTACTTTTTAACAATTCGCTGAGGTAAAAAAACCCCAAAAAAACAACAAAACAACAAACATAAATTGATGTATGCGTCTATTTCTTGTGGATTGCATGGATTTATTTTCAGGTACTGCTATTCCCCTCATCTCATTTAGCAAATACACTCTACCTAGGAAATTACTTCATACATGTTTTGGTTTCTTATCAAAGTGAGCCAGTGGAGATCAAGTTCAAAACTGAAATACGAGGCTATGAGGATTCCTGAGTTCTCAGATTGCAGCCATCTACCATGGTCTCTTCAGAAACATCTGAGTGTAAAGAGCACAATACTGTAACAACCTAATTTGAAGTATCTGCATCACACCTAAAAAGTAATTGCTCTGAAGTATCTAAAGATAAGCACTGTAGTGGTTTCTCTGCTCAACTGCAGCAGAGGAGAATGAGTGAATAGGGTTATTCTTGTGGGTGTCTGGCTTTGGCCAATGTCAAATCATGACAATTTTGGTGGAGAATGCAGGCAGTTGCTTCCAGGTGTACTGCATGCCCCTCCAGGTGAAAGCAAACTGAGGCCTGCCCTCTGCTGCTAGAGGAATGGAGAAAAATGCGTTGGCAATGTCAATGGTGGCATAGCACCTTGCTGCCTTGGACTCCAACTCATACTGGAGTTCCAGCATGTCTGGCACGGCAGCGCTCAGTGGTGGAGTCACTTCATTGAGTACACGATAGTCCACAGTCAATCTCCATTCTCCATCCGACTTGCGCACAGGCCAGATGGGGCTGTTGAAGGGTGAGTGGGCTTTGCTGACCACCCCTTGGCTCTCCAGCTCACAGATCATCTTGTGGATGGGGATCATGGCATCTCGATTCATCTGGTACTGGTGGTGGTGAACTGTTGAGGTGGCAATTGGCACTTGTTGCTCTTCCACCTTCAGGAGTCTCACTGCAGATGGGTTTTCCGATAGTCCAGGCAAGGTGTTCAACTGCTTAATGCCCTCTACTGCTGGAGTAGCTATTTCAAAAGCTCACCTGAATCACTTTGGGTTTTTGTAATAGCCGTTCCGGAGGAAGTCTATGCCTAGAATAGATGGAGCCTCTGGATCAGTCACAATTGGATGTTTTTGCCACCCCTTCCCAATCAGGCTCACCTCAGCCTCCAATAAAGTAAATTCCTGTGTTCTCCCTGTCACCCCAACAATGGAAACAGGTTCTTCCCCCATATGTCCTGATGGTATCAGGGTACACTGTGCACCAGTATCAACTCACACTCTATGTTTTTGTGGCTCTGATGTGCCATGGCATTGTCCAATAGACCCAGTTTTCCCATATCTCTCACTGGCTAGAGCCAGGGCCCCTTGGATGTCATTCAAAACTGGAGCTACTTCCCTTCTGGTTGAACTCAATCTCTGTTTGACTTTTCCGCTAGATCACAGCTCTTCAGCATCCATACAATCCTGTGTAAGCACCTTTTCTCACGGGCTGTGGGTGAATTCTGCATGCCCCCCATGTACTTCATGAATTACAGGGAAACAGTGTGTTATATTATAGCCCTCACCATGGCTTGCAAAACAACCTCAGCTCCAACTGAGCACCTTTGGAGAAGGTTTGGACCACCTCCTCCCCCTCCCTCCTTTTTACTGAGCTTAGTGTTGCCATGTTGCTCTCATGTGTCTTCACCTTTCCCTTTTCTCTGACTGGGGAGAGAATTGGTGCTCCTGGGTTTGTTTGTTCTCAAGTTCTATCAATTGAAGAGTTCTCACAGGGTTTCACAGCACTGAGAGACTGATCCATCCTGGGCTCGGCACCAGGGAATTGCTTGCCGTACCCCTCATTGTTGGCCCTGCAGTCCCCTCGCAGCCACCACGACATCGGAGCCACTCAGCACCTCTCTCCATGTGGGATGCCAGGAAGGAGAAGCCACCAGGTGTGGCTACCTCTGCCTTTATGTTTGCAGCACAGAAGGGCTGGCTGAAGGCAGCCAGGTAGGCACAGCTCACCGCGGACTGTGCCAAGACAGTCCCTGTCTCACGGGTGCTCCCTGTGTTAAACTAACACAAGCACACGTTCAATTCATGCTTAATGAAAAGTTTAGAATGTTAAACAATTTAATATGTTGTTACTGCTCAGAGATTGACACTTTGAGGTGAGGACCTTCCTTCCAAGATGAGGTCAGGACTTGGAACTCTTCTTTAATACAGGAAAAGAATGACAATACATAGCATCTGACACCAAGCTATATCATCTCAGCCAAGTATGCTGTTTCCCTCTGATCATTTTGTTTCCCAAGACATTGAGTAGTAAAAGAGGGAGAGGCACAGAATTACCTGGGAAAATAGAAATTCTATTGCAAAGTGTGTTTGACATTTTGAATCTTGCTTGCACTTTAAATTGCAACAAGGAGGAAAAGTGTGACCTCTTTTCCCATCTCCATGACAAAAGAATTCTGAAAAAAATCCGATTTACTCTGCTATGATTTTGTTTATTTTTCCTACAGACGTGTTGTTTGAAGCAAAGTGTCAGAGGAAAGTTATTTGGTCATCATGGAAAAGGTGCAGCACTTTTGATACATGTTTCAACAGCATCAAATATAGAACAGAATTTTTTTTTAACCCTCTTTGCTTCCAAACTCCCATATAAGCTGACACATCACAGAATGCTCTGGTTTGGATGACTTATTCACTGGTGGAAAAATTCCTGCTAAAAGTACTTAAAATAATAATCTCATGACAAAAATTGTATATGCTTTGGAAACAGGCATCTTTACTTAATCACTGCAGTGATAAAGATGGATTCTTGGCTGTATGGACAACTTCTGTCTGCCAAAGAAACCCAGTAATGTAGGGCTGTAAATCCTGGAGAAAGAGCTACAGGATATTTACCTGATCATGGCTATCCACAGGAATCAGAGTCCTGCTGAGAAGGGACTCTTAACCAGTCTAGGAAGGCAAGAGTTTGTCCAGAGAAAAGGAAACAAAGAAAGGAATGGAGATACAGGGACTAGGGGAGTAGGACAGGTAGACTATAAACAAGAAGTTGTCAGCTTAGGAGCTAGAGAATGTAAATGGTAGCTGACTAAGGGGCTTATTAATAAAATAGGCTGAGGCATCTGTGTTCATTTTCATTAAAAAACCCCATATATATAATTTAAAAATACATTATTTGCATTATTGTGTTCATATGTCATTGAACAATCAATACATGTTTGTTTCAGTTTTTCTGAGGAGGGGGCAGCTAAAATTTGGTATCATGATAGCTGAAGCAAATGCTCAACTGGAAAGTTCATCTTCAAGAAATCTCAAGGGACTAGAGCTTCAGAGCTATCAGAAATGGCTGAAAAATCCTTTTATAGTTTTGGTTTTAGGGAAACACACACTTCTTAAAAAGGATATTATGTTGTTTTGGTTTTTTGTTTTTTTTCTATTTGGTTGGAAAATAAAAATCTTACTTAAAGCCTACTGTAAGTTGAATAGAACAACAAGAAACAAAGCAATACATTTGAAGAGGCAAAAAAAAGCTTGAATTCTGAAATGTTTTGACAGTCAGAATTGTCAGTTGAAGAGAAAATGAAGCATACAGTAGATTTTTGTTCAGCAAACTAAATCACTAGAAGGATTCCTACTGGTGTACCCAAACTGCCCTTAGCAAGTTCCTGACTCCTCTGTCTCAGTAACCATGCTGATAAAGAGCTAATAATCTTGCTCCTATGCAGGTCTTACTGGCAGTCCACTGAACTGTCACAAGTGTGAGAGCTCAGTTACAGTAGTGAGAACTCATAATAAGATTGGGGGAAAAAAGAAAGGGAATAAGAAACAAAGTATGTTCATTTTGGGCAGCTGTTTAAGTATTTTCTATAACATTTACACTTTGTTTGTGAGCTTTCTTATTAGTATCCTTTTCACATAGCATTGGTTTCAGTTTAGTAGTCAAACACCATATGGAACTGAATAATCAAACATTGCATTTTAAGATGTTGAAATGAAACATTCTGACTAATTTAATTTTTTTTTTCTTCTGAAAACAGACCTTTCCTTCTTTTTGGAGATCCAAATATACATTTTTCTATGGAAAATGTCACCAAATCCAATTATTGGCTTATTCCACTTCTTGCATGAATATCAATAAACACAGATTCCCAGCTGGTGGCCAAGGAATGAATCTGAGGTCCATGTACAAAACTCCACGGAGGAGATCTTTGCTCACTTTTCAGTGCTCTTCATCTGCAACAAGCAAGGTCACAAAGTGGATTCCTACTGTTCTGGTTCTGCAAGGAGGAACAAGCCTATTCCCACAATCAGGAGCAGGCATATGTCAGCTACACAGTGCAAACCAGACTAAGGACTGGCTTTGGTACTTGGTATTTGGGGAAGTTTTGGAGGTGTCAGGGCTCGGCTAGAGGCTGTTCTGCTCTGTCCATGGTGCTGGGACAGATCCCATTTACAGATACCAGTCTCTATCCCCCACTCTGGTGAGAAAACACTGCTGTATCTGAGATTTGTTACTGTCCAGTAAATGCTATAAAATTGGATTACTGCCAGATTCATACTCATAAATTATTATTAAACTAGTATATTGTTATATGCCATCAGAAAGAAGATGCATGTGGCATTGCTTTTATCATTACCATGGCTGCAGGAGCTGTTATTTCTCTTGTCACAGACATCATGTATGGCAGGTAAATCACCTAACAGATCCCCATGAGTCCATCTTTCCAGCTGGGTTTCTCAGAAAATCAAGTAAAGGTTCTGCCTCCGAGGTAAAATACTTTTTCAGAAGTCTTTCTGAGACTATGAATAGACACAGATCTATAGACTACATCATCTCTTTCGACTGTGTCCTTTCTTGCCTCTGTGCATGATCCTCATGTGGTGAGGAGGTAGGAACTGTCCTGACTGAGTAGTCAGGGTATCACCTGGACAGGAGGTACTCAAATCAGGCTCACAAGCAATTGAATTTTCATCTGGAAGGTGGGGAGTTATTTGGAAACTAGTGCTTGAGGCAGGGTAGAGATGTTGAAGTAGGGACTAGGAGTATCTCAGTGGAGTTTGAGATTTGATGATGATGTGCCTTGTTCTACCGAAGATGAGGGAACCGTGAGGCAGCTGGTGCTAAGAGATATGTTTTACTGTCTCATGTGTCGTGGTTTTCTGTGTCAGCTGTGTAATCTGGAAAAAGTGAGTACAGTTTGGAAACAGAGCCATGAGTACACGACCCTTGGAAAGTCAGCTGGCTCTGGAAAGACACCAGCAGTTCTAAACAGGTCAACAAGAAGCTCAAGGATCTCTGAGGGACTTCTGGACGTCCCTATTGTTTTGTCTGGCTGCTAAAGTCCCTGTGGATGACATCACTCTTCTCTGCACAGAAGGGAGGACATTCGCTATTGCAAAGCTTGTAAGGAGCCTATGAACAGGAGCAATGACATTTCTCAGCAACCCCAGTTGTCTATGCTGACTCTTGGCTGCTAGAGAAGTTCCTTCCATGTAGCATGGTCCAGGATTCCCCGAATAGGAAGAAGAAAGCTGATTTTAGACAATTGCGTGTTCTAACTATTAGCTCACACTTTTCTGATCCTTTTGAGGGTGTTTGAATTGCTCCTTTCCAGACTCCAGGATATAAGAGCAAGGTGTGCAATGGAGGTTTAGTAGTGTGGGGTAGGACATCTCTATAAGAGTAATCATATGATGAAAATGGAATATGAGGTGTGATATGACAGACCCAAACTGTAAACCCTGCTCCAAGTTATATAGGCACTTGGGGAGTCTCAACATAGATCTAGAAATACTGTGTTGATAGCACAGAGGCCTACAGAAGGTACACAGCTCTAGCAGGCTCCTAGGTTCATTGCTTGAGCACAGCTGTCACACTCCTAAGTTATGTATGAAAAAGCATGAAAAATATCTTTTGAATGGTAATTTCTAGGGGTGAGTAAGGTTTAAAACAAGAGGGTTTTCCATCCCATTATGGATTTTTTTTTCCTTTCTGAAACTTGTTAGTTAAAATCAGCACATGCTTATCCGGGTGAGTTTCTTAGACTAACACTAGTGTCGACTGCAAAAGTGGTTTTCTAGGAGCCTGTGGGATAGAGCTGAGAGGGAGAGGGATCTAAAAAGTCGGATCATTTCAGGATGATAGGAAATTAAAACATGTCATAAAGGGCACTATCCAAATGCCTTTGAAACACTGACAGGCATGGAGTGCCGAAGCAGACCCGGATGGCAGACACTGCCCCGACTGCAGAAACACGCACTCCCGCATCTGCAGCTGGCGTCTTTGCAGACTGCGCAACCCCGATGGTCGGCATCGCTGCCCCGGGAGGGACTTGCCGGTCATGCCTGCTGGATCTGCATTCCTTTCCGCCGGTGCCAGGTGCGGCCCGGGCGTCCTTCCTGACCTTCAGACGACGTCGCCCACAGGCCGTGCCAGCATCTCCCCGGGAGGCGCCGCTGCTCCCCATCCCCGGGCTCCCACTGTTGCCGGCAGCACTCCTCTCTAGCCCCCTCCTTCCTCTGGGACCCATATAGGTTACTTTGGGGGTTGCTGTCCCACCTCTCCCGTTGGCGACAAAAGGGCGGATCAGCAGAACTCGTCTCCTCCCCACCCAGCCCCAAGCCGGCTGTCGGCATCCTAAAGGTGGGCGCCGGTGCTCCGGAGTGGATATCGCTCTGCTTTGCCGCGTGGCGCTCGCACCGTACACATCTCCTTCCTTCTCACCTTCAGATGCCGTCCCGAGTCCGGGCTGGACAGCGGATCGCTGCGCTCGCGTCCTTCAGCGGCAATCGCAGGGAGACGACTTTTTTCTTTTTCCCCATCCCGCCC
>PYHW01010577.1:18374-39881 GCA_013186435.1 Turdus rufiventris
CCCCCCACCTGGACAGCGAGAGCGCAGAGACGAGCAGCCGGCGATTCTTCTCCGGCCGCAGTTAATCCGAGGCGAAGCAAGAGGGAGGAGAAGACTACTCCCTCCTTATCTTCTCCTTGCCTCTCCAACTCATTCCAGGACCTAGGGAATGAGAGGGGATCTCCGAGAAGGACTCAGAGCAGAGGATGCAGAACGCTCTCCCACACCCTCCCCCTTTTTCAGGAAGCCGTGGTTGCAGAGATTTCCCCTGGCACACATATTGACTCCCGAGGAGAGGCAAGGAAGCGATTGCAAAATGCAACGGCGGGCTGAGAGCCGCCCCTCCTTGCCCCCACGGCAGGGCACAAGGACACCTGGCTGCCGGAGACAGCTGGAGCTGGGCTGGGGGACACGCATGCAGGGACAGGCACCCCTCGGGGGGCTCGGGGAGCGCTGCCGGCCTGCTCGGCGAGCACCGAGGGGCGAGGGCGGCGCAGGGAAGGGGCGGGGGAGCCGGAGGCAGGGGGAGGGAGAGAGTCCAGCTCCCGCAACGAGGGGAGGAGGAAGGAGGGACCGTGTCGGTGGGATGGTCCGGAAATGCTGTGATAAAAAGAGGGGCGCGGGGGAAAAGTAGGGAGAAGCTCTGGAGTCATTCCTTCTCCCCCACTCCGCACCCGCAACTTCCCCGGCAACCCTCGGGCACACGAGAGAGGAGAGGAGCCGCAGGAGCCAGCACCTGCCGCGGGCACCTGCCCGGCCCGGCCCGGCTCGCACAGCGTCCGCCGCCCAGCGAGGTACCGGCACCAGGGCGGGCGGGGCGGGCCGGGCCGAGCCGGGAAGGGCAGCCAGGAGAGGCGGGCTGCGGGCACACAGGGACGGGGACAGCTCTGTCCCTCCAGGTGCTGGCACGGCTGTGACCCGGGGCCGAAGCGGGACGGGGGGTGGGATGCAGTACCCGGAGCTGTGCTGCACCTGGGGCCGGCCGGTCTCAACCTTGAGCCGTCCCGGCTTACCCTGAGGAGGTGCAGCCCTCGCTGGTGTTGCGCTGGGGGCTTCCCGAGGGGTTCTGGTGGGGGACTTTCCATCCTGCCACCCGGACAGCATCCGCATCCTGGTCGCCCAGCATCCCCCGCTTGTTCTCCCGTGCGCTCGCAGAGCGCTTCACCTTCAAATGCCCCCTCGGCGGTCCCGGGCGGAGCTGTCACCTCGGAGCAAACCCTCTGAAAACGGAGAGGGCGAGAAGCAGGCGGGGAAACGAGAAAGTTCAAAGATTTAACCCCTTCCTGCCCGTCTGTAGAAGACAAGCCGAGAAAGGGCACCGCATTGCTCCTCCGCACTTGCTTCGGGGCACTTAGCCGGTGTGGGAGAGCCCGACTCCTCCCAGCCGCTGACCGCTCGCCTGCATGCAGCTCCGCTCCTCGGGTGCCTTGTCGTGAAAAGCAGGGTCTGAGGGGAAGAAGTACTGAAAACTTGTCTGCACTCAGAAAAGGGGAGCAAGGCTGTGGGGAGAGAGCTGAGAAAGACCAAGCATTAGCCTTTTCTTCTCTTAGAGACACTATTCCTCTTTTGATTGTGCCTCTTTGCAGGCTGCCTTCCAAGGATTCCTGGTCTCTGTGCATGTGAGGTGTGAAGGTGGGCAGGACCCCAAAGAACAAATCATGGATTTTGTTATGAAACAAGCTCTAGGAGGTAAGTGTGATTGTCACACAAGGGACCTTGAATCCCTCCTCCCCTTTGCACCCAGAAAGAGAGGGGATGATCTGCCATGGTAGGGTCTGCACCTCTAATAGCTTATTGAGGACTTGGAAGACCATGTCTATCACTGATTCATATCACTCCAGAGTGGAGTGTTTGAAGAGTCTGAGCAGGAGAGGGCAGCAAAAAAGCAGAGACCAAACCCCTGTGTCAGGGAACAGACCTCCCCACACAAAGTGTGCTGGCCCTGGGTTATGCCTAATTGACACCCTACCAACTGGATGTATATCCTGCTGTGCAGTGTGCAGGTCTTGATTTGCTTTATGCCGTGCCACTAAGACAGGTATGATAGAGGACAACTACTGGTTTAGGAAGAGTGGCATTTTGTCTATGTGGGTAAGCCCTCTTTTGTCTTTGCCCCAAAGATTGGCCAAATCCTGAGCAAAAAATGACCAGTGCATAAATTCTTGTCCCTGGTATTTTGGGAGTTATTTTTAGTAAGAACACTGCCACAATAAGGATGGAAATGATAATAAAGTATTCCTACACATTTTACCTGGATTTGAATCCAATCTTCTATGTCTTGCTTTATATTAGCTTATGTGTCTGAGGAATTCTTTCAACCTAATGGTGTGAAATAGAAAAAGTAAGGATATGTGTAGGAGAAATTGAAAACATTGAACAAATATTTGGGAATAACTTCTGGCACAATTATCTTCTAGGCTGCTTGACCTGGACATTTGGTCTAAGCAATGGTCTGCACATCACTGAGGTGATGTTGGATGCTGTTGGGAACTGAAATATTGACCTCAGAGGAAGCTGATCATTCTCTCTTGTATTCTATCTCATGTGTGCATTTTTCATTTTTTTTTTCTTTGAAGAAACTGTAGAATCATGCAGCTGTGTAAATGTTTAATGTGTGGTGATATTGATGTCATATACAACTCCAACATTTACTGCAGGACTCTATCCCATGGCAAGAAAACAATGTTTTAATCTCTGAAAGTGGTGGGTGTTTTTCACCAGAGGAGCAAACTTACCACAGTTATGAATGGAGCAAGCAACCCAAGTTTTAGTTAGGGTATTTTGAATAGGGAGATCAAACTGGAGAAGAAAGGGACTAATTTGGTTGCATGAAATAGCAAGGTATGAAAAGCATCTACGTGAGAAAGCAATGGTTTGTGTGGTAGCAGTGCAATGTTTCATTGCACTCTTCAGTGCCTGTTTAGAAGGAGAATTAGTGTTAAGATGTGCAGGCTTTGCACTGTTTGCTGTAGTGTAAGGTTGCTTTCATAGAAATGGACTAATGTACCTGCAAACTGGTGATACAGCCACTACAACTGGAGATCCGTGAATCCAGTGAAGGAAATAACTGCTTAGAGACTGCAGTTGAAGGCGGGGGGAGGAGGGCTGCAGCAAAGGAATAACATCTATGATGCCTGCTTTTTTTTCTGCAGCTTGGTGACTTAACATGAGTTGGAAGCAGTGTCTGCCTGTACTTAACAACATCCACCCTGGGCAAACCTTCATTCTAACATGGTGTTGCATGCCAAGGTCAGGATTTGTAGGATGATAGGACTTTTTGAGAAAGTAAATTCAAAAAGCGTCTTTTTGTGAAGTCTGAGCTCCTGATGTCTGTCAAGATGCTGTCCAGGGCACCAGCTCTTCTGCCAGATGACTTAATGTGTCTGGAACTTACTCACTCAATAAAGCAGAAGTCTCTGCAGAGTGGTAAAATCCAGGAAATGCTAATTCATTAAGCAGAGTCCTATTTTTAATTTACAAATAGTTTCAACAAGATAAAACAAGATTTCCCTGTACAAATATAATGTGGAAAATAAAGGTGGTTTTGGACACTGCTTTCTCCCTGGAGTTAAAGCCCAAGCTGATGCAAATCATTCAAGCTGGCCAGACTGGCACAGCAAACCAAGGAGTAAAGGTTATAGTTTGCTTCCTTAGTTTTGGGGCCAGAACCCTTTCTGTCTGCCAGTTCTGATATCCAAGGAAGATTTACTTAAGAGTTGGACTCAATGGTCCTTCTGGGTTCCTTCCAACTCAGAATAATCTGTGAATTGTGTCCACAAGGATGGTCAAACTGAGAAAAGCACCAAACCTCTAGTGACTGATAGGCTTGCTTTGAGTAGGGTGGATTTCATGGCTCTTTAATTTTAGTTTTGATGCCTTAATTTTTAGCTTTCATATTTTTGAGATTCTGTACTGCATTAGCATGTAACTCCGAACTTCATATAAAGTGTTAGCAATTCCTCTTCACAGTTTAGTTGGGTGTCCTTGACAGAACATAATGGGTATGTCTTTTTCATAATGCGTATGTCATTTTCTCTTCCCAGCATACAGCTGCAAAATGAAGCTTAGGCCAGAGCTTATGATAGCTGAGAGCCTTTGAAAACTGTTTGCAGGTGATTGATTTTGACCTTTTCCTACCAGAAAGGAAGCATGTGAGGTGTTTGGAACCAGGTTTTGTCATGGACTGTGGTCAAATAAGGTACTGGTAAAAAACCATAATCTTCCTACTCCCACTCACCTTAATGAGAAAGACAAGGTCTCACTCTCTGCTAATTAGAAGTAACACTAACCTTAGCAGAATGCTTCTGTGGGAATTTTGCCATTGCTTTTGAAACAAACTTTGAAAATATCAGCCTTGTCTCTAATGGCACAGGATGATCAAATTTGCTTTTCTTTGGAGTTTTGCCTATAGGGGAAGAAGGCAACGAGATGTTTTGAAGGTAGGTGAGCTAAGTTAGCAAGTTAGCAACTGAGGAAAGGCAATTATGTGATTTCAAGTTGCTTTGTTTGGAGGTCTGACGAGGGTATTTAGGTTTTGTGAAATCAGTTTGATAGGTTATTGTATTGCTGAAGTAGAATATGTCCTTTCCCTGGCTTGTTGTTAAAGAGAGTATGCAGAAGTCTGCCGTTTCTGTGCAGTGGAAGGTCATCCTCTGCTGTCCTGCCAGCACTGGGATTTTGTTGCTGTGTTGGCAGATGAATTTCTGCCTGGAGGTTCACCAGCTTGAAATGTGTCTTTTTAAATCCTTGGCCTCTTCACAGCAAAATCCTTGACCCTTTCATTAGCGATGGGTACTGTGGTCCAGGAAAAACAGAAAAACAAAACAGTAGGTTTTTTTTTTTTTTTTTTTTTTTNTGCTTCTCAGACCTTTCAACGCCCCGTATGGAAGTAACACTATTTATTGTCTGACAATGACAGAAGGCATGGAGAAGTCATGATACTTATTAGCTGTGTAAAACAAGAAGGATGTAGCAAGAGGACGCCTACAGGCTTGAAATTGCTTCTTCTTGCACAGTAGTAACAGCAAGGGATTATTTTGTACCTCTGACCCTGCTACATCACAGATGTAGGCAGAGGTGTATATAGCCAGAGTGATTGGTCACTTTGCTGTTCCTGTGACAGTTCTTTAAATGAAGACAATTAGAGTAATTTCATGACTATATTGTACATTAGAAGTGCTCTTTGCCAAGCCAGGTCAGAGCTGGGCTACTGTTATCATGACCAATGTGTGTGATTCCCCAGGAGGCAGCAGGAACTGGAGCATCTGGAATGGGTTTTGAAGGAGTTTAGCTGTAATGCTTTTTTCACTGTGCCTTGCTTATTTCTTCCTAAGTTTGTGTGAAAGCAAATTGTGCATGAGCATCTGACTCCCATGTTATACTATACAGTATCACTTCCTTTGTCACTGCTGACTTTTGGACAAATAGGGAAACTGGTTTGAAATAGAAGACAATGAATTTAATGAAGCTTTTCTGGGTGTCATTCTATAATTGGGTGATTGAGGGCCAAGGTCTGAGACATTTTCTTATGAAAAAGAAATGAGGAAATCTGTCAAAGTGAGGAGAATTTACTGGAATGTTGCATCATGATGTATCTGAAGAGAGAGATTTCCTACTGCAGAAAGCAACATTCTACAGACCAAAATATTGTGAAATTGTGGTATACAGAACATACAGTAACTCTAAATATGCTACACAAAGCCCTTTTAATGTGTCACTTTTATTGCCATGAATAGGAGAAATGGAGAGAACTGGGTGGTAAAAGGTTGGGATGTCTGCCTTAAATATTGACTCCTTTTAATGTCAGCCTGTGGATAAATTATGCAAATACTTTCACATGTAACATTGCACATGAATGCTACTGTCTAAATTACTTCTTCATGCATCCACCACCCCTTGAATTCATAGTGAAGGGCAACCCCACTAGGAGGAAGGGTACATCTGAGTTTCTGGATAGATATTCACTGTGATGGATAATACAGACATGATTTACTGATTTATTAGCAACAGTTTAGAGTGGGGACTGCTGCTTCGCATCTTCTGTCAAGAGTCAGTGGATACTTGTTTTGGTTCAGAAGGATTCTTAAAATACCACAAGAAATGCAACCTGACTGCCATCTGGAACACGCCAGCAGGGGGGCACTGCCTACTTCATGCCCCTTACTAGCAACTTTGATTCAGCTGGGTATATCACAAAACACAGTCCAGAGGGAGTCCCCTTGTTCTTGAAGGCAGAGAGAGATCCAAACCCTCATGAAGATAATGGGATTTAAGTCACTGTGTGACTTAAGCTCCGAAAGAGAAGCTCCTGTACTAAGCTTACTTACATTAGGGAAGCTGTGAGGGTGTGTGAATGCCAGATAAGTCAGAATGAAAACCACACTAGTGTTTAACATCTTAGCAGTGACCTTGCATATATTGAACTACTGCATTTGCCTCAATTTAGTAACTTTGAAGTGAAGATTAAGTCCTTGATTTTTCCTGCGGAAGTTAGCAAGATTAAGTGCAGTCAAAGGCAATGCAGACCTGTTCAGGGTGGAGCACACTGTGAGTGAAATACACACGGGAGTTTCTGTTTTCTCCTTCTCCAACTCCCTGTCCTGTTTCTCACATTTCCAGTTCTCTGCTGAGCCTCTGTGCTGCACTGGGATCTCATTCATCAACTAGGCTGGGCTCCACTGCTTATGTTAATGTATGAAGAACTGGAGCAGGACAGAAACTGTAATGCAGAACTGCAAGTTGTACTGGCCACAGATAGGGCTGGTATTGACTTCTGGGGTCTCTTTTTTCTGTGATCTTTGAAACATTTAATACATGAGGTCTTTCATTTTGCAGTCAGGTGCATCCAAATCACAAAGACTGGAGAATCTGGCAAGAGACATAAGATCTCAAGCCCACTATAGCATGTGATAGGTGTTGGGGTGCCACTAACTTTTATTCTCAGATAACTTCTACCTATGTTGTGTATAATTCTGGGCCCCAAAAATTCAAAATGTTTTTAAGGGTGTTGAATGCATCCAGGAGGGCAAAAAAGCTGGTGAAAGGGCTGGTAGGAATGTCTTCTAAGGAGTGGCTAAGGACCTGTTTCTTCTGTTTTGGAGAAAAGGAGGCAGAGGGGTCAACATGTTGCTCTCTACAGCTTTTTGAAGAGGGGAAGTGGATAAGGAGGTGTTGATCCCTTCTTCCTGGGATTCAGTGGCAGGAGACAGGGGTAGGTGGCATGTCTGTTGCATACATTTTTCACAACGAGTGGTATTAAAAGTGGGTTTTTTTTCCCCCTAATGTATACTGGAGGCAAAGAGATTGTCTTCAAGAAATTAAGTTGCAAGATGTTTTCCAAGGAAGCAAATGGTTGCTGTTGAGATGATACCAGTGAAACAACTACAGCTGATTTATTGCATCCATGATCCAAACCAGGAGATGGAAAACTGACCAAGTCTGTTTTCTCTGTGCCTTTCTGGAGAAAACTTCCTTTTGCATTTGCTTGACTCTTTTGTCCTGTTGCTGATAGAATCGCACAAGCTCTCCCTTGAGTCTGCTGGGATCTTACTTATGTTTATCTTACTTGCAAGCAGGCACTGCGAGCAGTGTGCTCACTGAAGTATCCTTGGAGGAAATGTGCAACCTTCAGCTGATTGTAGAGGTAGGCCACAAAGAGCTTAACTAAGATTTGTGCTGCAGCCATCTGCTTGCCAAAGGTCTGCCTGGAGTGGAGTGACATGGATAAGCAGGAAGTTTTTTCTCCCAGAGAGGGAGAAATAACAATATTTCACATGTATTAAGTAGTCTAGGATCGATTCATGGCAGAAAAAAAATATTCTTTTCCTTGGGTTTTCTGTCCATTTTTCATTTTAATATCTGTTGCTGTATACCTGAACCTTTCTGACTTTTCTTTTTTTTTAAAAAATCTTTCCTAATTGAAGTAAACTAGTGGGTTCTTGCCAGCTGCATGATTTTGGCACAAATAGGATTTGTCGGTGCTGAAATTTTAGCCTATGTTGCATAGGAAATGCTATCTGCAGCAGTGGATTTGGAGCTGGGCAGGAGCCTAATGGATGATGTATTACTGTTATTGAGATCTTCCTGGTGAAATGGGATACTCTAAATATAAGCTGCTGGCTTGCCTTTGTGTTGGTTGGTAAGGAGAGGGGAATTCAGGATGCCGTTCAGCTGTTAGCACGGAGACCTCACTTGCTCATATGCTGGCAAAAGCACGGACATTGGAGACAACTGATGTATATAATGGTTGATGTAGGTGGAAGGACTTTTTCTTTGCCTAGAAGGATAAGGTTTGAATTCATAAAGCTATGAAATCGAATCTATAAAGACTACCTGGGTTTAGAAGTCTTGCTGAGTTAAGTCAAGGCTATATGGTCTCTATTTGTCAGCACTGCAGTAAGTGTAGGGCTCCAGAAGCTCTCAGTAACCTCTGCAAACACTCTCCACTAAGAGAAGACAGGCATCCTGCTTTACAGAAATGGGAATGTCTCTTTCATCCTGGGGCTCCCCGCAAAGGAAACAGCACAAAAATCCACCCTAGCAACAAGATGGCATCACAGGAAATTTCATGTGGTTATTACATGCAGATGAGAAGTCTTCCAGCAGTGTTTAAAGTCTGCCAAATTGTTGAGGAGGCCTGGAAGAGGAATGACAATAAACAGGGCAGGCTGGCAGAAAGAAAGGGACAGATCTCTCGGGTGTTGCTATTGGCTTGTCTCATGTCAGAGGGCTACATGCAAAAGGCTTGTATGTTCTTCTGTTTGATGGCCAAGGTCCCTTTCCTGAACTTTATCTGATAGTGTTCAAATAAGAGAGGGAATAGACACTGATTCAGAGACTCAGAGACAAGTACAAATTCTCCAGGGTGAGAATTCGTAGTTTTTCAGGCCACTGGAGAGTGGATATGGTGAATGAAGTGGTAGCTATGATGTTAGTCCCTCAAAGCTGCAGAGTTCGTATGCCCACTTCAAATAACTGTAAAGACCTGCAGCAACATCTGAGGACTCCTCCAATTTTTTTGTCTCTCCTCTTTCAGTGATGGGGCAGAAAGTGCTCTTCCTTAGCCTTGGATGCTCTTCTTTGAAGTGAGCCTGCACCTCTGCACTGCCTTTTTATTTTCATTCCTGAAATCAAGGCAACACAGAACGTTAAACATTTGCTAACATACTGCTTTGACCACTTTGCTGGTTGCCATCATACTTTCTCACGTACAGTCTGATTGTGAGAGCTTGGGTAGTCAGTTATGTTTCTCTCAGGTTAGTTTTTGGGACTAGAGTACGTGTCTCAGGATGTAGAACATTGCTGAGAAGGCTGAAACTTCCAGCTGATTGCTGAGCAGATGCTCGTGTGGTTTGCTAAAGGGTAACAGCTGCAGTTACAGGCATGGCAAAGGTGACTTGTGGTCCATCAGTGATCCATCACTGGTACAAATCACAGTGCGTGTTAGAAACAAAATACTTCAAACAAATTGTGTCTCTGCTGTGGACAAACTGGTGACCACCCTGTGCAATTTGAGGATTGGTTTTTTCCCCCTCTCTCCTGTATTTTCAAACGAGCTGCTTTTGAGTTGGGTGGATGCTGTCACTGCAGAAGTACATTAATACAAACAAAAATTTTAAACTGCTGACTTCGTGCATCTTTTTGCAATTTGAATTTGTCATTACCTACAAGAATGAATCTGTTTAGTTGCTACTTACATTTTTGCATCACGATTTGTCTTGCGGCTTATTTGCAATGCTACTGACCTTGAAGAGATGTCAAACATACAACAGCATCAACATAAATTTGGGATTCAAATGGCTGTGAATTACCTTCTATGGAAAATAACAAAATAAATAAATAAATAAAGTGGGGAATGGTGGAGCTGTTTTCATAACTTCAGCCTCCTGAGAGAATTAGAGCAATGAAGGGAAAGGCAGACAATAATTAAAGGGAAAAGGATAGGAAGGAAATGAATGTCAATGTGTACATTGACAAGTAGTTGAGTTACCATGTCTCTGTATCCCTGGATCTATCTCATTTTTTGTTTTTGCTGGCAAATTCAGATTTGACCACCAGGAAAAAAGTTTGAACCTTTTGTTGAAGGTAACTGAGTGTAGGATGGTTGTGTCAATTGCTAGCCTTGTTGGTGGGAGAACCCTGGATGTGCCTGGGAAGGTCACTTCATCTCGATGTTAAATGGGGTCCTTCTCAGTCTCCTTGCATAGAAAGCATTACAGGATACCATTATCCCAAGAAAACAGCAGACTCAACTAGACTAAAATCCTGACTTCATTAGAAACAGATGAGTATTTAAATTTTGATTTGTGGGGTTTTGTTTGTTTATTTGTTTGATTTCTGTAGATTTCAATCACTTTTCCTGACAACTGCAACTTTTTCCTGTGTATTTTCCTTTAAATATCAGCACTTTCTGTTCCATGTCACCCAGGCTGCAAAATGACAAGATTAAAAGGTGCATGAAAAGAACTTTATAATTACATGGAAATAGATTAAAATGCTGAGAAAAAAGGTTAAGCAGGGACACCACTACTCTCTCGAAATACATGAGAGAGGTGAACACTGCAGTGAAGGAAGAGCTACTTAAAAGTGAGGGACAATATTGATAAAAGAATAATGTGAATAAATTGACCATGAGCATCCTCGAGTCAGTAATTATTGTCGCTTGACTTGTGGTAGAGGAGAGAGGTGCTCTCTCTGGGGAATCCTGCTGCTGCTGCAGCAAGCAGGAAAAAATGGAAACTGAGTCTTGGGTGCATTTGAAATAATTGTATATCAATAATGCTCAGAGAGGTAGGGCCAGTGAGGCAGGAATTAATTATTGGTCCTGAGTACCTCAAGAGAGAGTTTGTCTCTGAGTCTTCACTTGTAAGATTGTCCATAATAACAGAATTTCCCTAAGAAGTGGTTTAGTTTGTACACTAAATTTTGATTTTTTTCCAATATGTGATAACATCTGGTGGTATCCAGAACGCAAACCTAGCTTAATGGGAACCAGCATTGTGTTCCTCTGGGCGAGTTAGTTACAGAGCTGTGGTAAATTTTCCCTTTTCTGAAAACATTTTAGCCCCTTCGTATTTGTATGACAGAAGAGGTTTGCCAGCTATATTATGTCCATGCTCATGGATGGTTTAAAATCAACTTTTGGATTCAGATTAAAAGTGATTTTATTTCAAAGGACTTGGTGTATTTACCAGGTAATTTCTAGAATAGGTGGGTATACTAGATATCTTTCCAGCTGTGCTGTTTTGGCCCAGGTAAGGAATTTGAGTTTCATGTAACAAGCATAGCTTGAAATTCTCTCCATGGTCACTTTTACCTGCAATTTACATGGAAACAGCTGTTTTCAATGCATTTGGTAACTTTGTGGTTTTCAGCTTCAGTTGAGACAAAAGTAATTTAAGCAGTAGGTGTTTCTCTGGGACCTCTTCCTGGTTTTGAGCAATTGTCTGAAAAGAAGATGCTCCATCTTCCTCAGAACCAATATTTACTATTTTCTTGATTGTTAAACTCAGATATACTCCACAGTTTGTGCACCTGCTGTTTGCCATCTCAATACTCTGGATTCAGGCCGACACTACAGCATGACTTGGATCATAAGTCACTCCTATCTAGGCAGTGATTTCTAGGCCCAGCACTCAGAGAAAGACTCATGTTTTATATACAGGACTGAATCTCTTGGGCTCAAATGTCTCTTGTAGCCTTGCGAGGCTCCTTCCCCTGATAAAAGATATCCCCAACTGATAACTTTTCAAGTCTCCTTAAAACTGCCTGACTAATTCAGGAGTGCCTACCCAAACAAAACCTTCAGCAAGGGCACACAGGTTGAGTGGTAGAACATCAGATCACTGCTATGGCAAGATGCTGGCACCTGGAAGAGGAAGAATGTGCTGTCCCTTCTTCTGATTGTGCATCTTATTATATCTCCAATGAATGCTGTGTGAAGCAGAGATCCCACTGCAATTCACATCTCTCTGAACACCATGTCAAGGTGTTTAACACCTTTTCTGGTCATGTGGCCTGAGAGCCCCTGTTGAGGACACAATGACTTGCCTCATAGCTGAGATGCTTGATTAGGACTTCTGGTTTTGTGTTTTGAATGTCATCTGGTAGAGCTTTTCAGGTGGTGCTCCTTTTGCCTGACACTCAGCACCTCTCCTCCAAAACAGTGGCATGTGCTTCTGCTATGCTGGCAGATGCAATAACAATTGCTTAAATTTGGTAGGCAAAATACATCCTCTCGACCACTACACAAACAAAAGTGTTCTGTATCCACACAGGAAAGTGAAGTCAAAGTGAAAAGTTTTGACTTTGCTTCACATAGTGAAACCTCTCCCTGGATTAAGTGTAGATTGTGTCAGTTTCAATGCTGCTTTTATTCACTATTGTGAAATGGCTGCCCTGAGTTAACAACACACATTAATTTTTTCTCTCTTATAGGCATTCTGTCTCATTGTTGGTTCTTATGTAGTTTTTTTTCTATTTTTTATTTAGGGATCACTTTAGTGTACATTTTGGTTTGTAGTGTACAAGATCCTTCTATACTAAGGTCTTTTTTTTGTGCTCAAAAAATTAGTTCTAACTAAAAGCCAGTAGAAGTAATCTAGCCCAACAGGGATGATCTCTCTTTTCCAGGGTGAACAGGGAAACTCAGCACTCTATTCTGCAGAGCAAGGTCCTGAACACTCACAGGCAATTCTTTGATACAGCATAATGTAATTTAGAAATTTCAGCTGTCTTTCTTGACAGAGATCTGTCAATCTACCGCTGCTGAAGACCAGCATTTTTATTAATTTCTTGCAGATGCAAATAAAATAATCAAAGGAGGTTTCTTCCTCTTCTTAAAAACTCACAAAAATCCTCTCAAAATCTCATTGCTTGGAACATTCCTTGTTTTCACGCAGTCTGAAAAGTCAGATCTATCACCATGTGCATGACAGAGGTATTTATGGCCTATTATTGGCAATGATCTGGCTAACCTAGGGATGGTATTAGTTACATAAGATCTCAAACATACCTCAAGTGCAGCATGGATGCTGTGGAGTGAAGCAATTATCTATTTTGCTGTCTTCAGAACAGAGTGACCTAGATTCTCTCATCTTTTTTTTTTCCCTTTTTCTTTTTTTTTTCCCTCCGTTTTTCCTCACAGGGTGGCCCACTTAGTTGATTAAACTGCAACTCAATTATAACTGGTTATGTTACAGTTGGGAATAAGGCAGATGTAAAGAGAGTGGAGTTGATAAAGTAATTTATTTTTTGCCTTACTGGTTAACTGGAAATTATGATTAGGATTAAGTGACAAACATTTGGTTTAGTAGTTTTTGGGTGACAGGTATTTCACAGTAGCCTTGGCTGGCAGTATGGAATGCAAAACTGATTCAAGGTGTGCATTTCATGGCAAGAAAAAAAAAGTAATAGTCTAGTTTATGAATGATTTGAAATAAACTTTAAATACAAAAGAAGCTGAAAGTCAGCAAATACAAGGGCAGCATGGTTCATATTTTGTCTGAAATGAATACATAAAACACATTGACACTTGTGCATTATTTATAACTTCTATGCAGTGCAAATTCTCTGATAAGTCATTAGTGGCATTAGGAGGATAAATACGTCATCCAGGTAGCAGGAGGTGACCAAACTCTCATCCTGCAATCTTGTAACAAAATTACCCTTTAGGTTAACGAGAGCCAGGTAGCATGTGGTCCATGCTAAAAACACTATAGTTAATGAAAATTAACTTTGGTTTAGTGTTGTATAAACTTCCTCATCTATTTCTCCCCTCACTTAAGGGCCAGGGAACAAACCAAAAGCAAATCTGTCCAGTGCAGGACAACCTGGAAAGCAAAATTGCTCTTTCCATGAAGTTTAAAGAGTGAAAGGATCCAATAAAAACTCATAAGCCCTGAAGACATGTGGGATCTGTTGCATTTCTAGGCAGATATCTCTGGGGAGATATGTGCCGCAGGGATGAAGTTGTGGTTGGAACCTGGCATCGCATTTGTGTCGGGACTCCAAGTGCCAGGAAGACTGTCTTCTGTCTCTTTGGGCTGGATGCTGAGCATGACTTGTTGCTGTGTTATGGCATCACTGCTGCCACCCGTACATTCAAGTATGATGATTTAACCAGGTGAAAAAAAAAAGCAATGGGAATTCTGCTCTTACTTCTGTCTCTGACAGTGGGGAATGCTGATTCTGTAAATACATTTCTTGATGGCACAGCAGGGGAAGCCAACCCGTTCCTCTTCTGAAAATCCCATTACCCAATTTCAGCTGCTGCTGCTCACTTACCACTTCAGTTTTTGAAAGCTGACTCAGAGCTGGAAAGTCTGTTCTCTGCAGTGTGAGGTGGCTGCTTTCCTTACCTGCCTTGATTCCCATTTGGCTCCAGCAAAATAGGAAAGAAATCTATGACAAAAATCATCTTTTCATATCTTGGACCAGAAGAATTTTCTCAGGGATCAGAGAAGAGCTAGACAAGGGCCTTTGGAAATCCTCCTCCTTGCATTTGTGCTGAACTTCCCTACCAGGAAGGAATGGGCTGGTAAGAAAGCAGTAAGCAGATATTCTGGGACACAGTATGCAAGGCAGATGACCGAGTTCATTGGTCATGACAAGGGCCAGATCTGCTCCAAGTACAGCTCACTTAGAGCAAAAGAGAAGGATCTCACTTCTACACCTTCAAATATTTTATAAGAATGAAGTGCTATTCATTTCTGTAAGGAATTTTTTTTCTGTTGAGAATGATTAATCAGAGATACCAGAGAATATAACAGAGAATATAGTCGTGTAATTTGAAGACCTTGAAGGTCCTAGAAGGTCTTGATTTAAAGATGACTGGCATCATGGGGAAAGTGACACTTAATTTCAAATGGTCTGAGTGCCAACTGAAATTTGAAAGTATCTGAGATGCATGATTTCAGATTCTTTTCTGTGCCTCTTCTTTCTTGTGTTTTTATAGTGACTTCAGTGGTTAAATTTCTTTCTTCTCAATAGCTGACAGGCACAGACATGGACCTTGGCTTGTCTTTCAGTCTCCTTCTTTTCTTCATGCCAAGATCTCTCTTGTCAGAATGTTACCTCTCTGGTTTACTTTTGTGCTACGATAGCACTACAACCACTTAGCAGGAGAGCTTAGAAACTGAATCTTGAGATGTATCCACGGGGATCAGACTATCCTCATCTAAAATGTGGTGCCAAACTTGCATTACTTGTCTCAGCCACTTCAGGACTGCTGCAGTGTCCTGAGAAAGCACAGAGGATATTTGTTTGTTTAGCCATGCCCAGGATCAAGGATGCCTTACTTATTCCATATAAGAAAGATGGGCAGGCCTTAGACCTGATCAGGCTTTCTTTCCTGTTTTCCCCAGCACACAATCTCCAATCTAGCTTCTTTCTGAAGGCACTGGGTGATTCATGCCCATGTTTTCACCCTCCACAGAGCTGTAAATCACCCTTGTCTACCTCCATGGCACTGTTGGGCATCCCTTTCTCGTGTACTCCTTAGGAGCAGACACCCTTTAATGGTGCAGCTGGTGGGTGGTAACAGCATGAATCTACTGACATTTTGCTAATGCTATTTGTTACAGCTACAGTTTCTGTCTGTGCTTCATAGAAATTCTGGGGACTATTCTTACCAGTGATCTATCAGGACTGTCAATGATGGAAGGAGGGAAGTAAAACTATAACTCTTGTTTGAGGGCTTAGCTCTCCACTTATCCACCAATAAACCTGTTAACTTTTGTTGGACTGCTGCAGCATTTTTCCTGCAACCACGTGTCTAAGTTCTGATGCTTGCCACAATTTAGAGCCAGTTTTTGCTGAGTCCAACAGTGGGGACAAAGGCAGAGAAATTATAGCCATGAATTTGCACACCTCACCAGTTTGGATTACAGGGCTTATATTTATATGGTGCTGCTGAAAGAGCTTTTGCAAGTGCCAGTGGAGCATATGTATAGGGGTTAATGTGCCATGATTATATCACTGACAGTTTCTGAGTAGTTAAATTCAGTTCAGGGGCTCAAGTGGAGAGACCTAAGGTTCCCTATGTTCTGTAA
Source organism: Turdus rufiventris (assembly GCA_013186435.1). NCBI lineage: Eukaryota > Metazoa > Chordata > Aves > Passeriformes > Turdidae > Turdus > Turdus rufiventris. The sequence continues at coordinate 34,403 of PYHW01010577.1, forward strand.
AATGCTCCCTCTTCATGTTTGCTAACCTTTTAATTAGACAACCAAATAGACTAAGTCATAAGAGGTAACTGTCTTGAAATGCAAAATGCTCAGTAGAGCTTTATTTTAACAAGGTTCCTATTCCCAGTCTCTTTAACTACAAAGCCCTTATAAGGGAGTCAGCTCATGAATCAGTCTTCATTAAGACATGTATTAAACTGGCAGTAATTGCCCACTAAAAAATAAGAAATTAGCTATGAACAGGATTTGTTGGGATTTTTTCTTCTCATTTAAATCCAGTTCCATGCCCTCAAAAACAAAACAAGCAGTGCACCTGGGAAAGTGAAAGGAGAAATGAGTACTGTCACAGTTTGTCTGCTCCTTGAAGAAACCAGCCTGACCTTGCAGCCTTGTTGCTTAAGGACAGAGATCAAAATGCTACTCAGAAACCTGTCTGACTTTAGATGACTCTGGTCACAAACACGTGCCAGTATGGTAAATGGGACTGATTGTCTATCTACAGATTTTCTCTTATTTTCTGGCCCATAGGATAATTTTTCACAGGTGATATGGGAGGTCCTGTCTGTTTTCCAGAGTATTCTGGACCTCCAAAGGACATTGGGGAACAGAAGGTGTGAGGGAGAGCTTTCTTCTCTCGGCCCACTATCACCTCAGCCTGCTATCAGAAGCAGTTCTCATTCCTGACATTTTGTAGACCTCTGGTCTTGGATGGCAGTCAATTGTTAGACATTTTTCCAGTGCTGCCAACACTGTATTGTCAACAGGCCTCTAGATTAGGAGAAGCTCAATCTGGTTTATACCAGAGGACAGAACGTATGCATGAACCCTACCTTAGTTTCTTCTGAAATTGTGCCTGCAGCAACAGATGTGTGAGAGGAAAGCAGCTGGACTGGCAGTGGTGCTGTCAATGCTTTTTGGGGCAAGGCCTTCAGTGTTCCAGTTCAGTGTCATGGCACAAGTAGGCTGGACTACAGCTGTCGTGGTCTGTGTGAAAAAATGGTTCCACTGCTGTGTGATCTATGCAGGTAAGCATAAACACAGATACATGGGTCTACTAAAAACCAGCTAGCCACACAATATCAAGGATGCAGAGATTTGGATTCATATTGGTGAAAGGATGTATTTGTCATGAACAGCTATTTATTATCTCAATTTCAGTTTGATTAACTTGTCTGTTTAATATTCCAGCTGAAGATCTTGACCAAGCTCATGACAGAACTCAAATGGATAGACCAGTTTGATGTTGGTAACAAGTATCATTTTAAATAGAGACTAGTGTTTCATCATTTAACATCCAAAAAATGTGTCTTCGCCAAGCAGCTCTCTGGGGAACATTTACAGCTTCTTCCTCTAAATAAGCATGTATTCCTTCTCTGGGCCAAAATGTGATAATGAAGTGATTAAAAGGACCTATGAGAGCTCTCTGCTAGGATAGGATGAAATACAGCATTGGCATATATTCTGGCCACTATGAAAACAGCGGGTGAAAGGTTATAAGGTCATTTAAACATTTTCAGCAGAACATAATAGCTCAGAAATGGAAGGATTTTCTGCATGATATACTTGCACTATGTCAGGATGAGGAAGAGCTGTATTTAGTAGCTCTTTAAACTCCAGTATAAGCTATTTTCTGGCACACTGCATTGATTTTCCTCTCATCATGATCTCATAATAATTGTAGGGGCAGGGCAAAATGTAATCTCATGTATTGGATGACAGTAATTTAGATATCTGTCCTCATCTTTTCAATGAAATTGCCACTGAGTTCCTTGCAGGAAGTGCTCATGTACTTCTGCACTTGAATACTCCTCTTTTTGTAGGTAGTAGGTTTTGAACTTTGTCTGCTTCATTCCATTATTTGAGAAGACTTACAAAGCTAATTTTGCTCTGTGTGGCAGCCCTTTTTTGCTTGGCTTCATCCAGATACAGCCCTGTGGAAAGGCCACTGTGCTTGAGAGCTGCTCTGTTTTTTTCCCTGGTAATGCAAAGTATTTTGTCTCCTAAGAAGCCTTGCATCTGTTGCTTTCTTACATCACCTTGTTTTCACTTTACAGTGGGATAAATGTCCATGTTGTCATTCAAACCATTAATTAAAATGAAGGACAGACCTTGCAGAATATTCTACCAGCAACACATTCTTCCAACCTGACAGCAAATCAATTGTGCATCAGCTTCCATACTTGACAAAGTAATACAAACGTTTTCCAGAATCCTTGTTGTGGTAGTTTCTACAAACATACTGATGGCCACATCTGCCACAGTTAACTGGGTAATTTTGAGGTTCCCTCAAAGAAACAATATTTACTGATCTTTTAAGGAACCTGTGAGAGTAAGGTTTCCCTTCAGGTGTCGGGAGAGAACATCAGCAATGTTTCTGTACCATACCTGCTGGATGCCCACATTAGCTGAGATTGCTCCTATCAGGATTGTCTTCATGGCAGAAGGTCACAACTACAGACCTAATTTACCTTGGCATGGAATGTTTGCAAAAAGAAAAAGGTCTGTAGTTACTTTCAAATCTGCTAAACAGCAGCCAACTTCATTCGTTCATAGAAATGGTTTACTCTTTTCATTCCTTTGCTTGCTCCTGTGGAAGTCTGGTAGGGTTGTGGAATTAGGAGAGGTAACTGTGGAACTAAGGAAGGTTTTGAGTGGTGTGAGGACATATCCTGACAACAGGATATGGTGTCTGAGAGGTCTTGTGTTGTTCTTTGCCTCAGAGCTGTTGGTATCCTTCAACTGAGGCATGCCCCAAATCTTCTAGAATTTAGATAGGAATTCATCTATGAGTTTTGTGATTGCTGTTGCCCTCTAACCAGGAGACCAAGTTGTTATTGGTGTTATGTCTTCTAAAGTATTGGATTCTTCATAAGTGCAAGGAACAACTATTTCTTATTAGCAGTGTGCTATTACCTCTCTCCATATGCTTTTCAGTATGCTTTGTGATTTGGTGGATATTGGTCTTTTTGGAACAAACTAAAACCTAGGAGTATGGGAGTCCTCTCAAAAGAGTACTCTGTTCATATCAGAGCAGGAAGCATCTGAGCCTTAATTCAATATGCAAGAAGCAGTTTGCATGTTGGTATGTATTTCAGGGATGTTGCTTTGTATTCTGATTGAAAGAAAGACATAACTAGCATGAGCCATTTTTGTGTGCTGTGGCTCCCTTGTCAGGAACAACTAGAGGCTGATCTTAAAACAGGACCAATATAGTGAGGATGAGAGGTGAGGATACAGGGGAAAATAGCTGAGATTTTCATGTTCACAAGAAGAGAAGTAGGATTCACAGGAACTGAAAAAACAGAGTACAGTGGCATGTGCTAGGAGAAGGTCCCTTGAATAATTGCCTGAAGCTACTGTGAATAAGATCTGTCCTTCTTTCTGACTATCCATGACAGTTGCATTTCTCTTGAACAGGAGTAACTGGAGTAAACTTACTAGTGACACATGAATTTTGAATACCAGTCAAACAACACTTCAAGTTTTCAGCCTGAAGAGGCAGACAGTGCTTCTTAATTCTGTCTTCCATTCTGTAAGGGAAGAAATCTAAACCCATGGTGATCTTCAGGTGTGCTAATTTAGGACCATGTTTGAGATTTCTTCTAGCAGCACTGACATTTAATAATTTTTTCATGCCAGCTATTAGGAGGAGGTGTGATTTCCCAGTGATTGTGGCCTCTTGTGTGTAGGTTGCCTGCAAGGTGGTGGGATGAGTTCTTTCTGCGCTAGGAAACAGCGTGGTGGTTTCACAAAAGAAGATAACCTGGTCTGTTCTTTTTAAATTTCCTAACTGGAAATTTCTTGGTGGTGTTTGCAAAAGAAAGAAACAGGATGGAAGTGACTCAAGGATTAAATCAGATTGTCCCGTTTGTGGTTGAGGCATGACACTCAAAAGTTTACCTCAAGAGAATTCAGATGTTTCTCTCTTTTTCATTATGTTTGAAACCAGGACTTTGTTTTAGTATCTAAGCAAAAACCACGTATATAAAAAAAGTGCATTAAAAAAGTGCTTAAAAACATATTCACCATCTCTTGATCTCTCTAGGTCACTATTTGTTCACCTTGCCACAGACATAAAAGGGGTGAAAAAATCATCAGCTTTTAACAGTTGCATTGGTTCTTGCCTTAACGGTATAAGGTTTCACCCAACGTTAAAGCATGACTTTTTCTACAGCTGAAAAATTGGAATGTTTAGCATAAGAAGATGTAGATAAATGGGATCGCTCTGATCCCAGCTGATGATTTGCGGCTTTAATCTTGAAAAAAATAAATATATATATCTATAAATAATGGTCAGTAAAGTAAAAAGCATGAGCTAAAATTGAGTGTATGTGTTGCTTCTTTGCTAGTTTGGGGCTCTGTTATTTTCTGTACATTGTGAGGAAAGCAAAACTTGTCAAATCTATGTTTTCTCCTTCTTTGTTGTCTTGGCCTAGACTGTGATCTCTGCATGGCAGGAAACTGAAAATGTGTGCAGAGCTATCGACAGCTGGCCAGAACACTAGTGAGAGCCGTGAAGTGTTGACACTTGTGAGGCGATCCAGGCTACAGTTATCAGCTGCTAACTCACTTTATAAGACAGTCCCTAGGCCTTGTTTCATGCAGCCACTGGAATTTATTCTTGGCAGCAGAAAACTTTGTTCGCCCCTCATTTTAAACACTTGGTGTTTGGCCCATTTGAAGGGTGTGAAGTCACACATTTTTCCAGCCATGCTTCTGGGTCATGTCCCATCTTTCTTTGCATCAGTTCTCTGTCTCCAGTATTTCTTCAGATGCAGCTGTGATTCTGGGCTCTTTTGCATAGCAGATTTTAAATTGTGATAAGCAGCTGCAAGTTGGAATTGAGGCTTAGGGGCTCATTAGCTCACAGAGACACTTATATTTTCATTTGCATTTTGGGGGAGCTTATGGTACCCTATAATTACAATGTCTGAAGGCTGCCTGTCCTCCTGGGACTGAGTAGCCACTGCTTTTCTGCTCATTTGATAAGTAGCACCAGAACGAAGCATTGGTTGAAAAGAAACTAGATTTCTTACACTGGAGATGTCATGTAGAGAAGCTCCCACAGAGAAGAAACTTGTCTTGGGCAGCCGTTCATTTTGGTATGGTTTTAGTGTAGGCACACAGGTGAGCATAGGACACAGTTCCCAGCTGTGAAGTTGAGAGAAGGCACAACTCTCATGTGGAAACTTAGAGTACTGAAGAAGAAAATAGGTGTGTCAGCAGGCAGCATCCACAATCTAGTTGGAAAGGATTAAAAATAATAAAGTGGATGGTGAAACACTAATCTTAAAGAAGATTTTAGTTAAAAGTTAAAAGAAACTGGACTTGAGATAGTTACCTGAAACTTAAATAATTGATTGCCTGTCAATTTATGTTTGCTTAGCCGTTCTTGCAATGGGAAAGGATGAAACTAGTAGTTAGGTCCAAAGAACATGAACAATTGCAACCAGAAACTCATTCTTTGCAAAACTGGAGT
>PYHW01010577.1:39940-86271 GCA_013186435.1 Turdus rufiventris
AAGCAGGGGATGGGAGGGGCTGGTATTATGAATATGTATTTGTTTGAACCTTTTGTCAATAAACAGACTCTGTGACCACCTGTAATTTCGCAGTGCGTATTAGGGAGCTACCCCACGCTGCTGCCCAGCGCTGAATAAACATATACTTTCTAACTTTAAATTGTTAGATAGTCTTTTATCTGTCACAGCTGAGTATTGGTATTAGACCAATACTCGTATTTTGGCAAATCAGATTGTATTTAAAAATATACCAATATTTTTACTGATAACAAATGATCAGGAAGGCAATCCCAGGAAGGACATGTACTTGATCAAACTTTGATTATTATAGCCTGAACCAGTCCTAAGTTTTATGCAACAAGGACTCATGTGTAAAAACAGGGTTTTTTTTTTCTGAGGATGAGCTACAATTTTGACTTTCTCTGTGCATGTAGGTTACCCATCCTGCACTTCTTCTGACATGTACCAAAATAGATTGCAGGTCTCTAATCACCAGGGCATATTCTCCATTGATATGACTTCACAGAGATGTGGTTAGTTCACAAAACATAAGAACTCAGCTTTTACATATATCTCTCAAAAGCAGCAGCTTCTGTGTCTCCCTTACACGCACCTTATTGGTGATGCAAGCTGACTAATCTATGTGGGAGAGGAGTGCTGCAGTATACACATCTGAAAATGATGAAAGGTTGCAAATGGTTTGAATCTGCACTGTACTCTAGGTTATAAATGTAAAGACAGAATAAATTACACAGGAATAGAATTTCTGCCTTGCAGTGAGTGGGAGCAATTTTTGGTATTTGGCATAGCAGGCCTATAGGAAAGCATTTTTTATAAATAGATGCAGGATGAACACAGAGGGGATCCTGATAGAAAGTGAAAAAGTGCTGAGCAAGAAAGATAGCACCTTGTGGCACTCAGTGCTGCTCAATATGCAGCGGAATTGGGCTGGCTCATTGAAGGCAACACAGTTCCAATCATGTAGCCTGAAATTCTTCACTTCAAATCCAGTTAGGAAAAGCACTGGTCAGACAAATCTTAGTACAGAAAATTCTGTTTCTGTGCCCTAGCTCCTATTAGTTCCTAGGAGTTGCTTTGCACCTATAATCCCAGAAATTCCCTCAAGATTTATTTCCTATTGTACTCCCTCATGCTGTAAGTTTTATCTTTAATTTCAAACAGTGGGCACACCAGAAGAACTGTGTACAATCTGTTTCACTATAGTCAGTTCAAAGGCACATTAGAAGGCAGGACTCTGTCAGCTCAAATGTAAGGACTGTCTAGCCCAGTGCTGCCTCCAGCAATGGATGTGTTGGAAAGCCAGCAACTGTGTAAGTGTTGAACAGGATGCTGTTCAGCCAGCAGTAGCTGTGGCTTTTGTTTGTGTTACCTCCCTACACACATGATAGTCATAATGCTTCTTTATTTGTGTGCAAGGAAGTGTTTATGTAAAAAAATTAGTTAGGTATGATATTTGAAGAAGGGAAGAAATGTCATGTTCATCAATTTTCTAAAACTGGATGTCCATCCCCAAACCCGCAGTTTGTACTGAACTGTATTTGTCATTCAAAACTATGTTTTGAGGTTTTATAAACTGTCCAAAGTAAGAGGAGATCTTAAAAGGCTGTGAATGTCATTGTGTGCAGCACTCTGTGCCTTCCACTTTTGTAGGTCCCAATCAGATACTTTGAATAGGAAGCCTGGCTGATGTGTGATTTAGGATGAATAAAGAATTTTGACATATATTCTCTCTTGTGATAATGATGGGTGAGAGCTATTAGCATAAAATTGCTATAAATCATGCTCATTGTAAAGATAAGGGTCTTGATTGCAGTCAGCACTGAAATCTCTAGCTCATTTCCTGTAAATCATTCACTTCAAAGGTAGAATTAAAAGATCTTGTGCTAGGCAGGCGTTACTGGGGAATTTGCAACTCATTGGCTGTCCATTTGTGTAATTAGGATACATAATATTTAGAAAATCTTACCAAAAAGCTGTTGCCTGGCTGTCATTTAGATGCTAGCTTTGGCTGTCCTTTTCTGCAAAGAGGTAGGCAGATTTCTGCCTACGTCCTGTACCACTGAGGTTAATGTGTAGGTTTTTTAAAGTTCTGAAAAGGCTGAGCAGAGAAACATAGACCTTTATGATCCTATGTGTGGTGTGGGCAGCTCACACTGTTTGTTTCACCAGTCTCACATCATCTGCTCACTATAGGGCCTTTTTACTGTTCTGGGATCCAATACTCCAGAAACTGTATCAAACAAATGGTCTGCTATATTTCAGCATCATGTCTCCAGGACTGGCCAAAGGAATGCTTTTCATGAAAATAGAAGTACAAGGCAAAATAATAGCTTCCCCCTAGTATTTTCCTATCCCTCTCTTTCTCTACTTTTAGCCAAGTGGCTTTCTGAATATAGGTAGTTTCTCTGTATTCAATGATCCTCAGCGGAATTATCTGCCATGAGTTTGCCCAGCCTATCCTTAAAACTTTGGAACTTTCTTCTAGTGTCCTCAGCACCATATGCAGATCTTCCACCAGGCTGCTGGATGTTGACTGAAGATCCATTACTGCCTGAGGGCTCCTCATCCCTTCTTTCTCATCCCTTTCAGCTGATTTTCTGGAATTTAAATCGGAATGGGGAATTGCAGTGAGATCTGCTATGACCCCACACCTAAAGGAATTCTTCCGAGGTGCGTGATTCCCAGGGCCCATTTCAAGTGTTCAAGAAGTTTTTATTGGAAATGGTTGCATAATCAAAAGTGGAAATCGCATTCTCAATGGTGAAATTCACGATGTCTCCTGGTACTTTAAGAGTAAGTACCCTCTGAAAGGCAGAGGGTACACCACTATGCCATTGAAGCAGACTCACAAAGACTCTTGAAAACCACTTGTAGGAAATGGGAGTCTTGAAAGCACTAGCGTTGATCCTGAGCAGTAATTGAATCTGATCAATCAAGAGCACACCCTCTGTACTGTCTTATTGATGTACAACACTTGCTTAGCCCTCATAAATTAATGGAATTTGTCTACTTGCCATAAACCTTCCTATTTGTGCAAAGCTGTCTCTAAATGTTCACTGGATCAGTTAAAGAGCCAGAGAAAATGCTCTCTTACTTAAATAAATAGTTATTTTTTCTGATGTAAGAAAAAAGAAGCAGGATGAGTTCTGAAAGCTCCATCTGCATTTGTCTGCTGGCAATGTGAAGAATGAACAACAGCAACCCAGGTATTAAAGTGATACTGCTAAAAAACCAGTGATACTGCTAAATTTGGAATGTATTTGGAATAATTAGATTGTGGCTCACTTTGTTTGTTTTTTCCCCAATTTACTCAGGTATGATGACTTGATTTTGTACAAGTTGATGAGATAGGAACCCAGGTCACTGTCCCACATATTTGATTAGAAGGAAAGTTCTTACAGAAAAGCAACAAAGAAAACAGATTAGCATTCTCTATCTATTTTGCTTTCAGATGTATGAGACAGCTCCCTCATGGTAATTTCAAAATATTATTGCTATTGTTATTATTATTGTTGTTTTTATTTAGTTTTTAAGCTACTCAGAAAAAATAGCATTGATTTAAAAAGTGGAGAAAAATGCTCTACACTGGCAACAGATGGGTAAATCTAATGGTTGAGGCTGAAGTGGGAAAATCTTTATAGAAGAGCAGAAACTGGGCAGTTGCACCTTTCCTCTTACTGTTTCTGTGAGAGCCACCTGTTTGAAATAAATTTAAATTAACAAATCTAAAGGTAGATGCTTAGAAATATCCGAACCTCTACTCTTAGAAAAATGGGATGATATAAAACTACTGCCTGTCTTTTCCAGCATAATTTTTCCATAACTGTCTCTGCCATTTGGAAAAACCAGACAGATGACTATGCATAAATGCCATGTTGGTGGCCATGAGACCTAAGAACTTCCAAGAGAATTTCCAATTGGTTAAATCATGACTTAAGCCCTTTAACACTTTCATGGGCTGGGAATTCAGACCTCCTCTATTATCCAATTCAGTATAACAGTTCTAGCATAAGGTATTTGTACAATTGTCAGAATAAAGATTGTCTTTGGAATATGTCAAATCTTGGCTCTTTTTTTTGCCTGAGACGGCAGTGAGAATTCTTCTGAGGTTAAATTGAAAATTCTGTCTACAAGTATAATGCACAAGTGCTTTTTTTGCTGTTTTTAATTTTTGTTTTGTGGGGTTTTTTTTCTTTGTTTTGTTTTATTATTTTTCCCAAGAGTCTTGTATTTTTGCAGGTTATAGAATTGGCTTGCTTGTCTTGCCTTCCTTCAGCAAAAGTAATTCTGCCTTGCAACAGTTTTACCTTATACCTTATACCTAGTCATGGTACATTGGAAAGGGTTTACCAGGATAGCAGTCACCCAGCTCGTGAAACACAAATATTTCAGTGCAAATTGATTTCAAGAAGTTAAAATTGCCAGTTGATTCCATGGAATTAAATTTGCCATTTCCTCGTGTTCCATGAAGAATTTGCATGGCAAAACTTAGTTCAAGATATTAGCATGTTTCTGTGGTGTAAGCATTGATGTTTTTTTGCCTACAAAACAGCCACAGTCTGTAGTCCACAATTGTCTTTATCAAACTGTTGGAGCTAAACTCTGGTGGCTGTGCCTTTCAATTTGGTATTCTCCTCCAAAGAAGATCCCACTTGTGACACAATGTTCTGCAGGCCACAATGTCCTGTGTCACAGTGAAAAATTAATTTCAGTGGGAAAAACATACAGATGTGGCTTCTGGTTCTTTTGAAGCAGAGAAGTTCCCGATTTTTCCTTGATATTTTGACTGTGGATACAAGTTCTAGCAGATAAAATTACTGGCAGCATTATTTTACCTATTACCTTTGTCTGAATAGTTTCATACAAGAACTTCGAGTTTCTTTTTCTGAACATGGTGCTGATTACATCTGATACAATGCCTTGATTGGATAAAAGAAATCAGTTTCCAGTTCAATTACCAGAGTGCAAGGGAAAGAAAACACCATTTAGATTTGATGTGCAGCAGGAGTGAGCGGGATCATGAAGAGGATAAGAGATTTGGGGAAACATAAGTATCCAACTTTTAATGACTTCCTTGTATACCATTTGTTCTCATCTACAGCTTTTCATGTATCATCCTGAAGAAAATTTTGCACGTGCAGATAATTGATATTTAGACATTCAGCTTGCTCATAATTCACTGTGGTGAGAGAAAAATATATTACAGGAAATATTGCTGTTGTTGTGCTTTTTACTTTTTCATGGTAACTGATCTAAGTCCTAAAGTGCACCTGAAACTGGGAAAACAACTTAAAGAATGGATGCCTTGGAAGCTTTTTTTGTTATTGCAGGCACAAACTGTTGAACAAAGCAAACAGCAAACTGTTATTTGTAGTTCAACCAACAGCCTAGAATTTCCTTAGCACTCAGAAAAAAGCTTTATGAATCTTTCTTTGTCCTTCAGTTGCTCTTGCCTTTTCAGCTGTGAGCACAGTTGTCATCTGGGCCATGTGCTGTGTTCGTTTTGCGAGCTGAGGTGTCACAGCAGTGACAGCAGAGTCCCTTGCTGCACCAAGTGGACAAGGAGAAGATGATTGCATTTTAGAGCTCAGTTTTTTTCTCCATACCGTCACAATATCTTGTAGTGAGGCAGATTCCTGAATGAGCTGTCTATAATACATAGAGGCAGATCTGTATGACAAAATTTGTCATGACTGCCAGAGAATGTGAATTAATGAAGTCTTCAAGCAGCTTCTTTCCATCTCAAAAAAGCAGGCTGGTCTGTCTTGGACCAAACTCTTTACCTGACAGATAGTGGATGCTGTTTTGGATCTTTCCTATCCTTTTATCACAGAAGCACGGAATATCAGGAACTGAAAGAGACCTCTTGAGATCTTCAACCTCCCTACTTAAGCAGGGTCAGATTATACCACCCATGACTTACACAAACAGGCTTGAAACATCTCCATATTTATTAATGAAGGGAGAGATGACTGTTCTCCATGTACCATCTCCATGTGGTGGCAAATTTTATACTGATTAGGGAGGGGAGAAGTGGACAGAATTCACACACCTGGTAGAGAAAAATCTCTGTGTCTTCTTGGGGGTGGACTGGGGTAGATTTTCTTCCTCTGGAGAAATTAAGGTTTTTTAAAAATTCATCACATAAAATGATGCAGAAACAGCTTTCTAGTCATGGTAGGAGAATGAAATTTTTGGTTTCTTTGGGATTTTTCCAGCCCTATTTCCCATGGTTGTTTTTTCCTGATAAAATTCTACTGAGTTATTGCTTTAATGAGGAGCAAAGATTTCTCATTTTACGTTGCGATAAATTATTACAGTATTAATTAGAACTTGCACAGCCAATTTCATTTTTTCAGAGGTTTTAAAAAAATGTTAATTACTTCATTAGTAATAATTAACTTGTTCTTTGGGAACTGACAAATTTTTTTCCAGTTGTTTGTTTGTCATTGATTTTTTTTTTCCCCTTCAGGTACATTTATTTTTCTCACTGTGCAGTTTGGATGATGCATTTTCACTTGGTCTGTTCAAGTTATACCTAATTTCCCCCCCACCAGCCCCTTTGTTTCTGATAAGATGAGTTATGATGCAAAAAGGAGCATGAATCTATGATGAGATCCCTGCTAAAATGAGGAATGACTTCCAAATATGTCATTAAGAACCTTGTGAGTAGGAATTCTCTCACTCTGATTGTAAAGCTAACCTGATACATCTGGTGTTGCATGGTTTTTGCTATCTTTAAACATGTTTAAAAAGTGTTTTAGGGCTTTGGGTTTTTTCCCCTGGTAGACAGCTATTCTTCTAGAATGGCTGCAGTGTTCTGTGGTTTGATTTTGCATGTCATCCCCGAGATTTTTGAGTGCCCAGTATTCAGGTCCTTTTCCAGGGTTAATCAGTAAAGTTTGGGAAGTCATCATGATATGAAATCAAGAATCCAGCTTGGCTCCTTACTACAGTTGTTTCTCTGGCAATGAGTGAGGTCAGCGCCAAGTGTGTGGCTGGCTGATTCTGAGGAGAGTGAGAATATTTCCTGGCTCCATTTCTGGGTAGATTTCACATTGTCTTACTCCTAGACAGGAAGGTAATAATTCCTTAATAAGGTAGTATAATTCCTTGATGTTCTGAGGAAGTATGTGCTGGTGGAAGTAGAACTGTTCAAAACAAGGCCTTTGTGTATCACAGCAAATACTGCTCAGTGGTGTCATGGTAAGTTTGGAAGATACTTGTTACGTAAACAGCAGAAGATAAGGAAAGATTGATGAACTGAAATGAGCACCCACCAGGACAGAGATGATGACCTTTACTATCCCAAGAGGCTTTGATCAGAAGAGTGCTCTGCATTTCTTTAGCCACCAATGCTGACCATACAGATGGGCAGTATAGGAAAGAACAAAGAAAATGAGGAGTGGGAACAAAGAGGATCTGAAAAGTAGCTGTGGTACTGTTAGACAGCTGGTGTTCATGGCCTGCTCCATTTTATCTGTGCACAACTGGAAAACAGAGCTGAAATTGTTCGTATATCTTTGTCAGTGGGAGAGCAGGAAGAAGAATGGTGTGGCATAGTTTATGCCACAGGGTGGTGTCATATTAATAATCTTCCAAGGAAGCAAGCTAAAAGTCAGGGAAGATCCAAACCTAATCAAACAAATCAAAACATCAAACCAAAAAATGTAAAAGGTAATATAGTTGGTATTTTTTTCTGAGGAGGAAAAAGTGTCCTTCCTATCCAGCCCTGGCAAGAGAGGTCTTTCAGAGAAAGACAATGCTACAACTCTTCCAGATATTTTTAGTGAATATAAACTGGGTTTTGACTTCTTCTCAGGATTCCTCTGGAAAGTAATGCTTTTGTAGTAAATAATCACTTAAAGATGTAGAAAAAAGCCTGTAGATAAATTAACCATCTGATTTATGAATATCTTGCTAAGAAATTGATTGAAATATTATTATTTTTGCAGGAATTTGCTGTATTTTGGTGACTGGGACCCTTGCAACAGGGGTGTTCTTTAAACATCTGGATATACAGAAATCTTATTATTAGATTGCAAAGTTTTCCTTACTAGTCTTACTGCTCTCTTTGTCATTTAAAGTGGAAAAGGGGGAAAATCTGCTAGTTTGAATTGTCAGGTTTTTCCATAGTGGGAAAGACTGAAATCAAAGTAGGAGGATAATGAGAAAAGCACTTCAACGGCTCACAGCCTAACCAGGGAATTAACTGATTTTGCTCAAATCTTCAGGCTTGGTCATTAGGTTTACTGAATCATAGCCTTCATGCCCCAGATAAATTTAAGGAGTATGCCAGATTATAATTTCTTTTTTCCAAACTTGAAAGAGAAACTAGGTTTCATCCAAACCTCAGGTTCCCAGCCTGCATGATCAGGGAAATAAAGAATAATTTTTACCAGTCATAAAACTTGCAGAGTTCATCTTCCCCGTGGCTGGTATATTTTGTCCCAAAACCTAAGAGACAACTGACTGGTAAAATAACAGGACTGGATTTGCCATTGTGCCTAATGCTGTGCTCTTCTCTTCCTGGTCACTTTCAGAGACACAGAACACAGCTTGGAAGGATAAATTTTTCCACTGCTACAAAATAGGTTTTACTCACAAATCCTCTGAGGACCTGGGCTGAAGCTGCCTGTTGGTGGGAAACAGAAGATCTGACTAATATGTACTTGTTTGCTGATGAAGATCAACACAAGCCATTAGAAATATGGCCACTTGAGCACTCTTCTGTGCTTGAGTGTAGGAGGCGCTGGGGAAGAGAAATGCCTCATTTGAGAGGGTGGTGTGACCTCTGTTACATGGAGGCAGACTAAGTGTCACATATGTTGCCCAGATAATAAGCTAGAGAGAGGCCTGTCAGCCACTTGCACGTTAGAACAGTGCTGGAATCTCTTCTTGTCTGCACTAATGAACAAATGAGTTTCTACAAAATTGTTACCCTGCCTTCCACTTGTGTGTGTTTCTTTATATATATATATATATGAAGATGTCCTTTTTTAGGGCAAATCTGGGAGAAAACCTCCAAATGGGGTCCGAAAAATATTTCCTTTAAGAAAGGTGGAAAAATCTGTTTATTTGACAAAGTATACACAAGCATAAAAATGAATAATATTAAACAGCAAAACCTCTTGCTGTTCTGAAGATGTGGTAAATTCGGAAAGTCCTTGCTGAGGAGTGTAGCTCAGTTCACTCAGTCTCTCTTACCTGTCCCTCCAGCACTAGAAAAATGCCACATCCCAGGCCCTGGTGAGCCACAGGTGTGAGGCCCTGGTGTTTCTGGGTTTTCAGTCCAGAGCAGGGCCAATCAGTTCCAAGAAAAAGAAAAGCCAGTCTGGGTAACTTCTCTGCCTCAGGTAGCTAAAAAAACTAACTAAAAAGCAAAGGAGAGCTCTCTCCCACTGTCCATGCTGCAGACAACACGGTCAATGAGAAGGAACAGTGAGTGCAGTTTCTGCAGACAAACCATGCGATTCTTTTCTCCCCTTTGCTCTTGGAACCTGTCTTAGAGGTGCAGAACTTAATTCAGCATAAACAGAATAGATGGTTGGGGATCAAGCATCATAAACAGAGCAGCAATTTACAAGTCCCTATCAATCTCCTGTGCTGGGAAACTTGCAGAAAGCGCTGGTTGCAACCTCCAGTGATGGCACTGGCTCACCTCTTGGTTTCTGCAATGAGCTGCAAGAGCATAAAGTCAAATAGAGTATATCTCATAGCTGGGTCACTTTATCCTGTTTTGAGCAGTTTTTTGGGGGGTAGAAGTGTACCTGTATTCATTTATGCTCATAGTGGTATGGGTACTGCTCTGCTCACCCCCTTGTCCAGTCTATCTGCAGTCTACAGTCCAGATGACCTCTGCCACAATGCTGAGGGTTGAAATTACTAATACATTCCCACAATTTTCTACCCTTTTGGAAAATACAGGAAATCTTTCTGATTTTGAAAGGAGGTGTGCTGAGTGAGAACAGAGCTGTTATGGTTCTACTGGTTTGGCAACTGAGGGAACACCTATGATCATGCTACAAAATTCTAGTGCAATGCTCAGCTCTCAACATCTTTTCAATCAGCACATTCTAAAGACAGGCATTTTCTGAAAAACTTTATTGTTTTCCTCTGGATCAAACATCCCATCTACTATTGACAGAAAAGCAGCTTTATCTCCATTCTGGCCCTGCATCTATCTAGGGTTTCAAAGCTAGGATGTGAATACCAGATGTTTAGAAGACTAAGTGGTGCAAGAATGGGTAAGGCCATTGTGCTGACTGACACCTTAAGCCTGTATAGGATCACAAGAATGGTCCACTCAGCTTACTGGGTGTATAAGTGTATGAGGCATTGACATAAGCCCAGCTGGAAGACTGGATGCTGTAACTTGGACCTCAGACAGTCTCACCCTTGTTTTAACCTTTGCGTTCTCCTCTGCTTGTTGTGGGCAGAATGAGAATTCAGACAAAGCTGGTTAGAGAAGCCCTCCCACTGAGTCATAAGGTGCAGGGAGGACTGCCTTGCTTTTTAAACTCCTTCTCAGGGAGGAGTCTACGCATGGCTGGATCCATTCTTAGCCCCAGATTTTATCGATGCTTTATGTCTAATTTTATGGGTGTAATTGAATCTTTATACAACTTTGTCTTGCACGTTTAAGGGTGGCAAATCAGGCATATTGATATCAATATAAGTCATTTATAATGGTACTGATTAAATGAAGAGATCTTAATCAGAATTATCTAATACACAGCATAGGTAACTGTAATTACAAGTATAGTATAATGCACTATTTTTGAAACAATATTGAAACAATTATATTAAAGCAGTTATATTGAAGCAACTATGTTAAAATTAGCAAAATTTTGTGTACACAAAATGTTTTGGTTATGTTAAAAAACTCTGCCAGAAAGTGGGACTGGGATGATTGACTGTCAGTCAGATGTCTCCAGGCCAGCTGAGTCAGCTCAGCTTTAGGTATGTCATCAGCAGTATCACTTGTTTGTTACTTTGTCAGGTCCTTTACCTGCTCTGCCACATCTTCACCTCACTATCAGGATGTTTAACTTTGGGATTGATGACACATGGGCTTCACTATTATTCAACACCAAAAGCAGTGTGACACCCCCTTCTTCACTCACCAGTACTGAAGCCTGTTCTGTCATTATTTATGTGGCAAAGTCTGCATAGCCTTCTGTCGTGCCCTTGGAAGGTGCAAAATAAAGGAGAAATGAGAGTAGCAGTAAGAAAATATGAATGACTTGAGATAAAAAC
Organism: Turdus rufiventris; assembly: GCA_013186435.1. Classification (NCBI taxonomy): domain Eukaryota; kingdom Metazoa; phylum Chordata; class Aves; order Passeriformes; family Turdidae; genus Turdus; species Turdus rufiventris. The sequence goes on from PYHW01010577.1 coordinate 51,221, forward strand.
CTGGTCTGCTTAGGCAAGACTCCCTCCACTCTGTGAACTCTGATTGCTGGTGACTGAATTCAAGAAGCCAGAGCATTGCTTTGGCCACATCCCTTGTCAGCAGACCTCCTGTACTGCACGACCTGAGATGAAACTTTGCCTGGGTTATACCTGGCTGCAAAGTAGACTTTGCAGAAGACTGAATGCCATAAGGATGGGAGGTGGGGCTGGCCTGATCAACTGTTCCCACGTCCATTGCAGTGTTTCTGGATGGCTCCTCATACAGATCCCAAATCCTCATATGAAGTTTGACCATATCTCTGATGGAAATGATTTGTTTACCTCTACAGCAGCTGGTCCTGCTTTGTGGCAGAAAGAAGACACACATGAGGGGTGGAAGGTAGGAAATCTGTTTGTTACTGCCTCCCTAGAACTTTTAAAGCTTAGTCCTTTCTTAGACTCCCACCTAAGCAGTGGAAGAAATAGCCTCAATATGATGGAAGACCTGAAGTGAATTATAAGAGTTTTCTTCTTCATAATCACTATGAAGCAATGTGGGATTGACTTCTTGTTCAGACATTCTTCCTTGGAAACCATGGAAGAAAATGTAGTATTTCTACTCAGTAAAGTTCCAGGGAATGAGATTTGGTAATGAGCAGAATCATTCTTTTGTGGACCATGAAATGATGAGAGCTTTTGATAACCCACAGAGACACAGACCATATTTTCATGAAGTAAACCTTCAGTAAATTTCAAAGACATGTGTAAGAGTTGTCTGGGTTTTTTAGGGTTAGTTCTTCAGTGTCTGGTATGATATTTGGTTTTTGAGCTCATGTCTAGTAGGTCTATGCTATGACAGAAAAAAACCCCTAAAAAATAATTGCCAGGCATGCTGCTATTTGCTAAGGATTTCTTCTTTTTATTTAAACTGAATGAAGTCAGACAAATAAATTTTCCTTTTCCTTCCAGGGTGCACTGAATCTTATAATGGGAAGAAAATCTGACTATTCTGCTAATATTTAAACATAAAATTGAAGTCAGGTAGACTTCATATTATTGGACTAGAACTACTTAATGCAAAGATGGGAAAAAAAGGCTGCAAAGAAGCCAGGATCTTAGAGAACATGTGGGAAAATATCTTGCAGGGCTGAGCCATTTTATCAGTTCCCAAGCCAGTCTTACCTCTGAGGCATTAAGTAGTTAAGTGGCTAACTGAATCGATGAGCCACGTGATGCAGTTCATCATATGTTGCTATTTATTATGTTTCAGGAAAGGCAGAATGTCTTGAAACCAGGTCTGACAGAAATAGGAGGGAAAGCTGAAAAGAAAGACTCTTTCATAGAGCTTCTCTTTGAAGTCCTTACTTTATCTGCAAAGCATAAAGTGAAAAAAAGGACAGAGGCAGAGCTGGGGAGTGCACTGGATGAAAGCAGTTTCTTGAGCATGACAGACAGCTGTCTGGGATAAAAACAAGTAACATCACTAAATTTTGTAGGGAGTGAAAAACAAGAGCGGGACACAACAGTAGCAACACAGTGCTGCAAAAGAACAGTGATGAGCTTGGAAATAAACCAAGATGAAGAGTCAACCATTCTGTTGAAATTTCAAAACGGAACTTCATAGTGCTTTTCCAAAGGGAGTCAAAGATGTGCCAGTGCCAATAAACATTATAGAAAGTGGGCAGATGAAAACATCTCAAGGCATTATTAAGGATTTTGCTATGATTCTAAATTTTAGTCAGAGATGTTAGGGGTGTGGATGCTGGAGAATACCAGACATCTGGATGAGGAAGAGGTTTTGCCCTCCAGTTATTTTGGGTGAGCAAGCATTGTCTCTAAGCTTTTATGATTCTTGTGCTTTCATTTAGAGAATAATTTTGAAATGAGAGATTGTGGTATTCCTTTGCTTGGAGATTTCCAAAACATGAGTGGGCAAGACTCTGGACAGCCTGATTTAACTTTGTAGCTAGCCTTGCTTTGAGAAGGCTTTTGTTAAAGGTCCCCAGAAATCCCTTCCAGCTTGAAGTGTTCTGTGATTTAGCCAGAGTCACAGGAGGGTGTTCTGGACTTTTTACTGCGTATTTTGCACTACATGTCATACTAGGAAGGCCCTGGTTTTCCCCAAGAGTATCTTCCTCGATTAAAAAAAAAGGAAAACAAAGAAAGAATCACAGGGATTGCAGAGGTTATGAAACTGCCGAAGTGCAGTTGTGGAACACCCAAAGGCAAGCATCTTGTCTCACATTGCCACAGAACAGAAATATTTAACACAGAAAAAAGAGACAGGGTGCAGGGCAGTTCGCTGTACAAACTGTACCTTTGTCCTTGGTGGAAAGCTGATCTTAATAGGTAAGGCAGGCAGAGAAATAGAATATAGATCTGGATTTATGTTTTCAGAAGCATCCATTTCTCAAAAGACAGCAGAAAGTCAAGGGACTGCAGAGGTTTATCAGTATCAAACTGAAAAATTTTGATGGTCTTATATATCAGAGGTGTATGCTTGAACTTAGAAACTGGAGGCATCAGTCATTAACTGAGCTTTTCAAAAGCCCCAATCTCATTAAAAAGTTCTGGGCATGATGAGATTTTCTGCTAATGTCTTCTGTACTGAGCGTGAAATCTCAGGCTCTGTTCTTGAGATGTGTGAAGTAAAACAAGGGAGCTGGGACATAGATGAGAAATAGTGCAATTAAAATCAGTTTTGGGAGCTCATCAAGACCTTTTTGCTGCTTGTATGACTCTGCCTGTGCATGCTGCATAGTCTCTAGAGTTTCCAAGTGTTCAACATGATGGTCTGTATCCACAGCCAAAAGATGCTACACTAATGCCTGAAGTGCTTCAGACCTTATTCTTTCAGCTGGTGATCCAGACCTGAGTCACCAGCCCATCCCATGCACTATGGGGATAAGAACTGAAGGACACATCAGAAATGATGATCAGAAATGACCAGATGCATGTGAGGCGTTGTCCTAGGATTCTGTCCAAACCCTTGTTTGTCCAAACCCAAAATCCTACTCTGGTGTCAGATGTGTTTCAGTAGCCCACTTCCCTATAGTTTCTTGTCAATCATTGAAAGAAAAAGGAGGAGAGGAGGAGAAGGAAGGTAAAAGTTGATAGACCAAGCCAAAAAGGTCTGGCACAGCTTCAATTTACATTTGTAGTTGTTTAGGAATGGTATCCCCCAATTTAATCCCCTCCTCCCTGAGACTCCAAAGCCACATGCTGCTTGCTCACTTCCCCTCCCTTTCTCTTCTGCCCAAGGATTTGGAGGCCCAAAAGGCAAAAATTAGGGCTGAGCTAAGGGCAATTTACTGGGAAAAGCAATGAGATAAAAAATTAAACAGAAATATCAGCAACAATACGAATAATGAAAGTGTACAAAGAGAGGGTGCAAAATGCTCACTAAACCCGGGACAACGGTGGACAGACCCTATGCCAATCACAATTGATTTCCTGACAAGAAAGAGTCATCTTCTTGGAAGAAAGTCTCTTTTCTGTGCACCTGGCAATGGTGAAAGGTATTACCAAACAGTGTTTGTGTCTTGGCCATGCTACACAGCTCCAGGCTTCATTCCCTCACAGGTACTCTGAAAAATTAACCCTGTATTTTTCTGAAACTAGGACAACATTTTACGTCAGTTCTGCATGCTTTATTTTCATCTGTCCTATGGTCATTCTTCATTCAGTGTTAAATCTTGTTCTTCTGTTGTTCAGTGTAATGTGATGGCCCTTATCTACTGCTTTAAGATCACCCAAAAAAACTTTTGTTGATTTATTGTCAAAGATCAGATTATAGAACCAGGGTCTGGAAAGGTCCCAGTCTTTCCTCTCTTGGGGGTAATCTTTTAATTTTTGATTCAATCAGATGAATTTATGATAAAACATTTCTGTAGAACAGATTTGGAAGAGTCTTTTGTTTCCAGGTGATCATAGGCTTGCATTCATAAGAACAGAGACCTACAGGTTCTTTTTCTTCTAGCGTCTGCTGTTGTTTTACTTTTTCTTCTGGACATTTAGACCTGGGTTTCGCAGCTCCAGTCATATTTCCCGTATGTCTTAGCATTCGGTTGACTCTGTCTGTAAGCAAATTCTTCAAATTATTAAAAAGAAATGCAATCAAAGGCATCTTTTCTTAAGATGAAGTTGAACATTCTTTTTTCAAGAACAATTCATCTGGGGATATTTGTGTGTCTGAACAGTCCTGTTCCAGAATCAGTTGGAGTTCAGGATATCTTAATTTCTTTTTAAAGATTTTCTGCTTGACACTTTCTCTTTATGTGCAAGAAGATTTGGGTGCAATACACCATGTGGCAAGTTGCATTTTGTTGACCATACTAGCAAACAATTCTTACCAGTGGTTACAGGAAGAACTGTTTGTGCCTGCTATCAGAATTAGTTGCATGAAAACATGATTTAGTAAAAGATTTTGACACTGCAGGGCTTTTTTGTGTGTATGTTTTGTTTTCTTTAATAAAAGCGTCTCTTCTTAGCAATGGAAATGAGATAATATGTATTCATTTTAGAGTGATGCCTAGGCAAACAACTATTTACATGCTGGTAAAATGGTAAAAACAGTAATTCAAAGCAGTTCAGCAAATACTTTATCTTGGAAAAGATAAAATACTTCACTTAGTGTCAGATTCACATTTCTTTCCTGATCACTGTTCACCCTTATTTTTTAAAATGGTATGTATGTGCTCTAAATATTGAGCAAAAACTTCCAATGGAGCAATATTTTTCTGGCAATAAATTAGAGCGAATTATGTGGATATGTAAGAAAAATGGAGCAAGCTATCATAGAAAGGAAAACTCAACTCAGACACAAAGGGAGGCATGAAGAATTACCAAGTGGGCACATAGTTACACCTAGTTTCTTCAATGACACCTGAGCTTGGAGTGTTCTGCACAAGAAGGAATATATTTGGTAGGTACTTTTACTAGAGCAAATGGTACAATCACAATGCATAAAACTGGTGAAACATTTCCATCCTAAGATGAAGAGTGCTTTTGCAAGATCTCAAGATTGCTGCCCAGGGAAATCTGAAAAAGTAAGATTGTATTTTCATGGTATGTTATTTGAATAATATGGGAAGTCCAGAAGAAAACAGGTATTACTTCCACAGTGAAATGTTGAGAGGGAAAGAGGATGACCCAACTTCATCTGTATGTTGGAAAGATCAAGAAAATGTCTGACACAAGGAAGGTAAGTGTATACTTCAGCGTGTGTGATTTAATCAATGCCAGTCAACACACATTTTCTTAAAATTGCGTCATGTCATACTGAGCCATATCCATCTGGAATGGAATGGCATGCAAGACAGAGTTGCAATATTGTTGCAAACCAATTACCTTAGGTTATTGAACAAAAAAAGGTAGGCACTGCATGCTATTACTGAATATATTATGATATAAAATATTATTGAATACACTGGGATATATTCTGAAAGACTAAAGCTGAAACCTTGGTCTGCCTCAGAATGTCCTTTTAAACAGAAGGCATGAGTTCGTGTACTGTTAGGTGACTGGCAAAGGAAGGGCTGGTGAGCCTATGCTGAATAGACAAAAGTAGATGTAAATCCCCATGCTGCTTTTTATTCAGCTGGTCTCATGACCCTGTGAAGTGCCACAAAAAATCTGCATTATTTGGATGGCACACTGATGCCCGGTACTAAGTAATGGCATAATGGATTTCAGTGAGAATTAAGGCTGCTGGTACACAGATTTGCCAAGACTGCCCATATTATCTGCAATATTCTTTCCAGGTGTATGATGCTCAAATGCTTTTCAGCCAGTGTTTTCAATAAGTGAATTAGCCAGGAAAGGTTTTGCAGTTTTCTAGGATGCTGCAAGTACAAAGATAGGTAATTTGGGAGAGGTGCACAGTGAGGTTTGTAACGGAAGGTTTAGATTCCATGTTCCATATTGACATGTTCATCTTGTTGTTGGTGAAGTGAACTGATTGCCCAGCCTGTGAAAGAAGGGGAACCTGGACTTTACCTCCTAATGGCTCCTTGGAGATTTGGGAGAAGCAGCAAAATGATCCCTTTCTAGCGATGGGTAGGATTGGCTGTGTACTCTTACAACTTAAACAGCCCTAGCATTCTTCCCAAGGGTAGAATGTATTCAAGGGCCTGCCTGTGTTTTGTGGTGGAAACAACTGAGTTCTATATTCAAGTTTAAGCTGTGAAAACACAAGCCTAATTTAAAGTGAAACTACTTTCAGCATGGTCAGAATAGAACAGCAGATAAGCATTCCTCAACCTCTCTTAGCTTCTTATTCACTGTGTTCTTGACCAGTATGACAGTAAATATTAGCAGCTTTCTGTGCTTCGGGCTAGCAGTAAGATGGGAAAGTCCATGAAAACGTGTAAGGAGAGGTCTTCTTCCCTTGCTTGTCCTTTATCCTCCATGACAGTCTGATGTTAGACTCAGATGAGAAATTTTCAAGGCAGTAAAAGAAGTGCTCAAGAAAGGCTAGAAATATTGATGGCAGCAATGGGCTCTGTGAAAGAGGCTTTGCTTTACATATTGTAAACTACAGTCCAGTTAGTGGTAGATGAGGCTGTACCAGCCCTCTGCAGTTTGTTGACTGATGCCTTGGATTCAGCCTGAAACCCAGAAACAGGATTGTATTTAGAGTTATTGTAACAGTTAATTTACAGTTATAAATGTTGACAAGTTCATTGCATGGATTTTTGAGCTTAATATGTAAGCTGCTGTACCAATATATTGTTTTTAGCAATATCAGATTAATAGTCAGAGTATATTTCTCCAATGGCTACATATAAATCTTACATTACCTAGGCTGTAAAAAAAGCTCTTGTCAAGTCTCTCTTAGACCTTTCTCGTGTTTTATATTACAGACAAGAAAAATGACAGAGGCAGAAAAAGCAAGCTGACATTGCAGGGAGGTCAGCAGAAACCTGATGGAGCTTTTTAGCTAAATGTAATGTTTTAGAACTGATGATTACTTAAAAAAACAAACAAACAAACAAACAAAAACCCAAACAGACAAACAAAACAAAAACCAAACAAACAAACAAACAACCCCCCCAAAAAACCCCAAACAAAAAAACAAACAAAACAAAAAAACCAAACCCCCCCAAAAACCCAAAAATAAACAAAAAACCCCCCCCAAAAACCAACTTTGACAAATCAGATAAAATCCCTTCATTTCACAGCTTCAGTGAGAAGGAAGTTTGTGATTGTTCCTGAATTTGTTAAGAACAGCTATGTGACAAATAGAGTCGGTATGTCAAGCCCAGAAGATGTTCAAGGCTTTGTGTGTGTTGCCAGCAGCAAATGTGATGGAACATAAGAACACTGCTGATCTGCTTGAGAGTAGCAGGACACTGTAGAGAGTTCTGGGCAGTACTGAGGCCATTTGTATGAGGATCCTGCACTTGGGTCACAACAACCCCAGGCTGATGAAGGATCTGGAGCACAAGTCTGATTGGGAGTGGCTGAGGGAGCTGGGATCATTTATCCTGGAGAAGAGGAGGCTCAGAGGCGACCTTATCTCTCTACAGCTGCCGGAAAGGAGGTTTTAGCCAGGTGGGTGTTGGTCTCTTCTCCCAGGTAACAAGGGACAGAAATAAAGGAAATGGCCTCAAGTTGTTCCAGAGAAGGTTTAGCTTGGACATGAGGAAAACTTTTGCCAGCAGAAGGGTTTTCAAGCACTGCATTAGACCAATGAAATGATGAAGTCAGCATCCCTGGAGGTATTTGAAAGACATGTGTATGTGGCATTCAGGGATATGGTTGGTGGTGGACTTCACAGTGGTAGGTTAGTAGTTGGAGTTGTTGATCTTAAAGGTCTTTTCCAACCTAAATTATTCTATGATTCTAAGAAAAAAAATTATGAATGTACTGGAAAGGGTCCAGAGAGGGATAACAAAGAGGATCAAAGGACAGAGGAACCTGTTATATGAGGAGCAGCTGAGAGGGCCAGGTTTGTTAATTCTTGAGAAAAGAAGGTTTAGGGAAGACCTTAACACCGTGTTCCAGTATTTAAAGCATGGCTACAAAGAAGATGAAGACTCCCTTTCTACAATGAATCACATGGAAAAGATGATGAAGGGTACAAGATACTGGTGAAATTCCAATTGGCCATGGGAAGAAAATTTTTCACAATGAGAGAAATCAACAATTGCAGTAATTTCACCAGGACAGTGGTGCATACTCTAGCATTGGTGACTTTTAAGAGTCATCTGGATGGGCTGCTGGCCTGTCTTGTCTAGCCTGTGCTTATATCAAGAAAGTTTTGGACCAAATGATATTTGAGGTTACTTTCAACCTGGTGTTCTATGTTCTGTGAAAAGCAAAACACAGAAGAGTACAGGGTATGTATGCTGTGGTAACCTAGACACAAGTTAAAAGAAATTCTTTCTCTAAGTTCTGTGTTATGTGCTAGTTTGAAGGTTAACTTCTCCTCTCATGAGTAGTCGGGGGACCTGCGTACGGATAATTGTTCCCAAGGCAGGAGGCACTGAGGTCTCCAAAGGATTAAAGGAGAAGTTCAATACTGGCAAATACCAAACTCAAAAATTGTGTCAGGAGATAGCACTTTTGTTTCCTCTCAGAATCCTATTCAGCTGATAAAACTCGCAAGCACTAGGCTTCCTAGTTGTAAGGAAATCTGTGATTTTATTAGTGCTCACAGATGCAATATGTTCCACTGTGTGCTGAAGTCATTAAATATCTCTTCACTGTTATTGTTACAACTTTTGCTTCAGCATGAGTCAGGCTTTTTTGAGCCAGAATACTCACTATGGCCTGAATAGGTTAACAAGCTGCACTGCTTCTTCTAGAGGTTGTCCCAGTACATCCCATGAATCTTGGTCTTTCTGATGTCTGTTTCCCCTGTTTCCTTAAACAAAGGCCCTCTGTGAGAGACTGTCTCTATAAACCCTAGCACTGTATGGAAAGATTTAAATGTTTTGTTTGTGATATTTCCACTCTGGAGAACACTACATGTTTTCTCCTTGGTTAGGCTGATAGGGATAAGAACAAAGCTAGTTGTGAAAACTCTTTGCTTGATAGTCCTTAATGATCTAGGTGGTGCTGAAAAAGATATACTGCCAGGAATGGTCTGTGGTGCTACTGACACTGAGACTGGAAGCTCCATTGTGGAGCAGTCTTATGGAGTAATTTGACATCCTTTTGTGGCTGTTAGTGGTGTTTGTGGTACTTGGGTCAGCAGGAAGTCGCTATCTCTAGCAACAGTAACTGCTTTTGAGAATAGTCACTTAATACTAAGCTGGAGTCTCTCATTATTGCAGCCTAGACTATACAATGGGTAACTCAGAGTCTATTATTAGGCAACTGTAATTTGTATAGTCCTAGTATTCTTGTACTAGGCACTGTGGTCTCAAATAAAAATTGCTAGATGAATATGAAAATATACCAGTGTAATTACCTAATTATATATTGACATAATTTTGCTGATATTGTGACTGCATTCAAAGACACAATCAGACTTTGTATCAAAGTGCCTTATACTCTTTTAACCTGGTCTTTTCCTGGCCTGGAATAAATTAACAGTAGATTGGAAGCACCTTTATATTAGCGTGTATTTCATAGCAAGATTTCTTGTACAGCTGAATGTATTGAAGGGTCAGAAAAGTGTAATTCATCTTCTTCATTGACTCTGGAGGCCTCACAGACTAATCAAATTGGCCAGTTCAGTTTCACAGTCACCCTGGATTACAGCCACATGGTGGAAATTGAAGACTTTAGGAAGATAATTTCTGGTAAGACTAAGATGTGACAGGAATTAATGCCTGAACATAATGAATTCTAGCAATATGTATGTGGTCTGTACACAGCAAAGTGGATTGCTTTTTGAAAAGAGCTTAATTGCTACAAGATTCTTGGAGTTTTTGAAAAATGGTCTGGTTTTATGCTTACCCTCATATTCTATGAAGCAAATAGTGCAAAAAGTGCTTCCAAGGATGTTGGTGTCCTCAGTACAACAATTTCTTCTGCCACAAGTTACCATCCACAGAATCACATAATGTTTAAGTTTGGAAGGTACCTTAAAGATCCTCTAGTTCCAGCTCCCTGCCATGTGCAGGGACACCATTCACTAAGTCAAGTTGTTTAGGACCCCATTCAACCTGAACCGGAACATGGCCAGAGGTGGAGCATTCACACCTTCTCACTGGTAACTTGTTCCAGTGCTTTACTGCCCCACACAGTAAAGAATTTCTTCCTAACGTCTAGTCTAAAGCTGTCCTATGTCAGTTTAAAATTTTCAGTTTAATTGCCCCTTATTGCCCATATAAAATGTTCCTCTCCCTACATTTTATGAGCCCCCTAAAGGTACTGAAAGGCTGTAATGAGGTGTCCTTGGCCTCAGCCTCTTCTCTAGGTCTCATGGTGTGTCTTCATAGGAGATGTGATCCATCCCTCTGATCATCTTTGTGATCTTTCTCTAGACGCACTCCAACAGGTCCATGTCTTGTGTTGAAGAGCTCAGACTTGGACACAGTACTCCAGGTGGGTCTTCATGAGGGGAAAAGTAGAGGGAGAAAATCATCTCCCTTGACCATCTAGGCACACTACTTTGGATGCATCGCAGGATGCAGATGGCTTTTTGAGGTATGCGGGCACACTGGTATCTCATGTCCAGCTTCTCATGCATGAGAAACCCCTGGGGTTCTCCAACAGGACTGCTCTTGGTGAGTGAGTTAATCTCCCAGTCTGCATTTACATCTGGGATTGCTGATGCAGGTGCAGCACCTGGCACTTGGACTTGTTGAACTTCATGATGTTCATAGGCCCAATTCTCAAGTTTATCCAGGTCCCTCTGGATGATATCCCATCCTTCTGTTGTGTTAGCTGCCCTGCTCAGCTTTGTGCCATCTCCAGACCTGCTGGGGATGCGCTCAGTCCCACTGTCTGTGTCATTGATGAGGATATTGAAGAGCATTGGTCCCAACAGAGAGCCCTGACAAACATCACCTGTCACCAGCTTCCACCTGGATATAGAGCCACAACTCTCTGGTTACATCCATCCAGTCAATTCCTTATCCACTGAATAGTCCATGTATTAAATTGATGTCTGTCCAGTTTGGAGATAAGGATGTGATGTAGACTGTACCGATGTCCTTACAGAAGTCTAGGTAGGTGACATCTGTCAGACTTGTCTTCTAGACCATTGCCATCACTTCATCATAGAAGGACACCAGATTGGTCAGGCATGATTTGCCCACAGTAGAGGTATGTCAGCTGTCTCAGGTCACTTTTGTATCTTTTATATGTCTTAGTATATGTGCAAGGAGGATCTGCTCTATGATCTTCTCTGGCACAGAGGTGGTGCTCAACCATCTGTAGTTCCCTGGATTTTCCTGTCTCCCCTTTTTAAAAATGGGTGATATATTCCTTTTTCCAGTAGTCAGGGACTTAACCTGACCAACAGGACTTGTCAGATTTGAGGTATAATTGCCTGGCAACATCAACCAGTTTCCTCTTGTATGCCATCAAGTTCTATAGACTTGTGGCTATGTAACTTCGTCAAGTGATCCTGAATCTGCTCTTCGCTTACAGTGGGAGGAACTTCCTTCCCCCACTCACTCATAGGTTCAGGGATTTGAGAGAAGGGTGCAGCCTGACTACCTGTGAAGACTGAGGGAGCCCATTGATTACCTCAGCCTTCTCCTTATCAGTTGTCACCAGTTCACCCTTCTTGTGTATCAGTGGCAGTACACTCTCCTTGGCCTTTCTTTTCTGACCTGTATACTTATCCCTTATCAAGTCCTCTTCCAGTATTGCCTTGGCTTTCCTGAACCCATTTCTACACATTCAAACTGTTTCTATTTACTCTCCTCATGTCATCTGTCCCTGCTTCCACAGTGTGTACATTTCCTTCCTACTCCTCAGTTTGAGAAGAAAGTCCTTGCTCAGCCATGCCAGCTTCCAGCCTGCCATGCTCAATTTCCTGCACACAGGAATAAAGAGCTCTGGTGCTCTAAGAAAAGTGCCTTTAAAGAATTGCCAGCTCTAATCAGCTCCTCTGTCCTGAAGGAGTTTCCCGGCAATCTCACCCAATAACCCTTTAAACACCTGGAAGTTCACTCTTCTGAATTTTAGGGTCTGAAGTTCCTTGAGACCCTGAACTCAACCCAGGTGTGCCTGCTGGCTGGTTCCAGCCATGGCTCTTTAATGAGCCCCTCTGCAGTGCTGAGCACCAGGCACAGAAACGCCACACCTCTGGCTGGCTTGTCTGGCACCTGGAAGTTGTTCTCTACCTACTCCAGGAGTCTCCTGACTTCCTTGCAGCCAGCTGAACTGCTTTTGCAGCAGAGGTCCAGGTGGTTGAAATCTCCCATCAGGATGAGAGCTTGCAAGCATGATGCTTCCTGTATCTGAAGCAAGAAGACATTTTTGAGATGCTCTCACTAATCAGGTGGCCTGTAGTAGATCCCAGTCTTAAGGAGAGCCCTGGAGAGATTTACACAGGGATATTTGGGATTACAGTGCAAAAATGGAATAAGAAGAATAAATTGGAAATTCATCCATTTTTGTGACTGAAGACAAAAAATTAATCAGTATGTATAATAAAAAAAAAAATTGGGCACCAGACAACTTTTTCATGGCAAATTTTCCTGCACCCACATATTTCAGCTACACTGTAGAGCAGCACTTAGCACAACAGTATGGTCACAGGCAAACATCACACACATGCATGAAGTAAGAACCTAGAATGTAAGAAAATGCCTAAATAAAATACAGAACAGAAAAATCCTGAGTATATACATTTCCCTTCTTCCCTCTTCAGAGAACAGTCCACTAACTGTAAATGGCTCTTTGAGGAGAGTTTGTAGTAGATAAATAGCTCCATAAAATTTGCAATTCAAATCAGAAATACTTGTGTCAGTGTTTGACAAAGCATGACCAGTGGGGTGCCCTGTAATTCTGTCACTGAGCAGATGGGGAGATGAAGGATTCTTACTTGTTGTATTCCATATGGACAGCACACTGTACATCACAATGAACCCTTACAGCTGAAGTTTGACAACTGCTGATGGAAAAATACTGATGAGGCAAAATTCAGCCTATTGAAATGGTAGGCTTACATTATGTGTTTTTTTTTTTTTTTTAATAGAACTGTTTCCAAACTTCTGGACTTTGCAGGATTAAAGAACATACATCTATATTTTTGCAAAATAATGAAGTTGTAATGAATAATAAGAGATTTATCTTTTTTCTGTTCAATTATAAAATCTCTTTTTATGGATAAATAAAGTGTTTGATGATGGGCTTGGAATGGTCTCCTTGTCCTGCTGCAAAATCTGATGGTGTTCTTAACTTCATTTTAATTTCTGTTGTGACCTTCATTTTTACATTGAAGGGCAGTGTTACTCTACACATTGAATTCCAAAAACCTGAAGTATTCTTGGGTATCTCATTAATCTGGTTATTTCAAAGCTTCTTGTTTGATAGAAGAACGTTCCACATGTAATAGAGAAAGTGTTAACTCTCAAGGCAAAACAGAATTATGACAGAAATAGCTCTATTTGGTTTTGGGGATGCTATCTTCCAGACACTTCTCCTGAGTAACTAGGTTGCTTGTACACTTAAATTGCTAGCAGAAATAAATATCCAAATGCTTAATTTGAATGTCTGTAACCAAAGAGCTGATGGCCTTGAAAAGTATGCTTATCTTCTTAAACTCATAAGCCAATATGTAGCATGCTCCACGTGCTGAAGGAAAATATTCTCTACAGTCTAGCTCTATTTTTTTGCCTTCACTAACAGTTATTTGACTATTACATGGTTTAGACCTAATTTATCTTCTTAGTCATCCACAAATGCAGTTCATGTATGTGAAGCAGAAAAAATAACTCTAGGTTATTCTTAATTGCCCTAAAGAGTTGAAGTTCATTTTAGCTATGTAATGTCAGGCTGTCATTGCATCTTCCTCACGTTTTACATCCTTAGTGTTGGATACAGTTTCTTCCTGAACAAGAAGGACAAAATAATTTCATTGGAAGTGGGTGTATTTGAGGGACAGAAAGCACTAGTTCAATTTAAAGCAAGAGACTTTTGTTGCAGCACTCAGTTCATCTGTGAAAGTGATGTCAGTATCATCTTATCCTTGATGGAGTCCATTCCTGTGGCCTGGAGGAATCTTTCCCCATCGGGGAAAGAAGTGGAAGCAAGCATTTTACTTACTGAAGGATCTTTCTGCTAGAACAGATTTAGTATGTCGAAGTCTTCTGATGGTAACAGCCCTTTTGAAACTTCCAAACACCAAAAAAGTTATCCATGTCATGTAGCAACATAGTAAAATATTCACACAAGTACCCACACAAGACTGCTTTGGGAAATAAATGGCAACTAAAAAAATCATGTCTTGCTGGGACACTGGGAAATACAATGTGCTTCAGCTTTCATAAATTGTAATAGAATTTGTAAATTGGTAGCATCTTTTTTTTGTTCTTTATTTTTAATTTCTGTTTTAATCTTTTTTCTGAAGAATTCTAACACAAATGTCTTAATTCCCATTAATTCTCCCATGCCCAGCTGAGTGCTGAAACCTAACAACCTCTGGATATAATTCCCAATTATGTATTAATTTCTAATGTAGGCTTGACATGTGTGGTCAAAGCACAGGTCATTTAACTCCACACGTTATTGTTGTTCATGGCTGCTTGTGGCTGCTCATAGTGAAGGCTATAAGAACAGAGGAAGCTTAAATGCTGTTTTCCAAGACATTTTCCCAGTTTCCAGCCATGCTGGCTCAGGACCTTGTTACACAGGAAGCAGTTTCTCTCTATTTAGCAATGCTCTTTTTTGCTTCTGGAGCTTCCATGTTCTCTCCATGCCATGACAGTTTATTGAATTTGCAACATCCTGTGGCAAGCACTTTCACAGGCCAGTTACTCTCTGTAAGAACAGCCACATTCTTCTGCTTCTTCAGAGTTTTCCTCAGACTGCTTGAAACTGTTTGAAACTTTCTTTCTCCTTAGGTCTTGCATAGGTCTTTTGTTTAAAGAGATAGTGAGAAGTCGTTCCTTCTCCCAGTTCTGAGGAGCTCCAGCAAGGTGTCTATTTCCCTGACTAGAAAGTTCCATCTATTAATAGTTTCTTGTAGCCAAGCTGTCACATTTCTATCATTCTTAGTGACCTACTTTCATGGCATCTCACCTTGATAAGCTGCACAGATCTTTTGCAAATTGCAAAAGGAGTCTAATTCACACACTTATGTGATGTGCACCTATTCATGACAGATGCTGTCTGCATACACACCCCACAAAATCCACTGTTTTTCACTTAGTTTCTCCTTCAGACTATTGCTGTTAGTGTATTCATAAATTTTATTCCACTGCTAGAAGATCTTTCCAAGATCTTCTTTGATTAGGATGCATTTCTTTGTTTAAAACTTGTTCACTTCCAATAGCTAAGGATATATTACCTATATAATGTTTTTTTATTCACTTTTTTCCCCCAATCATAGAGTGAACGGCAAGCTCTTGGCTTTTCACATGAAAAAATGGGTGGCTTTTCAGTATTACAGCTCAACTGTCTGCGAAAATTAGGCTGAATCCAATTGCAGTTGTGATCACAAACAGATTTAAAATGACAGTCTCTCCTCCTAATTCTTCTGGAGGTCATTTATTATATATCTCAATGCTGAAATTGTCCCTTTGATATCCCTCCTTATGCCTACAGTTCTTGGTTGTAACTGAGGATCCTAAATATATTTAATTAACTATTGCAGTGACCAGTATTTGTTTCTCTAAAGCTTTTAATTGTGCTTTTCCCTCCTTTTCTCTGCACATGGGAGTATGGCTACAGCATTACGTGTCAGCTAGTACAGCAGGCTACATGTTGGATTATGTTTCAAACAGCAAACAAGCTATAGCCTTGAAAGGGTTCTGATTGTGCTGTCATGTCAGCCTTGCTCCAGTGACCTTTGATTCCAGAGCAAGTACTAAGGGTACAAAAAAAACTTAACCCTGAACAAATCTCTTCATAACAAGCAATGCATTGTGTTTGTCAGCACTGTGTTTCACTGTGGAAGCATGGGTTTGCTGCACTGCCAACAGTGGAGTTCATACCAGTCTCTCCCAGCTGAGGCATAAGGGCCTGGGTCTCAGGTGTTTCACCTTTCCTTGTTTGGTAGTGAAAGCTTTATATTTCTTCCTTGTGCTCCCTTGGGTCTCCAGGTTTGTGAACTTGGAAAACAGCAAGGTGGTGTAATAGCTGTAGACCATACAGGGGTTTTTATGAGACATGTAATTGTGTAATATATGTAATTCCACACTTTGTCATAGTAAGTAGGTATTAAAAATCAAGGGTTTTTTTTCTCCTGGCCTGGTATAGGGGAGGACTAGTATTGTGCAGTGAACACTCTGGTTCTGGATGCTGATGACTCTCTAGATAAACACAGATGTGTTGAAATGTTCTGGTATTTCCCTGCTCTGTCTTGGAAGTCTTGGCTGGCCAGTGGGCTCCCAGCTGGCTGGGAATGCCTGGGTTGAACATCACTGCTAACAAAGCTTGGAAAGGAATGTTAGAGAACCTGCTTTGAATATGTCTCATCTGAGTTAATTCAAGTTCATCAGCTACTATGGTGGGCATACACCTAGGGCAGGTACAGGAGAAGCTCTGCAGCCACCAGAAATACTGCCCTGACATTTGGTGACAGTATTCTCTCCTCTTACCAACTGCTGATACTGCAGTAGTCAGAATCACAGCAAGGAGAATACGCAGTGTAACCAATGCTTGTGTGTGTGGATTATTCCTGAGTCTAGAGGACAGCTGACAGAAACATCAAACAAGACCAAACTCAGAGTCACAGAATTTTCTATTCAGGGTAAACTGTTGCCAAAGTCTCATGTTGTCTTCCAGTTAGTCCATTCTAAAGTCTGTATTAATCTATTTGTGGTTCCTTTTTGACAGTAATGACATATGAACTCATATTTGCATTCAATATAGTCTGTAGAGGATACACTGTGAAAAAAATGGAAAAATTATAATTTCGTAGTCTTCTTTCCTCTAGGTTAGAGACTCTGCTGTGATGCTTCCTCAGTTAAGCTACTTGACAAACCACTGAATACATTTGTAAAACAACTGTTTTGGTAGTGATTCAATTATGAATCTATGAATACAAAGGACCAATGTGACTAGAATATGCATTTGCCACAAGAAAAAAACTGCAACTCTTTAGCATGGTGTGGGAACTAGTCATTTTATGCCACAAATGAATATGGTTGTTCTTTCTTCATGGCTTTGAGGGATTCTGCTGGCTCTACCTTAAAATGCTTACAGAAGAGCAGGATATAATCGCTTCTGATTATGCTGGATTTGATGGCTGGATGTTTAGGACTATATATGGTACTGCAGTGCAGTATCAAGTGTTTGGGTGTGGCTGCCCCCTCAGAGGTTCTTTCAAACCCTGAGATTTCTGTTGCTCAGATAACACAGATCTGACTGTGGCTTGTAAAAAGAGCCTTGTGGAGGGCTGCTTTTCACGCTTTTGCTGTACCTTCCGTTCAGGAAACAAGAGGGACAGAGTGTGTCTGGAGAGCAGGTTTAGTAGATTTACAACAATAGACAACATTCCCCAAAGGAAAAATAAATGCTTGCTTGAGCTGTCTGAGCAGCCTTGACCATCATTTGCAATACTTCCTTTGGAGCAAAGGAGAAGGTGATATTCATAAAAGTAATGAATGTAGGCTGAATGGAGCTGTGTTGCTTACACAGTAAGGTTTCTCCATGTAAATCTAGATGAATTCAAGGAGTCAGACCAACAGTCTTGCACAATTCTTCCCTTTCCTTTTCATTAGATAGGCACACATAAATATTTTTTTGCTTTAGTACTGTGTTGTTACCTTTTCATTTATGTAATATTACTCTGAGTTGAGGTTAATATAGAGTTGCAAGCCTTTAAAATCTTGGTTTTGTCATCTTTTATGCCTAAATGAGGATGTGAAATCTCACATTATGCAACAGTTTAAAGTCTTTCATAGAAAAGTTTTCAAAAACCATTTTCTCCTGGTTCAAAAGTGTTTCATGCCCTTCAATTTTCTTTTGACTCTCCTAATGTAAAAAGTACAGAAATTACATCAATTATTTTTCTTGCTCAATTATCTCCCGATCCCTTGAGCTTTTCTGAACAATTCTATAGACCGAGGTAACTCCATAGGATGCTGAAAATGCATGGATCAATAGCAGGCATGGCCTATATATTAAAAAGGGTGAAAGAAAGACCTACTGATGGAAGACTGAAAATAGAACAAGCACATCTTATTCAATCAAGCTACAAGGTGACTTACAAGAGGTTTTTGCTTCCTGAATGTTCATCATCACTGTGGGGTTTTTGTTTCTTGAAGCGAATTGCTATAAAACTCTGCAAGAATATTTACCTACCTGCTTTTAGGTACATTTGTCCTGAGATCTGCATACTCAAAATGGGTTGTGCAGTTCGCCCTGTGGTGGAGACTGAACAAGATACCAGGATATGAAGGAAACACCAAGAGCAAACCTGAAAGTACAGACTTCAGTAATGTTAGGTAGTTGGAGTGGCCTTGGACTTGTCAACAAATTATAAAGCTGGCCTGGGGAACTGTCTCATAAATATGTTTCTGTCCATGTAAAAAGAAAGAACAGCCTTTGTTTTGAGGGTTGGACCCATAGGGGCCTTCAGGACTCAATCACAAACATTGGAGTGAAAGTGCAGGCTTACCTACAAGGCAGGAACACATGCAACAGAAATGATACATGCCTTAGCTTGGGAATAGATGTTTCTTTCTTTTTCCACATATTTTAGGGAAATAGATTTTCTTAGTCCTGAGAGATGGTTTTTCTGGATGTAGAATTAGATTTACTGCTCACAGTCTATGAAGCAGGCTTTTTTTGTGGTGTTCAAAGTTGCATTAGTTCATTAGTTGCAAACTGTATAATGAGATCCTTGAAGAGCATTTGCAGGCAGTGAAAAAAGTGTGAAGTCAAGTTTATGGAAGGAAAGATAAGGATGTGGACTTGAGTTGTGTTAATCAACACTAAAGGCTAAACCACAGGGTGGTGTACACGAAAAAAGACAATAGCTACAGGGCAAATACAGGAGCTGTGTTTCCTGAATCCAGAGGCATAGGGATTCACATTCTGACACTCTTCTGCCACATGCTTCTGAAGGCAACTTATTTATGGAAGTTTATGCAGACCAAAGATTTCATTCTGAATCTGCATCTTGCCAAGACAAGGATTTTTGTGTTTGCAGGTGAGAGACCACGACCACAGAATAACCAAACAATGACAGCTTTGAAAAGAATCTCACACATCTTACCTAATTATCATACTTGAAGCATGAAAAACAGCTCAGCATACCTTTCCTATTTCTCTTGATTCTTCTGTTTTTAAAAATGTACTTTCAACTTTGCATTTGCATCTTTAGTCTGTTAGAATATGAAACAACGTAATTATTTATGACTGCCTTGCAATTGATTTTTTTTTATATACTTAGTTTCAAATAAACCCTTAAGTCTTAGACTGAAATTTACTTCAGTTATTTTCTTCCCATGTCAGTTTTGGCATCTCAGATCTCTTGAAAGCTTTGAACTAACAAGGGACCAAGTACTGTAGCAGTGCTTCTTCTCCTATTTTTGGGTACTTTTATTCATCTTTGCAGCTTTCTGAAAATAGTCTACTAAATGGCATTGACAAAAAATCCTCAATGATGTCATGCAAAGTCAAATCTCTTAAAAAGTCTGTGGTGGTTACAACATGAGTGATTTGAGAAGAAGTCATGCCTGAAGTTTTGTTTGTTTGTTTGTTTGGTTAGGTTTTATTTTGTTTTGTTTATTTTTTAATTCAGGGAAGGCTATGGCTTTTTGATAGCTTCTGTTCTTAAAGTCCTAGAGGTACACCTAGACATTTAGTCTCTAATTTTTTCTTCCAGATAATTTGGTCAGTTCCATCAGTGCTGTATCCTAGATGGAACTCCCACATAGAACTGAAATAACCCAAGCTGCAGGGAGAGAAGAGAGAGTTACCTGGCTAGCAGATACAATGCTCGTGTGTGTGTGAGAATGTGTATGTTATGTTCCCGTCTGTGGCTGTATGAAGAAACCTCTGAGAGCAATCCAAATTTGAAGAGTTCTTCCTAGCCACAATGTGTCTGCAATCACTGGTATTGCTTCACTGTGGAAGTTCCACACTTCTTATGAGAACCCTGTCTTCTCCTACTCACAGCATGCCTACTGGCCCTGAGGCTTGAGAAAACGAGATGGATCACTGACGGAAATTATGTTAACATTTCTTCAAAGAAAACTTGACTCTATTCAATAAGATGGGACTTACGAGCTCCTAACTTGAGTAAAAGCACATTCCAAAGAATGTTTTTCTCTGGTATACTATCATCCCACTGGAATCACTGTAGCTGCCTAGAAGCACCACAGCACCAGTGTATTGCTATGTTGCTGTTACCAAACACCCACATTTCTTGAAGCATATTTAGAAAACAAGTGAAGGTGAATGAATTATTTCTAAGTATTGTAAGTATTTATAATATTTGTAAGTATTTTTACTAGCTAAGCTCTATTACAGCTGTTTAAACTTCTCTTGCTACTATGTAGCAGTTCCCAATGACATGTCATTGTAAGAACTCAACTACATGGAAAAAGCTCATAAAGATTCTTGAAGGTTTGACTGAGTCTCTTTAGAACTTTCCTGTCTGAGGATGTTTTGTTTTAGTTATAGTTTAGCTAGCCAGTCCCAGTGCCCTTATGCAGTGTCATTTCTTTCTCACAATACATTAATCAATTTCAAGGAGACATGCCTTCTTAGAAAATCTCTGGGGGGCCAGTTGAACAGTTTGCAATCTCCCACCCAAGTCCCTGAGGAAGCAACTGAGGCAGACATAATATCTTGCTAACATATTTGGTCTTTTGGTTTATTTTGTATTATTAATTAGTTTGTTTGCTTTTGGGTGGTTTGTTTTTGGTGGTTTTGGGGGTTTTTTTTAAGTTTTTTTCCTGCTCTTAGTACTACTTACTACTGTTACTTACCTCTGACTTTGGTTCTAACATATTATTTTAAGGTGTCTGGTAAGAAATCACAGAGCAGATTTTTGGAAGGGACTTTTAAAAGGTCATCTAGTCCACATCCTCCTCCACCCCTGCCCCAGGTATAACATCCTGAAACTTGGAAGTCGGTATAGGAGCAGCATTTAATGTCCCTCCATGGCAGCAGAGCTAGGTGACTTGCATCCCACTAGAGAGAAGTCATGTTCTTCTGACTTCCTTGGTCTCACAGATGTCTTTAGACAGGTTTGAGCTGGCTGCCAGTTGAGAAAAATTCTTTGCATATATACTAAACATGTGACCAAATTTACTGTTGTATGGTATTGCTCCAGTCTGTTAGCCTTTCTTTAAAGCAACAGGAAGATTCTAGTCAGCAGGATTATCTCACAGACTGATGTTTCTGGGCTTTCTGAATAGACTCATCCTTGTCAGTCAGATACCATGGAGAAGACCATCATTTTCCAAGGCAACAGAGAAGGTCTGGAATCTATCACCAGAATGAATTTAGGAAATGTGTTAGAGCAGCAGAGATTTATGCAGTTAGCTTTTTTTTTTTTTTTTTTTTAATTCAGCTGTTCTTTCTGTGCTGAAGTGAATAATTTCCCTGAAGCAGGAAAGCAGGACTGGAACAATCATAAATCACAGGCAAATAAATATTGTGGCAAACAAGTTCTTTTTTTTTCTGCTGCAAGTACAAGCTGCATGTGACTAATGCCAGAATACTGCAGTGCAGGTGGGCTCCTGTGAACAAGATGCCTATGTTCCTTTCTCCATCAGTAGATACCAGGCAAGCAAGTCCAGAGGAGAATTGTCCTCCTAAAGCAGATGCTTCCACTTAGCTTGAAGAATCTCATCCCAAGATCCATGACTAGGTGGAGTAGACCTCCATGGACTAGAAAGGGGACCTGTTCAGGGATTATTTACAGCTACATCCTACCTGGGTCATTGCATACAGGAGGACAAGACAAGCATTGCCAGGAATTATTGATCAAACCTGGAACAGAAGCCATGAATTTATGTTATACAGGAAGCTGTTCCTGCTTTATAGTTGTGAGGTTTTGTGGAGTGTTCCCCTGAAAAGGGGACTGCATCCTTCTAGATGTAGATCTGGCTCAAAATCTTCTGCTTTACAGAGGTTTTACAATGCAAACAATGAAGATGAGCAAAATTCCAGAAAAGGAGAAATGGGACTACCTCCCAAAGGTGCATGCAGCAGCTCTGGAACAGAGGCAGTAACAGAAACTTACATTATCTTAATTGCTGTAAATCTTCTTAATACTAAAATGTCTCTTAATCCCTCACGAAGTAATAAAAGGCTTCACCTTGCCTTTTAGGGAAAAGATTAGTGTAGTAGTTCAAAAGAACAGTTTGTGGATTGCTATTTTTGTGTAGTGCATCTGGAAATGTATTTATACAATGTGACTGAAAGCAAGGCAGACTGCATTTTAACTAGGGTTGCACACACTTTGCAGCATAAGTAGAAGACTGTGGTGCTCCAGGTATCGTGGAGTAGTAATGATCCCCCCGAAAAAAATCAGATTTGCACTCTTCAGCTGGTAGCTCAGTTTGGTACCCCAGAATCACTCCCCATTATTTCTGTATCATTTTCATTTCTCTTCCTGTGCAAACTGCCTGTAGCCAGTGGGGACAGAGTGGTTGAATATTTTCTTAGTGCTGGGTGTAACAGACTGATGATTGCTTTTGTTTCCAGCTCTTTGCTTTTTCCTCTTGCTGCCTTGTAGCAGGATTTAACTGGTAGGAGGCAGGTAAAAGGAGTGTGAGGAACCTGCCTGCTGTGTGTGTTGGTTTCAGGAACAAAGATACCTTCTCCAGGTCCCTCTTTGCACAGTGCAGGATATTGAAGACTCACAACCTTGTGCTCTTTTGCAGTGGACACAGGCATCAGTGTGGAATGGGCAAGGGAGAGTGGTACCTGTTTATTAAAATATGTGTATGAAGTATGTGTGAGCAAAAGCCTAAGTTCTATCTGTGGAGAGATCTGAGCCAGCCACGTGATGAGCTACACTTGTTTGATGGTGTGGCCCCAGCCCAAGGCACATTTTTGGGTCAGGCTGACACAGACACTGACACTGCTAACACCGACCTTTGCATGTGCATCATCAGGTGTTTCCTTGTATGACAAGTTTGTAGTTACGGGTGTTCTACATATCCATACAGAAGTAAAACCTTGTACAACAAAACTGGAATATGAATTATTCTAATTATTTAAAATTCTATTCTTTGATCCAGTTGTCTTATTTTCTTCCTCAATAGGACTTGCTTATGTGAACTCTCTACATTTCCAGACAATCTGTTTCCAATCAATGCAATTATTACTTTTATGAGTGACTGAAGCAATAGCATATCCTGGCCTCTGTGTGTCTTCAAAGAAAGTGGCAGAAGTGCTTCACCATGGTTTCAGTTGCAGAATGATGCAGTCAGATGAAAATGAAACCCATGCAGAATGTGAAATGGGTTTATGTATGGAACTGAAACTGAGTTTCTTTCTTCTGCAAAACCTTACCCTTCTCAGGCCAGAGGTAGCTGATAACTTTCCCACAGCTTCTGTCTTTGCACGTTTGTGTTGTATGTTTGTCTCAATAATCTCATTGTGTACCACCATCTCATAGTTCTCAGCATGAAATGGTCATCTTATGATGTTTATAGTATTTGGCATACACTCGTGTATCAGAAAATAATTGTTCATGCTGCCTTGTAGGCTTCATGAAAGGTCACAGAGCAGGAAGAGAATGAATGAGTCCATCAGAGAATATTAGGAGAATATATTTCAACTAGGAAGTATGAAATATTTTTTTCAGCAGCAGAGGAGTTTTGCAAGTTAATGAATGAACTGAAGTGAATATCTCGCTCCTCAGAGATATTAACTATACTAAATTGAAAGTGCGTGGCACAGTATGAGATAAGAAGAATGCTAAGTCTGATGCATATAAATCAGATACAAGTGACAGGCCATCAAGACTGTTTGACATCTTTCAGAAACTGATTATAAAATGCAGTAACTGCTTCAACCTGGAAAAACATCTGTAGGATCATTTTCAATAACAGATGTATATTAGCCCAGTGGTGGTTTCTAGTTCATCATGAAATGGAAATTGTTGTTGGCAATTAAAAACACCTCAATAACAAATGACAAGCAAAGTTCTGCTACTGGGTCACAACAACCCCATGCAGTGCTACAGGCTGAGGCAGAGTGTCTGAAAAGCTGCCCAGAAGAGAAGGAGCAGGGGCTGCTGATTGATTGCAGCTGAACATGAGTCAGAACCGTGCCCAGGTGGCCAGGAAGGCTAACGGCACTTTGCCTGTGTGGGCAGCAGGACCAGGGCAGGGATTGTCCCCCTGTGCTTGGCACTGGTGAGGCTGCACTTTGAGTGCAATGTCCCGTTCTGGGCCTCTCAGTACAGGAAGGACATTGAGGTGCAGGAGCATATCCAGAGAATGGCAAGAGAGCTGGAAAAATTTTGCTAGCAGAAGGGTTCTCAAACATTGGAACAGACTGTAACAATGAAATGGTAGAACCAGCATCTCTGGAGGCATTTTAAATATGTGTAGGCATGGCACTTAGGGACATGGCTGGTGGTGGACTGTGCAGTGTTAGGTAGAAGTTGGATCTGATGATCTCAAAAGTCTTTTCTAACCTATATGATCTTATGATTCCATGAAAAATAAGAGAGCTCCAAAGGTTCAGGATATTGGACTGCAGGTCTAATATCTGATCAAATGAATGTCACCCAAAAATGACATTTCCACATAAATTTCATAGGGAACTTTATTCTTTTAGTTAAAGTTGTATTAAAAGGATATGACACCAGTGCAAAGAAATAAATAGTATCCTAAGTTCACTAACAAACATGTATTGCTAGTTGTAAGCTAGAAGTAGACAATAGGAAAGGGATTTGTCCACTTGTTGCACAAATGTGCAGGTACTAGGAGTTTGATGTTTGTGTGCAAGTACTGTACTATGCAGCTAGACAGTAACTGCCACTGTGCAGAGATAAAAACATGGAGACTAAGATTTTAGCTAAAAAATTATTTTAATTAGGCTGGCAAGGTCTTGTTGTAAAAACATATTTTCTTTTATCCACCAAAGAAGACTATTCAGCAGCTTGTGAGGTAAGAAAAACATTTTTCTGTTTAAGTGGCTATCTACCTCCTTCATTTTTTGGCTTCAATACCCATCTGCAGTGTGAAACATAGGTCTTGTACATGTTACAACCTATTAGCACCTCAAATGATGTGGGAAAAATAATTTCTAGAAAATTCAAAGTGTCTCCATTTTGGCTTTGTACCAAGCTGGCAAAAGACCCTTCAACATTAGCCTTTAAAGTCTGCCTTGGTGTCTGCAGGGGAAATGACACATTACCATAGTTGTGATGTTTCAGAATAGTTGGTGTTCTAAATACCTCCAAATAGCCTTAAATCTCTCATGTACCTTTAGAGAGGATTTGCTCAACTTACCAGTTTGTTTCCCTGCAGCAAAAAGTTTTCTTTGGCAGTACAGTTTGTATGGGTTGGATACAGAGGGAGACCAAAGTAAAATACCAGAGACAGAGACTAAGTTGAGTCTGGGGAAGGGGAACGACTGAAGCAAAGATCCCCTGTAGCAAACCATTTTTCAGTAGCATTAATTTATGAACAAAGTGAACTGGAGCTTTGAGTGCTCCTTTTCTACTCCTTCCTCTTTATCCATTTGTATTCTGCCACTACATAACTTGCACAGGACCCATGACCTGTGGCTCATCACTTGATATATCTAAATGAACCACAGAATCCTTCCAGTATCTTTCCCATGATATCACAGGAAAGTTAATGCTGAAGAAGATAGGCTTCTCACTGACCTGGAAATAAGCATAAACTCATAGATTGTCCCAGGAAGCACAAATGCATACAAATAAATCCTGTCTCAGTTCTGTAAGATCTGTGATGAGTGGATCAGGAAAAGTAAGCAGAGAAAGATACTCATGTCTGCTCTGAGCTTTGAATTTCATTGAGAATTTCTTCACTTAATAAAATGTTAATGATCCATTTCAGTAGGTGCATTAGTTTTAGTTAATTGATAAATTGTTATGGCTCCTTTAGAGCTATTCAGTACTAACATATAAACATGAGGTTTTTGTTCATGGAAGTACCACTTTGGAATGTTACACAACACCTTCCTGAAGGGCTGCTTCACTTTTATTGAAACTGTAGCAGGAGGAAGTCAGATGTTTTGGTTGTTTTTTCAGACATAAGCTTTGTATCATAGCCTTGATGATCTTTACTGATGTCAATAAAACATACTTAGTTCTGGTTCTGAAGTGATTCTGCAAATATGAGTGACCCATTCCTGCTCTAGAACACTACTCTGTGATTAGCTCCTTATGCTAGGATGATGTGATAAAGAGACATGCTGTAATTTAGAGACTCTGAGGAATCTGTTGTCATGTCTGTTCAATCTAAATATGGCTCAGCCACAAATAGTACTTCCAAAAAAACCCCTGTAAAATTCCCTCATCATGTGCCTGTTTCAGGTAAACCTCTTGCTGTTTCCTCTGAAGTCTGTGGTTGAGAGGGACTATTCTCTGATCTAAGCATACGCACCTGTACTATTTTTATAAGACAAATTTGTGTATTACTCGTCTACAATATGAGATGAGAGTTGTGCAAAGGAAAAGCTTTTGAATATCATGTTATTATCTTACCTGAAACAATGGTGTGTGCAAACTTTGATCATTCTTTAATTAATTAAGAAGGTTTAAGATGTTCCTATTTCTCTCTAAGTGATCCTTAGTAATCTTAGTCCTGTAGCTTTCTGAACACACAGCTTTGCCTGCCGTATTTAGGACATTTTTAAAATCAAGTAGCAAATTCAACAGTGCCCTTGCCAGTTGATTTGCAAGTTTACATTTCTATGTGAAACCTGGATGAATGTCAGTCAGCTATTGGAGTGTTAGCTCATGGCTGGTGGTGCTTCAGTAACAGAGGTCTGGCAGTTAAGAATTTACTTTTCTTCAGATACAGGGTATGTACTCTTCACCATTTTTCTTGCAAAATTAATTCCGGTCACTTTCAGATGTAATTCAAAACACTTGTAAGGTCTCACAGAATCACACAATATCTGAGGTTGCTTCTTATCTACAAGGGTTGTTTAGTCAACCTCATTCTCGGACAGGGTTACCTACAGCAGGTTGCTCAAGGCTGCAGCTCATGAATTTTTTTATATCTCCACAGACGGAGACTCCACAGTGACTTTCTGCAAGTCTATCCTTTTCTAATATTTAAATTGTATTCCTGTACTTGAGGAATATTGTACATTACCTCTTCTCCTGTCACTGGGTACCCATTGGACTCCCTTGTATTCATTCTGTTTTATTGGATGTTTACACACCCTTCTCTTCTCCAGGCTAAGCAGTTCCTGCTCTCTCAGGCTCTTCCTGTATCAAAGATCCTTCAGTATCCTAAACGTCTTCATGGCTGTCTCACTTCTTTGCTGTCTCACTCCAGTATTTCTATCTCTCTAGTATCTTGAAGCCCAGAACTGGGCACATCACCTCAAATTTGGTCACAGCAGGGCTGATTAGATGGGAAGGATCTTTCAACCCCTTGACAGCAGTGTTTCTAGTGATCCCAGAAAACTATTAATTCTCTCTGCTACAAGTACATATTGAGAGCTCGTGGTCAGCTTGTTGCCCATCACAACCCCAAAGCTTTTACTGTAAAGCTGCTTTTCAGGCAGATGATTTGCTTTTCTGCTGTTTCACTGGGGAATGGCCTCCACATGTACCTGAACAACCATACTACTCTTTCTCAGATACATAATGACAATTTAACCCAGCAAAACACACACGAATGCATATGTCATGTTTGAACTCCAGCCAGCAGCAAGCCCCATGCAACTGCTCACTCACCCCACCACCAGCTAGAAAACTTGTGGGTTCAAGATAAAGACAGTTTAACAGGGAAAGCAAAAGCCATACATGCAAGCAATGCAAAACAAGGGTTTAATTCACTGGTTCCCATGAGCAGGCAGGTATGTTGCATCTTCAGGACGGCAGGATCCCCTCAGCCTCACAGTGGCTTGGGCAGGCAAATGCCATCACTTAAATATTCCTTCCTTCCTCCTTCTTGTGCCCAGCTTGAAATACTATTCTGGAATACCCCTTCGGTCATTTCGGGTCACCTGTCCTGCCCATGACCCCTCCCAATTTTCATTCAACTCCAGCTTACCTCATCAGCATGGCAGTGCAAAGAGTGGAAAAGGCCTTGTCTCTGTGTAAGCCCTGCCTGGCAATAACAAAATCATATCTATCATCACTGAATTCAGCACAAATCCAAAATGCAACTTATAAATGGTTCTCTGTGAAGAAAATCGACTCCACCTCTGCCAAAACCAGCACATCATATCTGAGTGCACCCACAGTATTTGACTTAACACCTGATTGTTTAGCTATTGAGCCTATATGAATTAAGGGAATACCTATTACTTTGAAATAATTGCCATGCCACTTCTTTTTGCACCACTTCTGGGATGCTTTTCCATGTGGAATCTTTTTGTCCTTTGAGGGCAGGGCTGTTTGTGGCCAGACAGGCAACAGTTGGCACATGTTGTCCTGGAGCTTTAGCCATTTCTGCTTCCTTTCTGTAGCCTTGTCTAAAGATGTTAGAAATAATATTGATTGAAATTCTTTACTGATTGGTGAAATAGCGTGGCAATCTCTGACTTCTCGTTGTGCCAAGGTATATGTCATGATTGGGGTGTGAAAGACAAAGAGAAAAAATATAGACAAAACCCCCCAGGTTTATCAACAGAACAGATTCAGTAAATGCATCCTTCCCCTGTTTCCTTGGAAGATTCAAAAGTGTTGTACCCATAACTGAGGCACCTCTGTTGCACATAGATGAATTCTCTGAATCTTTGCTGCTGAACTGTTAAAACCAGAAGCTGTTATCCAGGAAATGTTCACAACAGTCTACAGTTTAGGATAAAGAACAAACAAGATAGAAAAAAAGCTTTTCCAAAAGTAACACAAGAGTCCTTAGTTAAAATGTAGCATAAAATTTTGGTTCTCATAATACATTTTCTCCCACTTAGTTAACGTAATACAATTGTAGCATTTTGAACACTTAGAAGGTGACTTTGAAATCAGAGATGAGTTAAGACAATCTACGAGGATCCTGAAACTATGTTCTTGTTTTTTCTATGTGTCCTGTTTGCTGAATGGCTGCAGAGGAGAATACCTTATGTATTTAAAACTTGGTCTTGCCTAAGAAATAAAAGAAAGTGATTTAATTTTCCTTCTTATATGATGAGCTGAGCTGACATTATAGCTTAATGATAGCCTGGAAGTAGTGCTTAGAGGGGGGAAAAAAAGAGTCTCTCTCTGCTGCTGAATTCTGTTTCCTATGTAACTACAGTATTATGCTGTCTGGGTAGCTCTAACTGCAGAGAAGCTAAAAAGATATAAACTTGATGGATTATTGAACCCAGATTAGTTTGATCATCAGCGGAGAAAATTTTTGAGGGGCATCCAGAAATTAAAGGTATTAGTGAGATTTGTGATCGCTGATATTTGCACAGTAAGGCTGCTTAGAGAGGTTCCTGCAGTAGGGATGTGTGACACAACTAGGCTTTATTTCCTTTTTGCTTGCTATGAAATTTTAGCTTACTTGCAATTTCAGGTAGCCTTCCTTGCACTACAGGAAGGAAATCACCAGATGGTCTGGGCAAATTTTCCATCAATATGCAAGAGTTTCTGTACTACTCTGATCCTGCAATGAAGAATCCAAAATCCCAGCAGAGGAAGGCTGACAGTAGACAGGGACAATGAATATTCCAGGTGGGGTTTGTCTGGGGCCCCTAGATGTCTTTTTGATTTAAGCCACAAATTTCCTAACAATGGAAGTGTCAAGAGGTTTGTGGTTAGGCAGCTGAATAGAGGCAGTCATGTTTACTGCTGTTTTTTCCCACCTGGCAAATCCCCCTCTCTGTGTATTACAACCAGATCTTGTAGGGGTTAAAACTACCAGTTTCCCCATGCTTCTCTATGAGATGCAAAGGGGGCATTTCTCTGTCACATTTGGGGCAATTGGAGGGTTGTTTTTGCTTCAGGGTTGCTTTAAGCTTAGGGTTCTGGGAAAACATGTAACCTGGAAAAGAAATGTGGGGAGAAAAGGGATCTGCTTACCTCTTCACAAATTCCTTGGTGGTTATTAGAAGCAATAGTTTATCTGATAAGTGCCATCACTACTGCAGTTCAGGGGGAATCATTCTGACAGGTTGCAGATGTTCCTTCCCTTAAGGATCAAGGTTTCACAATCATTGTCCCAAGAACTGATGTGGGAAGCAAGAGCAATCACAGTCCTCCAGCAGTGTTGACACACTGAAGAGTAATTTATATGGGGGTGTGAGAATCTCTTTCTTTCACTTCATCTTTGATAAAGCCAACAATTACTTGGCAGGTCTTTGATAGTGTCTCCTTCCAGACCAAGCCTTTGTAAAGGCCAGAAATTTTTCCTTTATGCAAAACAAGAGATGTTGAATATGTACACTTGTGACTAGGTCTAAAAACAAGGCTGTCTCAGTTTAATTCAGTTAAATCTCAACAATGAGCCAATGTGGAGGTGTCCTGACTCAGTGTCTAAGGACCTACAGGGTTTTTCCAGGACAAAGGAAACTCTTATAGTAAAAGACACAGAGTGTCTTCCTGCTGCAGGCAATGTCTAACACTGCTTCCAAAGGGTATGTGTCTTCTCTTCATCCGTGTAACCAGGCTTGACCCTGCTGCTGCTCCCCAGTGCACTGATGATGCTGCATCACAGTACATGCTCTTCTCCTCTCCTTAGTAACTGTTTTTCTCTCTGGCTAGATGATTAACAGTCATTTGCTAATAAAAATGTCTCTGAAATGCAGGATAAATGGATTTATGCAGCACGTTGGGGATAAAGGGGCATGCAGGAAACCTCCTCCTCATTTGCATGATTGTGCAGGGGCTTTGCACAACAACAAAAAATTTGCCTCAGCAGCACACAGGGAATGAAAATTTGGGAACAATTTGTATTCAGCAGTGGAACAAGACAAAGCCGTGATCCCACCTAGGTACTAAGCATTGCAGGCTGTGGTGTCCAAGAACTGATAAGAGACATGCAGAGGCGCTGCTTTTTTCTGATCCATTGTAAGGGCCTAGAATTCATCAACTCAAACTGTTTGCTAATGCCATGTGGTCCTACCTGTCATGGGAAGTGTAATTTCTGACAACAATTAAGACTGTGATTACTCATCCCTGCAATCATGATTTCAAATTCCTTTCCCAGCCCTGGTGTCATTTTGTTTGGATGTATTACCTACCTTTTGCATTAAAGACCCTTCAAAATCAATCTTCAGTCACCTGGCTGAGCTGATAAAGTGAAAACATGGTGTGGATGGCAGCTTGTCCTTTCCAGGATTGCAAAAAACTGTGCTGCCATCATGCACAATTCTACAAATATGGTCTCTTCCTTTTGCTGCTGTGCTTCTGCTGCCAGTGTCAGGTAACTTGCCTGATCAGGTTAAGTGCTTTGCCCACCTCCTGCCTGGGGGGAGAGTGTGCTGCCTCCTCAGTGAATGAAGAAACCTTTTCAGATGCAGAGGGAATGACAGAAGGCCCTGAGCATGGGGAAGGAGAGAGCTGTCATCCTGGGGGTTGTCAGCACATTCTGACGGGGCTGATTTTCTCCTGTGCTTTCTCTAGGGGCTACCAAAGACATGGGGAAGATGCTGGGTGGGGATGAGGAGAAAGACCCAGATGCTGCTAAGAAAGAAGAGGAACGACAGGAAGCCCTTCGGCAGCAAGAGGAGGAGAGGAAAGCCAAATATGCCAAGATGGAGGCTGAAAGAGAAGTTATGAGACAAGGGATTCGAGACAAGGTAGGTAACTGGCTCTCAACACACACTGGTCACTTGTAATGCCCAATGAAGAGCACCTGTTTTCTGCTTATTTGTGACTAGTTCCCTAGATGCCTGGATAGAACCAGGTTACTACTCTGCCTCACAGAACTTTCTAATTTTTGCACTCCTCCTCAAGGTGTTTAAAAACACCTCCCACAGATCAAAGCTCTACAAAGTTGAAATAGAGAGTGAAGGTGAGGGGAGAAATCTATCTATTTTTCTCATCATCTATTAAGCACTCACATTATATTAAGTGTTAGAGGCTTCTTTGTCCCTTTGAGGATGCTTTCCAAGCTTGCATTTGTGGTTTGTGAGAAGTGTCATAATTCAGTGAGTTTCTGAGACATATGTTGCAGCTATCTTCTGTATTGATTCCAAAGCTTTTTGTATTGACCAGTGATATGGAAAAAAATCTACTCTACTGTTAGTGTTTAGTCTTCTACCACTCACATGTGATTAATCTGAAGTAAAGTTTTTATACATTAACTATTAGGGATTAATGTATGGAAGGAGAAACAGTTTTGATGCCTCACCCTCAAAGCCTCTTTAGATTAAGTTGCATTTGTAAGAAGATGGCCTGGTGTTTGGATATCTTGGAAAGAAATGTGGGCAACGGCTGGATAAGAGGTTTCTAATGATTAAGGCCTGTCAGGTGACTTACATCATGTGCCAAAGAAAATACCTGTAGATAAAATGAGAAAGTCTTGTGTATACTGTAGATGTTCCTCTGTGCAGTTCCTACCTCTGTACTCCAAGAACATGTCTTGGAAAAGACATAAACAAAACTATATCTGCATGGGCCCAACTTATGACTCAGTTCTTATCATTCTTGATGGAAGCATGAATAAAGGTAAATATCTCTGGTGGCACAGTGCAGCTTACAAAGAATTACTGAGAATTCCTCTGCAAATAAAGAAATTTGGAATTATGCTTCTAAGAAAAGAAAGGACTTAGACGGAATTGTCTACCTTTGACACTGCCAGAGAAAGGTATCCATATGATCATTAAATAATGGTAATAGCTGACAGAAATGCAGAACCTCTACCTGGTCAAAAATTGTTGTTTGATAGTCATAGAATCTTAGAATTGTCAAATGGTTTGGGTTGGCAGAACCTTAAAGATCATCTAGTTCCAACCCCTCTGCCATGGGCAGGGACATTTTTCACTAGATCAGGATGCTCAGAGCCCCATCCAACCTGGCAATTCACTCTTCCAGGGATGGGGCAGCTTCTCTGGGCAACCTGTGCCAGGACTTCACCACATATGAGGAAAGAATTTCTTCCTAATATCTAACCCAAACTCATCCTCTTTTGGTTTAAAAACATTGTCCTTGCCCTGTCACTATGTGCCTGTATAAAAAATTCCTCTTCTTCCTTTAAAAAAGCCTTCTTAAAGTGTGGAAATTTGCAATAAAGTCTCCCTGGAGTCTTCTCTTTTCCTGGCTGAACAACCCCACCAATAATGCATTTAATGAATATATATATAGATATTAATATAAGCATATCAATGTCTGAATGGTATGTTTAATGTATGTTTACAGGTAGAACTGTTTTTAAGCTATGACAAAAGTCATGAGTGAAAAAAAGGGTAGTAAATTTCTGATTTGCAAGCAAACGAGCCAGTGCCTGGTTTTCACTGGTGAATGCCTTTTCTGGATCACTGAATTGTTCCCAGATCTAGATAGGGGTTGCCTTTTTCTTGCTATTGGGAAAACTGCTGTAAAAACATTACAAAAGTCTGAGATGTCCTCTGTTATAATTCCAAGGTGGTCTCATTCATGAGTAGGATGAATACAGGCTGAGCCAAGGAGGATTTCCCTATGATTCTGGCAACTATCTGGACTTTGCTGAGCTGACTGGATGCTGAGTGCGAAGTCCCTTAGAAATGTACTGAATCCTTGAGTAATTTGGCAAGGCATTGGGTCTGCGGAAAAGGAGAACTACAATATTTGGAGGAACATTATTTTGCCCCAGTCAAGGCTCTGGACTGGTGTGGTGGAGTACCTTTGAGAATAGCATGCGGAAGTCCTGCTTTGGACTGGCCATCTGAATTGTGAGCTCATTTTCCTGTGGTTTTCTTTTTCCTGGTTGCATGCATTTGAAAGATGATGATGTTTTCTGCAGAATCAGAAAATCCGGATAAAGTTGTAGAAAGGAGATGTATCCCTTCCCTTTCTTTCTCTTCCCTTTCTTTCTCTTCCCTTTCCTTCCCTTCAAGAGATTACCTTGTCCTGACAAAGAAATGGATTTGATGATATACAAGACTGTTTTCTAGTAGTCACTGGTAGTTGGGAATATGAAAACAATGATGAAAGAATTTAAAAAGAGCTGGATTATTTCTTTCATTACTTGATTATTTAGAAGTTAGCTTCATTTATTCCCTAATTCTAGTTAAAGCAAAAATGCAGGAAGGAAGAAAATAGATGTTCTGTCTGGTATGTATACAAGCACAGGTTGCTGTTAGCAGGTATGAATAAAATGAAAGACATTCAAAGTTTTAGAAAACACCTTTATGATATTTGCTAATTTCTCATGTGAGAGAGTGAAAAATGAGCACGTAGTTCAAGTGACTAAATAGGATTATTTATGCAAAATAAAAGTTTGAAAGTGTGTGTCCTAGGTTATGAACCCACAGTCAAAATTATTCCTTGGTGCAGCTGCAGAATGTTAGGGAAGCAATCAGGCAGGGAATCACAGCTTCACCAGGGAGTTCACATGGCTCTAGCTGAGGCTGATAGAAAGGATGGACTCATCATGTTTCTTGTTTTTGACTTTTTGCCGTGGCTTTCCAGCAATTGTTATGGATGCACTCTCTTGTCTAGGGCTTCAGGAAATGTGGGAGCTATGGCAGGGCTTAGAAGGAATGATGACAGATGCCACAGATACATTCCAGACTGTGTTAACTTTTAAATCCAATCTGCTAAATTGAGACACGTATGTCCTCAACCCAGAAGGATATAGAAATTAGCTAGGGAGAGGGTAGTATGAATTACACAGACATGACAGGGGGTTTTTCATTATTTTTGTTGTTGTAGGTTTTTTGTTTTTTGGTTTGGTTTGGTTTTTTGGGTTGAGTTTGGTTTGATTCGGGTGTTTTGTTTTTTGTTTTGGGTTTTTTTT
>PYHW01010577.1:86321-113927 GCA_013186435.1 Turdus rufiventris
TGCTTATTTGCTTGTTTGTTTGTTTGTTTGTTTGTTTGTTTGTTTGTTTTTGTCTTTTTCCCATTAAAAATATGCTGCATTTTCATTTGGAAATCAATTTAGGAATGACATTTGAACATGACACTTTGAAATAACTGGAGACCACCAGTTGTCTGAGCTACTATCCAATATCAAAGTTCAGCATCTGGTAGTGAAAATTGATTGAAAGAATGTAACAGCATAACTGGGGTATACTCCAGCTTCTTCCTACCTCCGGAGGTGTGCATGCAGCTAGTTTTGGTCTTGACACTAATGCCTCGCAGATCTTCTGGGCCCTTTCCCAGCTGTCCCTAGGGAGAGTTGCCACACCTGACCAACACAGGCAGGATTACTGAGGGGCTCCAGTGCCCCTTTGCTTGGCAGGTGAGATTGTGGGTAGCTGATATCCCTGTTATCTCGCTAATAGCAAGTACTGTCAGCCTGGCATGCTGCAGCAGCTTTCTTGTTTCCAGTGCTCTTGGGTGGAATACTGCCTTCTATAAACAAATTGTTTGTGCATGTGCACGCTCAGCAGTGAAAGCAAATTACTTTCTTTGTGTAATAATCCATAATTAATTATGTACATAATTAATCATTTCTACCACAGTGGTAGAGCCCAGTCCTGAGGAGCTCCTTTTCCATGCTCAGTAAGTTAACACTCTACCTGTCCTAGTGAGACAATCTCTATAGTTCAGCTTCCTGAAAATGTCACACAGGTTTTAGGCAGTCAGCATTGTTGAATCCCTGTTGAAAAGTAGCAGAAGCTCAGGGGTATCCTTACAACAGTGGATTTAAACCAAAAAGGAAAGAAGCATGGTCCAAATGGCTTGACTTCAAGACAGAATTTAAGTTTAGGTTCATACTTATGGTGGAGCATGAGCTGCTTCACTGTTTTTTTATACTCAGTTCTCTGAGTGAAAAGGGGAAGAGTCCCTGACACAGCTTGTCTTTAACTAGCCTTACCTGCTGGTCATATGCTATATAATACATGTTTTATAGTACATGAATTGTGTACTATAAAGCAGAAAATCAGCTGCATTAATAAGGATTACATTATTAAGGATTCATGTACTACAGAGCACATGCTTTATGTCCAATAAAGCAGAAGTTTAATTTTATTAATACGGATTTCTGCCCTTCTAATGGAACATGAAATCTGCATGAAAAGCATCACATTGAAAGTTCTGGAAGAATTAAAGTTGTCTCTACAATTGTAATTGTCCTTGTTGGATGCTGTGTGAAGGTATGACACAGTGCATGATCATTTGTTCATACTTCTAGGAACCTCAACTCTCTCATTGCATAGGACAAAGTGAATTTTTTTCTTAATAAACAGATGTTCAGTATTTCATCCCTGAAAGTGTCTTACAATGCATGTTTTCAAGCTTATTTACTATATAATATAAAAATTCTGATGGCAGTATAATGAATTTCCTCATCTGAGGGTTTAATTCTCTACCGCTACTATTATTATTGCACTTTCACTAATCTAGCTGAGCTCATCTGAAGCATGGTTTCTTCTGATATTTATCAGGGTGGGGGACAGAGTTTTGTTTAGTTTTTTCTGTTTGTGAGGTATGAATGCAGAAGGGTCATTATGTGAATAATGCTTTGGTGGCAGAAGAATGTAACTTGTTCCGTCCATGAGCCTCAAAGGCACAGCAAGAAATGCTCAGAACTGCTTGTGCCTTTGCAGGCAATAGAGGAATGGCAAAATCTGGGTTTGAGGTTTGTTCTAGCAGGCAGCATATCACATAGCAGGAGAATGTACAGTCCTTGCTTTGTTTGAGTCCCTTCTGTCTCTGGGTGTGTGCCACTAATTCTTCTCATATTTCGTACTGGGCCATTTAACGCTGTCAGTGATTAGGCAGTAAGACACTCTGCAGTATTCGGAACTGTTGAAAGAATCACAGAAGGGCTTGAGTTGGAAGGCAGCTTAAAGATCATCAAGATTCAGCCCCTCCCTCTTGTGGGACACCTGCCGCCAGACCAGGTTGCTCAAAGCTCCATCTAACCTTGACATTGAACACTGACAAGCATGGGGCGCAAGGATGGGATCCACAGCTTCTCTGGACAACCTGTGTCAGTGGCTCATCACCAGTTGGGAAATTCCTGCTGTACAGAGATGAGGCAGCTGAGAGGCATTTGAAAAGATTTTATTCCATTACCAGTCTCGCTGAAGGGTGAAACATAAGAGATGTAAAACTCAAAGCCGTTCTATCAGAAGCCAAATTATTTCCTGGTTACAATACCTTATTAATGTTTATCAGCCTACTAGCTTTTGCCACATAATGCTGCTAATACTTCCAACACCAATCACCTATTATTTTAACCCATGTGGTCTTGCTACAATGCATCTTTCACAGTAATAATTTTTCAAAATATTTGGTCTTTTTGCAAGGCCATTGTTTGAAACTTGTTTCTAGTTCAATCTCTCTCTCAACATCTTCTCTATTCCATGGCCTTTCTAAGTCAGCACACTTTATCTCAGAGTTTGCATACAGATGTACTAGACTGTGTGAGCTTTCAGTCAGGCTTTGAGAATCCTTTATAAATCCATTTCTCACAACCACCCTGGCAGTACAGAATTTCCACCTGTTCTGTAATATAAACCTGCCCTCTTTCCATTTAAAGCCATTCCCCCTTGTCCTGTTATTCCAAGGCCTTGTATATGTCCCATTCCAGCCTTCTTGTAGCCCCCTTTCAGCGCTGGATGCTCTAAGTGTCCCTGTAGCCTTCTATTTTCCAGGCTGAAGAACTCCAGCCATCTCAGCCTGTCTTCAGAGGAGAGGTTCTTAGCCCTTGTTTCTCCTCATTGTGACTCTTCTCTGGACTTGCTTCAGCAAGTGTGTTGGAGGCCCCAGAGCTGGACACAGCACCTTATGTTCCAGGAAAACAGTGGAAACTATTCAGTTCATGTACACATGAGATGTGTAATTTCCTGGTCTTCCATGGCTCAAGGTAAATAATATTGTAATTTTCTTTTTTCAGGAATGTAGGAACAATTGGATTGCTGGAAATAGGAATACAGCCCTAAGTTAATATCTTCAGTTTTTCCCATGGGAAGGTGTTCTCATAATAAACCCTCTCTTTCTCTCTCTCTCTCTCTTTTGTTTTTTTTTTTTATTTTTTTAAATCTGATTGCTTAACTTACTTTTGGCACTAAATCACTCAGACAAAAAGGCAATCAGGATTTATAGCTGCAGCCCTAGATTTTTATGTCAGATAATCAAGATGCAACATAATATAATTACTTAATTTTAGTATTTCATTAGCATATTTCCTTATGTAACTGGTGCATAGCTCCTAAAATCCTGTTTTCAGGCAGAAAAAACTGCAGAATGTGAATTGGGTCTATTCTTCAGCAATATCAGAACTTTGAAACTAAACTCCCACCTCAGGAGTGCAAACTTGAATTTGATAAAACTTTGTTGATCTAAAATAGCTTCACACTCTTAGCTAAACTCTTCGATGTTATGTGATGTTTTGTTCTTGTATAACTTCAGATACAGATATTGCCAAGGGCTTTAAAAATCCCTGTACAAAGGATTGAAATTTCACTGCCTGAAAATGCAATTTTGATCGCACAGTTTTGCCTTGTGAGCAAGAAATATATAGTACATCTGTCATTGAAGACTACTGGCAACTGAAAAAAAGTGTAGAAGTTGTATTATTTGCATGCCAAAATATGAAAGATCTCAAAGAAAATATTTTCCTCAGCAATGAAACACATTCTGTAATTCCAAAGATAAAAATCTTACTAAGAATATGAAGATTCTGTCTGGTCTCTTCCCTTTTAAATCATTGATCATAAACCAATTATGTAAATTTTTATCCAGCCCTTGTGATCTAATGAAGATGAGTTTACTGTTCAGTATTGGGATCTTAACATAGATTTTCAGAGATCTATATGTATTGTGCAGCTGGAGAGGTACAGTGGATTTTCATAATCAGAGGTTTAAAAAATCCCAAAAAATATCTTGCTTAGTTTAGTTCAGTGCAGATTCTCTTTGTCATATAGACAGAAGTGTTTACAACTGGGTCACAGGTACTCTGGCTATGAGAAAGCAAAAGACTTGGCTATGACACTCCTGGTGTGATGCTTTGCAAGGCAGGGATTATACTGTACCTTCCATGAAGTGAAGTGGATGAGTGGGATTGGTGGGAACAGCCCTAGCAGCACTAAAAGTGAAAACTTATAACAATTGCACTCTTTGCAGCATTAAGTCACAGTCTGTCCTGGAAGAAGAACATTGCAAGGACAGCATCCTTTGGTGTTCTGTCCACATTTGGGTATTGAGGACAGGCTGTAGAAGTCCAGGCAGTCTGGAAGAGGCACATTTGCATTTTGATTCAAGAGCATTATTACCCTGCAGATCATTTTTATATTGGCACTCAGAGGCTTCCAAGGGGAAACAGTGATTTGACCTGGACTAGACTTTTGACTTCATGCCAGACCTTTTGCCCCCAAACAGCTGTAGGATAAGATGTTCTGACAGGCCTATGCTGCCTCTGAGTCAGATTCTGGAGTTTCTGCTATCAGTTTTTTCCATAGCTTTGAGTACAGATTTTTACCATCAAACTTGTTTCCAAACTGCAGCCCTTTGCAATTGTACTAAATCAACTACTTCTCTATCACTTTCTACCTTTGGAAATACCAGGCAGATTTAATTGTCTGGTTTGTTTCTCCAAAAGCATCCCTTTGTCTGTAAGGCAGTAACTATTTTTTTGTGAAAGGGTGAACCAACTGGCCTACTCCCGTAAGAAGAAATACAATCACAAGATGAAAAAAATTGATGAAGTTATCTGGCTATATTTTTTAGCAGTCTCTCTTGACAATTGAAAGAGAAATGGTGCCTTCCCAGTTGTGCTTTTCAGCACAGAACAGCGATTGATGTTCCTGCCAAGGACGTCCAAGTCCATTATTTAACAAATTCATCTTCAAGGGGATTTTAGAGAATCTGTTCCTACCTAAGTTGAGAGATTTCATCTTTATATTTCCTTAGAAGTCCCAGGATATGCACCATACCTTGCTCTTAGTGAATCCAACAAGGTAGATCTATAGAACTCTATAGGTGGTCTGAATAAAAATCAGGTGTGTTCCAGGCCTTATCTCTTGGCATTAAACTAACAGAACTTCTCTAATGGAAAAAAACTGAATACATTCCTTCTTGTGCTGTAGCTGTAGGCCATTTCTTATAAATTTGTGGTAGGAAGGCATCTTTAGCAAACCATTGGAGCTCAACAGAAAATTGGCATCATTTTCATCTGCTTCCATGATAGTTAGAGGTTCAATTATCCAGCAGAACCCAGCAGGTGCTGTCTACCCCACTAGTACATTTGGGGCTCATTAGTCTGCTTCTTTGTGCAGCTCTGCCTTGCTCTAACTTGATTTCTGTGTTTTGCGCTAGTCCAAATCTGCACCAGCAGATGTCA
This sequence comes from Turdus rufiventris, assembly GCA_013186435.1. Classification (NCBI taxonomy): domain Eukaryota; kingdom Metazoa; phylum Chordata; class Aves; order Passeriformes; family Turdidae; genus Turdus; species Turdus rufiventris. Next base: position 91,776 of record PYHW01010577.1, read on the forward strand.
CTTTGGATACTTGCTAATGAAATCCCACTGGTGATGCTTCTGACATTACTGAAATGTCTCCTGAAATGCAGCCTGTTTTACTGTTACTCACTGACTAGGGTGTCCTGTACAGCAATTCAGCTGCAATCCTCACTTAAGCAACATTTGTCTGGTTGGCTGACACAACCTGTACACATTGCTGACATGGTACTGAGAAGTTTAGTCACTCAGGACTGGGTGCGATATAAATCCAAACACATGACATACAGTTATAAGTGCTGTGATTTAACTAGGATGGGTATCTGAATCGTGTGTCAAACCTTCCTGGGTGTGACTCATTGAAACTCCAGGCATTTGGTTCATGTACTTGGAAAGACACAAAATATGTACCTCAACAAATGGTCATTTGCAAGTTCTTTTCAAGTACCAGTGCAACTCTGCATTCACCTCTAAAATACCATTAAGCTCCATTTCTGGCTTTTTGATGCCTCTGTGGTTTTAAATGTGGCTGAATCTTACTAATCAGCTAGTAAGATCAGCGGCAGAGGAAGGGCTTTTTCCCAAGTCATATCCAAAATCTAATTTTAAAATCATTATTAGTTATATGTAAATTATAGAGATTATATAATGTACAATATAATACAGACCATAATTAATAGTAATTATTAATTTAATTAATGACGTGATTGATATTAATTTTTACTTAACATTATTATGTGTGATTTACAGACAGAGAAATTGGGCAGTTTGCCCAAAATCATGCAGTGGTTGAGTAAGAAATCACATTTCTATATTGAAGGTCTAGGGATATTGTCTTATCCATGTATAGAGTTTCTTCTCCTGAAAACATGGACACCTCCACAGGGAGCAAACAGAAGAACTTAAAAATGAAGGCCATCCTAGAGTCTTTATGACTGTGTTCCCATTGCCACTGGTCTCTGGAATTGGTTGCCATGCCCACTCCTCTCCATTTGGAATTAATTTAGCCAGTAGAACTAAGACTACATGGAATCTTTTCTTGGTTAAAACCCACAAAGGAAAACATCAAAAAGCAGAGGAGCTTATTTGCTGCCTGTTGCTTTGGGGAATAAAATAATGTTTCCTTGATGGAAAAAAACCAAAAACTTAGGATGATATAAAATTTGACTAAGTGGCTGGACAAGCTATGAATTTTTTCAAACACAACCATTTCAAATCTTTTCTTCATCTTATCTTTCAAAGTAGACAGCTCTGTCCTTTGGATCCTTCTGGATCATACTACTTGTGTTGGCCTCAAAATGCAGACAATTACAAGAGAGTAATTTGATCAGTACCATTGCTTCTAATAAGTACAGCTGCACCATTTTTGTCATGTAACTTTTATTTTCCTAGCTTACAAATCACATACAAGGGGAAGGACTTGCACATTTGTTGATTCTTTTTTTATAACAGGCTAATTCAAGGACTGTGAAGGTCAGTCACCAAACAAGATTAAAAGGTCTGTTCCATTTTTGCTGCAGTCAAAGAACTCCCATTAGTGCTTCAAATCAGGCAATAGCCACATTGTCTCTTCTTTTGGCAGTTTGTTATCTGAGTCCTGAATGATCAGATAACACACTAGGAATTAATGAGACCAGTAGAGTTATGCCTGCTTGAGAATGCAGCCTGGCACCTTCATGGCTCAGCTAATGGAAGCATCATTCTTTCCTGATGCAAGTCATCAGAGCCAGGCTCAGCTTTTGAAATGCTGCTGCTTCCTCAGAGCAAGATGTGACTTTGTCCTGGCATCAGCATGAAGTTCTGCATCTGTTCTGACAGCGCTCTCAGTTGCACAGCTTGGGACTTAAAGATTGTCAGAGGGGATTAGTCAGCCCATGCTTGAAAGAAGGAGGGCTAATCCAAGGCAAGGTCTGAATTCATGCATGGGACAGGGTGATAAAGTTTGAACCACACTTTCCTTGTCACAGCTGTGTAGCCTTGCTTGCTGTGTGTCTTCATTCCCCATAGATGCTTGCTGGGAAAGGGAAACAAAAAGGAAAGGAAGTTTTGCATGCTCCTTTCATAGGGACTGGAAATTCAAATGGTCTTCCTGAGAGTCTCAAGAAATCTCTCCTTTACTGGTCAGTTTTGATGCAGTCAAGAAGAGTGCCAACTTAATCTCACCAGACTCCTGTGCAAAGTGCCTTCTCTGGGGCTCCAGACCAGGGTAATCCTCTAGCTGATGCAGAAGGAAGGCTGTGACCTTCTCCTGACTATGTAAGAGTTTGAAGAAGACAGACTGGCTACTGGTGGGAGGGAAGCAGGGAATTTTGGGGAAACATTTGCTTTTTCATCATTTTCATTGTCTATGGTTTTCTACGGTTCTCTCCCTTTTGGTACAACTTCCAATTTTGTCTCTATGTCTGCTCCTGTTGGGAAACACACAATCAGGCTATTCATTTGACAGGAAGGCTGCATGGAGGAATTTCTTTTCCTTGGTTAGGATGGAGGGAGGAAGAATGCACCTTTCAGCTTCAGGCCACCATGTTCAATTTTCCCATAATTTCCTGAAACTGTTGACATGATCTTCACAAGAGTATCAGCCTAAACCAAATACAGTAATTTCACGACCATAGGGTGCACCGGACTATAAGGCGCACTTTTTTTTTGCAGCGAGGATCCACTCCCAGCTCTCCCCGCGCAGTTGCTGGCCGAGGCCCTGCCTCAACCCAGCAGCCATGGGCCCCCAGGCCCGCCCGGACCCGGCAGGGGTGGCGCTGTGGGCCCCCAGGCCCACCTGGACCCAGCACAGGTGGCACTGCAGGCCCCCAGGCCTGCCTCCACCCGGTGGTCACCCAGTGGCCATAGGCCCCTGGGCCCGCCTGGACCCAGGAGGGGCGGTGCCGCAGGCCCCTGGGCTCGCCTCCACCCGGCTGCTGCAGCACTGCCAGCTCCCCCTATGGCTCATGGCTCGCACTTCTGAGGTGGCAAATGTCACAACTTTGTACATCATATAAGGCACACTGGACTATAAGGCGCACTTTCGGGTTCGGGGGAAAATTTTAGTCAAAATGGTGTGCCTTATAGTCATGAAAATACTGTACTGTGGAATATTTGTAGTGCTTTTATGCTCTTGGTCCCGAGCCAGACCTCACAGCAACCCCATTGTATTTTAGAGTCATAACAGGGCTGAGCTTATTCTTGAAACTGGTACCACAGAATTCTGCAGGATCTTGCTATTAATTTTACAGCTGCTGGATTATTTCCTGTCATGCTCAGTTATAGGAATGTAAATTCTGTCTTCTTGTTTAACAGGCTGACTGTAATTTAGGGGACGGATTCTTCAATCAGAGATAACAATAGTCCAAGGCCTGATGTGAGAGAAGCATCTGATAAACTGCCCCTTGGATAACACAGAAAGCACAGTGGGGTTTCTAGGTTTTTTAATCAGAACTTGCTTGCCTGATTGTTTGTACTTGAAAGCTGGAATTTTATTCCAGCTGCTGCCAAGTTGTTTTGGGGCTAGAGGCATCCCAGTCTACCTTTCTTAAAAATCCCTCAACTTTTCTCTCATATTCTGAGGTTTCTGATGAATTCCTGGATCTTGACTAGTGGATGGTCCTGAAAGCATTTTTTTCTTCTATTTAATGAGTGACTAAGATGTTTTAGGTAGAACCTACCAATTTAAACTATAAACTTGACCTGCAAAGGCAAAAGTGGAGAGAAGCAGAAAATCAGCTTCAACATATCTGTGTGCTTGATACAGCTGCATATCTGGCTAGAAAATTTTCACTTCCTACTTTCTGGTGCTGTAACCACAGTTTTCCATACACTGTAATTTGCAGGGATGATTAGGTTTGTTCAGAAGGGAAGGATCTAGTAAGATGCCTTCAATGAAGTAAGGGCAGCACATCCAATTCTGCAGACAATCTCTGTTTGAATGACAAGGAAGACATTTCTACCCCTATCCATTTATTTTCCAATAACATAGGGGTTTAGCTCAAGCTGGGAATTCAAATCTGTGGCTTCAATTTAGGTAATTTTAATCCAGAAGTGAGGCTGCACGTTTTAGGTGACCAGGTCTTGTGAGACAGCCTCTATCCACATCTCATTGCTAATGCTACAACTCTTCTCTGCAGTGTTTTTTATTCTGGTCAGATCTGAAATGAGAGATGAATGAAAAGTTGTAAAGAACAGAGAAAGATATTTTTGAGGCATTCAGAATCTCGGCAAAGTGTTGGACATGATACAGAACCTTCTGGAAATATGAATGAACAGGTCTCTGAATTCACAAAGGGCCCTATCAGTCTGATGCTGTTTAGCAAAAGCATTTTAGTTAAATCCTGAAAGTTTGATGGTGCTTTGTAAATTAGGAAGTGCATCACCACTGCCTCTTATCCATGTGCCATCTGGTCTTCAAATCAGCCTCTTCAAATCTGCCCTTTCCATTACAGAGAGTTGGTTTTCACCCTTTTGATTAAGAAGGCAATAACCTGTATGTGGTCCTGAAAGGGACTCTCAGTCTTGATGTGTGCTTTTGCTCTTCATTTGCCTTTCTCCCTTGTCTTAAGAAAGAAGATGGATTCCAGAGGAGGAATAAAGGAGCCCAGACTGAGCTGAGAGCTGCAAAGGGGATTTATGTTAAGGTCTTCCTAAAGGTGTATAATTTGGACAGTGAGAATGCTGTACATCTCCACACAGATGTTTGAAAAGTGATCAAACAATCCCAAAAACAATTGTTTGAAATACAGGAATAGCATAAAAATATGTGCTATATTTTTTACAGGTTGTTGCAAAGGAAAACAATGTGCTGCTGTCAAATTTCAGTGCATGGTGAAAGCATTCCTTCCTTTTCCAAGATGGGTGATCTGCAAACAGAAACAAATGGAAAAGCACTGATCTACCTTTGGATGAATGTCCACTCTTCTGTCTTTCAGACTGGGTGTCTGGTTAGTGGTTTAAGGCAACTTTGTGGTGCCATATGCTTTAGGTGTAGTGCAGAGAGGTAGGAGGTGTTTCAGGGCTTTCCTTTGCAGCTAGTGCAAAAATGTCAGATAAGAAGCTGGCAAGCCATGCCCAGAGATAGGGATATCCCTGTTCCTGCAGGGCATCTGACACTATGAAGGAAGGAATAGGACTCTAACTGGTTCAGGACTACTCTGAAGGCTCTTTCGCCTGCCAGGCGTGTGCTTTCCCTTGTTTAAGCTTCAATTTTCTCAGAGATTTAGCACTCGACCTTGTTTGACAGGCTCAGTGAGTGGCAAGGAGAAAGGCCTGTCATACTACACATAATCTGCCTCTTGCTCTGACATGTCACACTGGAGCCTGTGTAAAAGGCAGTTTGAATCCTCTGGGCCCTTCCAGAAACTGGAGTCACAGGTCTGATCAGCAATATTCTTTACAAGAATCTGTGAGTGGATTTGGTTGGCAGAAGCCATTACAGTGATAGGGCAAAAGAAATCACAGATTATGAGAGAGCTCAACAGACCAACATTTGTATTGATTTTTCTCTTCTGCCTTCTGGCCATTCACTTGTGCAGTTCAAATAAAACGCTCAGTTTCTGTTTCCAACTCTGCTTCTGATCTCTTCTTGGCTCACTAATGCAAAATCAGATTTCAAAACAAACAAGATTGTGTTCCTTTTCTTCTACTGGCTGGTTCTGGGTTTCCAACAGGCAGCTTCTCTCTGCAAAATACAGCTGTTTCTCAAGGGCAAACCTGGGACTTTTGAATACTGGGAGCATATACAGAGGCATCAGGAAAGGAACAAAGGCAGGCCTCAGATTCTGCACTCCCACACTGTGTAACTGAGAACTGACCAGTCTAAACTCTTTGTTTAATGATCCATGCATGCTATGCCACATAACAGATAAAACGAGCAAATTCCCAACAGTAACACTTTGAACTCACTAAAATAAATTAAATCTGCCTAAAATAATTATGAAAATATTAATTAGTTATGAAACCATACCTTTGATAAAACTTCTTCAATGGAAGGCTTTAAGCTCAGTGACATTATGTTTTTTAAGAAAACCACTTGGGCAGTTTTGAAACAACTTGTTTTCCAGTCCTGGTGCTTTGAGTACCCCTTGTGTTTTTCCTGTATTATTAAGGAGGACAAAATCAGTATTTGAAATCCCGGTAGGAGATGATAGTATGAAGCTCCTCATCTAATTCTACAACATGTATCTTGGCAAGTGTCTTAACCACAGAGCAGTGTAAATAAGACCACTGGCATAACTACAATAGCTGTTTGAAAGACTGTCTTTGATTTGTCATCTGCTTTCTGTCATCTGACCAGAAAAGAAAAGAAAAGCATAGTTTAAGTGTAGTAAAGTTATTGATTTGGCAGACATGGACTGTTTACCTCTAGTTGTGGAAAGTAGTTCAGAAATAAATTTGAATTTTTAGTTCAAAATCTAAATGTAACAATTCTTCAATTCCACCCAAATCTGATGTGATACAGAGTTGAAGAATTAGCTGTTGATTTACAGAGGGTGGAGGTAGTTGAGATGCAGAGAAACCACTGTAGGTGCTTTGTCTGTCCTGATAGGACCAAACAGGATGAAATCTATTCTGTTACCTCACCCATACACCCTGCAAGCTTTTACAAAAAATTTAGCTCTACTTTTTTAAAGACAATTTCTTGACATTTGCTCAGTGATGACTCAGAAGCGACGTGGTAAGCTCTGCACTGTTGTGCACATATAACTTAGTACATTGTTCTGAAAAAGAAATCCAAAATAAAATGTTCAAAGCTTTGGAGGAGTTTGGTAAAAGCCTCATAGGACAAAACTGTGGCTCTTTCTACTGCAGTTATCTTACAACAGCATTGCACAGTGCCTGTTTGCTGCGTCTTCTGTAATCAGAGCATCATGATCGTGCAGTAAGGAGGTTGCTTAAAAGATACTAAAAATGTCACAGCTCCTCTAATTAAAATCAAACCTGAAAGCTCTGAAGTGTTGGCTAAGTGGAATAAAAGTTATTAAAGCACCTGGGTCTCGCTAGGAGATGCCAGGTCTCCCTGACTTGACTGTTCTCAAGGGCACAGTGAACAGCATCACAATATGAATGAAAAATCAAACTGGAAGCTGTGCAATACAATGCCTATGAAATAGATTCATTTAAAATTGGTGCAGAACTAACAAAAGGCTATGTTGGACTGTTTTATTATGACTTTGAAAACAGAACACAAAACTGTTATCACGAGTCTAATTAAAAGGGTAATCTATGCACTTTCTAGCAATTATGCTACTTAATGCAGCTCAGCTCCTTTAAAAAAACCTCCAGTCTTGCATGCAATATCATCCTAGTCACAGTGGCCAAAATTTCTGATGGTTTCTGGTTTACAAAAGTAGAAATTTAAAGGCAAGAACCTAATTTGCAGTTATAGGCAGTGCTTGTGAAAATTCAGGAATTGCAGCATCTTTATAATCTGGGAGTTGCAGTAAATTCTACCAGCCTCAGGCTTTCCAAACCAGAAGTTGCTTTGACATGGTGAAAGGTGAAGTAACATTTATGTCACATTCACCTCCATTATAGCTTGCAGAAGAGGATCCCTGGAAGTGTTAAACAAATGTGTGGGATGTTTAGAAGTGAACACAGTGGTGCAAGGTAAATCGTTGAACTATTGATCTGGAAGGTCTGTTTCTTAATGACTCCGTGACCTGTGGTCTCAGACTGGCTTTGATTTCCATCTCTTGTCTGAGATAAGGCTCTAAGATGCTTGGGGTGGTCTCCACAGCCCTTCAGAGGAAGGGCAGCATATGTTTCATATCAAGGTTCCAACTGCCTTGTAGGCACTGCAAGAGAGCTGGGAAAAGTGACAGAAAAAGCAGATGCAGAGACAGGATGTGGTGTGGTCTAGGTAAATTGATAGGGCTTTTGCTAGAGATTAGTGATTTCTTCCATCCTTCTTGAACCACAGTTTTATTATGCTAGAGGTCCTTCTCTGCCTCCTTTATTCAGCTGGTTGCCTTGAGCTGAGGGGCAGAACATTTCAGGAAGATGATACCACAGCTAAGAGAAGAATACTGTGATAGAGAGATGCTGTTAATCATTCTACTACAGAGTGTTATTCTAACAATGACAGCAGAACTTAAATCTGTCAGGCTTCCTATCCCTTGTGCTACACCATCCATTTAAGAAGACATCTCACTGTGGAGACCATCACAGAGCTTTGCAAGAACAGGTACAAGCTGCTTTTGAGTCTATGACCCTTATCACATTTGGATTCCACACCACCCCCTGAGCAGGAAAAAAAATAAAGAACGCAAATTAATTCCAAGTCACAGTAGGTTGCTGATTATAAGCTTAAACAGGATAATAAATGCATGGATATTTTTCCACTTAGAAAAAACAGCCCAAAATGTTGTCTACAATTCAAAGTAACTCATAGTTTTATTTATCATTTTATTTAGAAACTGCAGAGAAATGTATGGTATTTAACTTGTTTAAAGGCAAATTTATAGATCAATATATGATTTATACATTTATATCTTTATGCTAATCCAAATATATTTGTCTTTTCCACTTGAAAGCTGTTTTTTCCTGTCTGTTAAAACTATAAGGACTGCTTGTGCTCTGATCCTCTTTTCTGAACCAGCATATTCTTTGGGAAAAAGTGCAGAGTTGTTTTGCCACAGACACTGTGCACTGTGCAAAGCTTTGCAATATTTTCTGTATGGAGAGTTAAACGTGTTTTGTTAGTGTACATGTTCATGGAATGGCTTTTCATAGTTTATCTGACACAAAGTATCAGTCTTTCTGCTCCATGACAGCTTTTCACCCAACCTGTCGGTGATTTTACATTTTTGAAACAATAGATGCCAACTGATAATGAAATGTCATAACCTGACACTATATGTAATATCTTCTTACATGATTTGAGATGTTCTCTATATATTAAAAAGAGTTGCCAATATTTTGTGTGTCCTTCAACTCTTGAATTTTGCTTTACTTTTGTTAATAACTCATGCAAGAAACTTCAATGCGTGTGCAAATGGTGGTAAATCTCTGCCACTTATTCTCTGCCACTTGTTCCAGAAGCCAATTGGGCAGCAGCCAGCCGCAGGGAAATTCTATCCTAAGGCCTCATCTTGACAGAAAAGTAGGAATCCATCTCAATACTTAAGGGGGGATTAGTCTCAAGTTCAACTCATTATGGCCTGAATATGTTTGCAAGGCTAAGTTCAAGTATTCTGGTGAGTGGCTTTAGAATGCTCAAAACAATAATGAGTTAAATGAGCTACAACATCATATTTAACTAGGAAAACATAATTAATAATTTGAAACTGTTGAAGAAATTTTTTCGTGTGGATACCCAGCTTATACACAAACCCTGGCAGTCTTGGAGGGGAAAAAGATCAATATTTAAAGTAGAAAATACACTGGGATGAAGAAAATATGAAAGAATATTACATCAAGATTATTATTAAAATGTACCAGAATTTGTAATGGAAGAATAAGAGCACAAGCAGAACTCTAGAAGTGGCAGAATTAAAGACACTAAGATGTTTATTCAAACAAACAAACAAACAAACAAACAAACAAACAAACAAAACCAAAACCCCCACAAAAAACCCCAAAAGCAACCAACCAACAAAAAAAAAAAAAAACAAAAAAAACCAAAAAAACCAAAAAAACCCACAACCCCCCCAAGTCTAAAAAAATTAGTTCCAATTACTATTAATTGTCAATTAAATAAATTTCTGCACAATTGCCAATAATGCTGGAAGTTTTTTTTCCAGGCACAGAAGATAGAAACAATGCATGCAAGATGAAAATTTTAAGGAGTCATTTACAGCCAAAGATGAGGCAAGATAACAGCACTGAAGTGAAAAGAGGAAACTTGGATGACTAAGACTGTAGATACTAGATATCAGGCTGACAGGTTGGGTACATCAGGACCAGAAATAAAAATACACAGAGCCAGCAAACCTGCTTTTGATGGTATGAGGTTGGAAGAATTTATTTTTGTGTGAGGTTAGAAGTTTGGTTCACAATATAATAGGACATTCTTTGGCTTGGTGTATTATCTCTTCTGAATTGTTACCCTGAAATACTTACTAAAGGAATAAAGGTTTTGCCATCAGAATCCTTGTCAAATAGGCAGCTTTTAAGTCTTGTGAATGATTAATCCTTGACCCTAGACCTAATGAATGTTCTTGTTAAGGTGACAGACAGTTGTGTATAGAAAGAACAGAAAATCTGTTTTCTCTTCTGCAAGAGAGATTAACAGCTATTATGTTCCATGAAAAATTCATCTGAATCATCATGTGACATAACAATGGCTGTGGATTTCATTTCAGCCATCAAGCCTGTGGTTCAATGATGGAAATAAAGGCAGATCCAATTCTTTGAAAAGTTGCAGCTTTACTGAGAACCATTATTGACTCTCATTAAAATTACATATTATTTTTAAAAGAAAGAAAAAGGAGGGAAAGGCACTTAATGACAAAAATGTTTCCTACAGTTGGAAATTGCTTTGCATTCTCTCAGAAAAATAAAGGAAAGAATGAAAAACTTAATTATGTTTGGGATGATGTTAGGATAGGAGACCAGCTCTGCTTACTAATGGCTTCACTTAGCTAACCCTAAGCCATTGATACCTTCAAGCAGAATTGAATCATCAACCTTTCTGAAATATGAATGGGTTTCAGGTTGCTTTTCTCCTTTCCTGATATGAGTACTTGCAACCTCATTGGACAAAATTCTTTGCCTCTCCTAGGGGAACAGAAAGGTCCAGGATAAATTTCAGACAAATTTAAACTGACTGCCTAAAGCATATCTCTGCTCTGGTCAAAGGAGCATTGGAGAGCTAAAGCAAAATCACTGTTCAGCAAAAAGAGTGTATGCTGTGGGTAGCTCTGGAAGTTCCCCTTGCCAGAGAAGAAAATGTTGCTGAAAACACTGATGTTGAAGACCCTTGAAGAAAATACATCAGTTTGAAAGAGATTTGATCTAGCAAGAGAAGAACCAAATGCTTGTGGCCTGATGATGCATCCCTGTCTCAGGAAACAGTTTTCTGTAACACTGAAGTAGCTCTTCAAATAAGGACTTGTTGACAGCAAGTAAAAAGATCAGTGTAAGCGGAATGTCTTGATTTTACTTAAACAGAACATTTCAGGCTCTGAGAAAGGAAAAAAATCAAACACAGAAAGTTGTTTTATAAAACAGCAAAAGTTTGACCTTTTTTTAAAAGCCAAAGGTAAAGCAAAAGTACAGTTGACTTCTGTAGTGTTAGGGAATGTCAAAAAAATTGTTCATAAGGAGCTCAGGATAGCTGAGAAAAGACAAAACACATGGAGGCAAAATGAGTTAAGTGATATCTTCAGGATGATGCAGCAATTTAGTGGCAAAGCTGGAAAAGCTCCATGTTCCTTGGACACCTGTGCCTGCTTAACTGTATGGCTTTACAGCATGAGTTGGTAATCCCACTGATTTCCAATACGGTAAGCAGAGAAGGAATCTGATTGAGACACTATTTGTGGGGTGTGGAGAAAAGCAAAGCACTCATGTACATTAGACCTTGGCAGACTAGGCAAAACAGACTGCCTTGTGCAAGTACTCTGAAGAGATTAGCAGAGTAATATTTGTAAAAATTATTCAACTGAACAGAGATGAGAAGAAGAAATAGGAGAGTCCCAAGACTGATCGCTGCTCAGAAAAATCACTGAGAGACTTTAATTAATGTTAATTGGGATGAATTGATCTTTTTTTTAACATTAAGTATGCTTGAAACCACAGTTGAAAATGCAATCTTATATTAAGAAATTGAAGTTTTATGAAGATCAGAAGACACAAAGTAATAAATAAAATATAGCCCCAGTGTCTTTAATATTTATAAAATGTAAATTGGTAAAGGATATGGATGGGGTTACCTCAGAAAAAAGTAAGCATAGCCATTAGAAATAAGTACATCTGGAAAATTAGAAAGTCATTTCTGATCTGTCTCTGTTTTCAGACCGGTATTAAGTAAGTTTAGTAAAGTCTTACTCTGACAACACTTAATTATAAAAAGCAGCATGGTAAATGTATAGGATAGCTTTTTATGATTATTTGGTATGTATATAGTGAAATGTCAAAAGCTTTTTTTTCTACCTTATTACACACTAGCAAAGAGCTGATGGGTTTCTGAGCCTTTTTTTGCCAATTGTAAATTACCAGTATTTGCGATATGCACACACTGGAAAACTATTTCAGTTTTGCCTAGAAAAGAGACAGAGAAGGCAAATGAGGAATAGGAAAGAACTTATTTCACTAAATATTTAAGAGTCATTTGATTTTTAAAAAGCTTTTAAAATGAAAAATACACAGAATGGGAAGATTGTGCACCAAAGTGTTTCTCTAAGCATGTGTCCCAACTCTGCACTAAAGCTTTGAGTTAGAGAAGCCAATTAGAAGGCATGTGCTCCAGGACACAAAGTTTGCTAGAACCCAGATTTCCATGTGGCTGTAGAATTAGGCCTGTGCATATATCTTTGAATAAATGTAATGAACTATTAATAGACCATCTAACTGCCCTACATTTAGTTGAATAAGAACCTTTTTAGTAAACAAGTGCTCCTTCAGATTAGAGCGCTCGCATCCATCCACAACATTCACTCTCTTTCCTGCTCTCTGAAATTTGATCTTGATGTGGTAGTTCAATCCCTAGCTGTTGCTGAAAGAGCACCTGAGGGGTGATGCTGCAAAATGAAAGCTCAGAACAATGTTTGACAATTGTATCCATCTGAGCCAATTCTCAGAGATGCCCAGTAAGAGTGGGATTTGGCAAGTCACCCTACAGTTGATCAGAGGAGGAGGAATGTAAGGCTTTGCAGATCTAATGAAATCCTTGTCATAATTTTAGGTGTATTGCAGTGCTTCTGTGTACAATTTGCATCTGTTTCCAAGCATCATTTCTGAAATTTTTAAATAGAATTGAAAATGAGGAATATAACAGGATCAAAAAAAAAAAATTAAAAAAATATATCCATTCATGGAGAAGAGATGAATATGACAACACAAATGCAAGCTTGGTTTCATGATATTCCTAACTGCTGATGGTTGAAAGTAGTTGCTGCCAGAGGCAGAATCATGTAATATTATCCTAATTCTTGTAATCCTCCTCAGAGTAGCAACTTCTGGCCTGAAAATGTGTAGCAGGAATGCAATGGCATAAGAAAACTGTAGATGCTGTGTTACAACAAGGGCCCTGTTAGATAGCAAGAAGTTGCAGCATTAAGTCACAGGGCCCTTGTTGTAACACAGCATCTACAGTTTTCTTATGCCAGTGCATTCCTGCTACACATTTTCAGCTGTGGTGGGTTTTTTCTCCTTTCTTTTCCTTCTAAGTCTAGACAGTGATTTATCTCTACTGCATATAGAGAAGCAAGTAAATCTGGGCTGTTAACACTGGTGACTGTGTCTCTCCTTCCCTCCTCTCCACTTTTGTTTGGCACAGAAATGACTGTACCACAAATCTGTGTTTTCCAATTCAAATTTCTTCCTTATTCATCTGGAATCTCAGTAATATATCTGGGTCTCATGTCATACCATACAGTAGAATGGAAGGAACCTGAATGGGGTCCCTTGCTCAAACCACAGCACATCTACTCTGCTCAAAGCCCAGCAGAAGCCCCTGCTATGATTTTAATCTTCTGCAGTGAAGGAAACAGTTGCTAGGAGAATGCCAAGACTGGAAGCTACTTGGGATGCTGAGACAGGGCTATAAAATTTTAATGCAATGGCTGGAAGATAAAGTCACTGTAGTCTTCTAGATAGTACATACCAGAAAAATACTAAGGGGTTAATATTTTTACAGAGCATTATGGTCTATCTTTCTTCATTTGACTCTGAGAGCTATGGACCTTCACATACTCTGCCCGAGATTCCTTTCTCTTTCAGTCTTATCCCCCCTCTGCTGCAAGAAATACACAGGGTGTTCAGTTTCACAGATTGTCCCAACACACAGCTACTGGCAAAATTTCTTCAGATTGCCATAAAGGGGCACCTGATGAAACCTAAGTTCTTGGAGCATTGGCTTAATTCTCATCAGAAACAGAAAATTTTCTCCAAAACTCTGACTGGCTGATGAGATTTAAGCACTCTGCTGGCACACAAAGCTTAAGACCCACTATCTCTTTTAAAGGAGACAGTGTGCAAGGGCCTCACATTGTTGGAGAGCAGTGGTGGCAGGCCAGAACCCAAAGAAAAGAGCTGCTGAAAATGCCTCTTACTTCGTTGTGGCTCAGGATGTGCAGAGAAAAACATTCCAGGCTCATTCCTTGACCTTTTCCTGGAAGGAATTATCCAGGTTAGCAGCATCACTAAAAAAAGTCCACAGATTACAGAGGGATAGTTACTGAGATGGGACATCAAACTTTGACATTGCTAGAGCGCATCTACTCCTGCTGTACATTCCCCTGCTGAAATTATCATTTTAAGCACTGGCTGGAAACCTATTAACTCTGTGCAAGGTCTTTTGTCTTGATCATCAGAGCTAGCCAGTGACTGATCTTTGATCTGCTCAAAGTGATAGGCACTACTTTTAAAAAGAGCTAAGCGTCTGGTATTCAACAAAAAGGTCTTGTAGGGAAATGAGAATTGTGGGAAGTCTATCTCACTGCTATTGCTTTCTTTCATTAGCTGAGCCCAAATTTATGGTTGTTTCCATTTCTGTTGAAGGAACAGATTATGCCTAAGAGGGGGTGGGGTGGAAGGGAGAGAGGGAGGGAGGGAGAAAATGGAAGAAGAATCTCAATTATTTCCAGTTTTAGTGAATCAGTAAGAATGAGAGTGAGTAATTAAGTATCTATTTANAAAAAAAAAAAAAAAAAAAAAGAACTTTACAATGGGCACCTACAGAGATCAGAATGAGGAGGAGATGAAGTCAGGTGAGGAGAAAGGGAGAAAGGTTTGGGAATATATGGGATCAATATAGGCATAATCAGGTTCACCACTGAGTTTGCTTTACCAACCTTTAGCTGTCAAATTGTTCATTATCTCCACCTGAGCTGGCACTCCTTTCTTCCTTGCTACTGGTTGGGAGAAATGCATACCTGAGAGCATGATGTCCCAGGTGCACACCTTAGAATGGAATGCACTGCTGCCAACAGTGTATGCCTCTCCCCAGTGACTAGAAAGTCTTAGAACAGATGCTAAACTTGTAGCTGTCAAACTATTGAGCAAGTGCTCACTCCTCCTTTTCTATTGCCAGGTTCATTGCAAAGCCCTAGTGTGGAGGAGTGCCCAAAATCAGAGAACGTTATGCTAAATCGGCAGCTTAGTTAATCTTAGTTAATCATGGCCTTAAACCAGTTTGCAGTCTGTTTCTGTCTCTGGAGCTGGAGATGGCTGTGTCCAGCAAAGGGCAGCCCCTGAATTCTTGTCACAGAGGCAACCCCTGTAAGACTCTTGCTGTCAGCATCTGGACTTATGAACCCTGTGATACAGGTGTAAGTGCTCCCAGACTTTGTCTCTTCTGCTGTAGAAATGCCCTGCATTTCTAAGCTAAGGTTCAGAGGGTAATTGTTCTAGTGTCTGGAATTTTGCTTTTTGTTTTAAATATATTTTTCAGATTATATCGAAGCAGGAAAAGCCACAGGGCTTCATGTGTCCTAATTAAATCCATTGAAGCAAATCATCTTTGTGCTTCCTTTGTTCTCCATTGTCTGTGGTGTTTCTGTCTCTTCTCCATCCTGAGCTGGTACCTTCTTCTGGGAGCCACACACTTGCTCTGATAAAGGCTGATAAAATTAGTGCCCCAGAAAAGTAACTTTCCAAGCACAAGGCTGAATAAACAGACAAATAATATTTTGACACAGCTTTACTGAATAATAACAGAGTCCTCATGCTTGCAATCGCTGCACAGGGAATCTGATGAGAGATGGAATATTGATGGGCAGTCCTGAGAGCAAGCAGGTGCTTAAGAGCCAGCTATGATCATGCTATGTCATTGAGCTGTGCTTGTTTTCAGACAATTGGAGGCTGTGTCTCTGTAAGACTTAAACTTTTTTTCTCCTGACACATAAGTGCGAGGGGCTAGTTTCTTTCTGTGGTGAGAATGAAGTCAAACAAGAGCAGGAACTGGGGCTGAGGAACCTGCCACGCTGGGAAAGTGACAGGCAAGCTGTTACCAGTAAAGATGCCGTGAATGCATGAATACATAAATAAAAGGGAAATTTTCTATCAGCAGAGATGCACACCATGTTTCCCACTCTTCCTGAAAGTACTCCAGAATTAGAAGCTTGTGCCCAACTTAAAAATCTGCACACTAGTTTTTTTGCCAATGTGCAAACTTCCTACCCTCCCACACTCCACATACCTCTTTGATAAAAATCCTGCAGATGATGGATTTCCACCCTTGAAAGACATAAGGTCAAGAACAATAAGGTACCTGAACTCACACACCTCAGCATCTGCTAATCAAGATCTGAAAGGCAATCACAGGGTATATACTTGTTAGACCTGTTTTCATGGTGCCAGGACCTGTCCATCAGTGACCATGAAACAACATCTTTTCACTCCTGCAGGCCAGCCAGCTCAGACACAGAGATATGTTTCTACTTTTTCTATTTGTTCTGCCTGGGCTCTAGTCTGGGCTGAGCTTATTGGTGGCTTCTCTGTTCTGCACACACAGAGCCCTTCCTTTCAAGGGCGTCTCAAAAGCTACAGTGCTCCTTCTCTCAGTATCAGAGTTCCTAGGTTTGACACTGAGTTTCTGCTAACTCTTATGAGATTGGTAGTAGTTTTTAAAGAACTCTACTGTTAATAAAAAGCATGCTTCCACTAACACAGGACTTCTCTTGTGGCAGCAAACACTGAAATTTGAAAGAGCTTTTCTCCCAGCTTCTCAATAAAAACTGCTGAGAACTGTTGAGAAGATGAAAAGATTCCAGGTTTTAGCAGCATTTTGGATACCTAGGGCTATTACCAAAAAGGCTGAGGCTTTGACCAAAAACCCCAACCAGCTGATCTGAAAAAGCTCATGTGATCCCAAAAAAACTATTTGAGAGTATTCTTACTTGATCCTTTTAATTACTCCTTTTTTACATTTGAAGAATTGTTCATTAATGCCTGGAAGCAATGTAATTCTTAAGTAATAGGGTTCCTAATGGCTCATGGCTTTGCTAGGCATGTACAGATATTTTATGATGAGAAGGTGCTAAGCAGAGGCTGGGATATAGAACAGCATAATTAGCAGATCATGTTGATGATGTGCATGGTCACAATTATTTGCATGCTCAGTAACTGATGGTTTCCTTCCAACACTCCTTGCCCCTTGAGGTCATACAAGGTGTGCTTTAAGGTCTCTCTGCCCTCTTCCTCTGCCTCTCACACCCCACACCCAGCTACTGGCAGATTCATTAATGACATCAAAGTGCTCAGAAAATACAAAAATAAAATAGAGAGCCAGTTTCCCTTTGCCTAGTTGGAGGAGGATAAGATGAACATGGCTGAGTATCGATTACTCCATAAATAAGTTCTTTGAACTGCTGCTTTTTGACATGGGCACAACAAAAATCCAACATGCTGCATGAATACCATTCACTACTGTGACGAAAATCCTCACCCAGTTAGATCAAGAAAAAGAAAGAAAATGGGCCTGTTACTCTTTTCTTGACTCACTGTCTGGAAGATGAATGCTTCTATGCTTTTAGAGGTTAACACTTCAGCTGTTCCATACAATTCTGTCTGAATTGCTACGAGGTCTTGCATATAGGGAGAGGACAAGAGAAACTGGAGACTCCAATCAAGACCTTGAGAACTTTTGAAATTTATTAAAATTATTAAAGAGCCTTAGAAAAGGCTCTTTTTGGTACTTTAGTGAATGGATGCTGGTAGGAGATTAAATGCCTTCGTCTTGGTGCCACAGAACTAAGGTATGCCTGGGAGAAATGTGCAGTAGAGGCAGCAAGCTCCTCTACCTATGGCTCATCTGCCCCTTCTGCAGTCCAGCTCTTAGCCTGATGTGGGCTGTGAGCTCCATGGGCTCTGCCCCTGCTCACATATCCCTGACAATACAAAACATTTGTTCTCTGACTGTGGCCAGCCAAGAGAAAGGTTGTGCAAAGCTCAACAGTTGATTTCACATGGAGGAAATAAGAAATACACACCTCATCTCTAAAATGGGTTTTAAGCTATCAGCCCAAGCTAGTTTCTTGCTTTTGCAATGGTCTGAGGGTTTTTTATGCCATGGCTGTTTACAGTTGGAAACAACTCTTCAGGTTTGTGATAGCAACCCAACCTTGCAGCACTATACAGACTGAGTGGGTCTCTCACTTCAACACCATTATTGCTGTTTGGTTGGATTGTTAAGATGAACAAGACATTTTCCCTAACCAGCTTTCACTACAAACATGTCTTCTCTAGTTTCTTGGGAAGCAAGAAAGCTACCTTGAATTACGTAAGGAAGAGGCTGCTGTGCCAGTTCAAAAAGGGCTAGAGAAAAAAAAAAGTGATTTGCCCTTCATTTTTTCATGTCCTTCTGAAAAGCTGTAGAATATGAATTAACACTCATGATTTCCTACTTGCTCTTTTGGATGTCAAAAGTTTTCTTCCTATTTTTAAAGCATTTTGATGTCAGATTTCTCACTTCTGTTGCCAGTTAATGGGATTGAGAAATACTCTTTGTACTTCAGAGGGAAGAGTGTGTCAAAGGTTTGAAACTAATTGATTAACTACGTTTGATTTTACTGAGTTTGTGACAGAGTTTGTGACAATGCCTTGGTCTCCACAAATGTACTGGCAGGGTGGCTGTGCTAATTAGATCCTAGCTGCAATGCCAGGATTTATTCCACAGAGAAGAATCCCCAAGGAATTGATAAGAACAATGAAATGGTCTCAAAGCAAGGACTAAAGATAATCACCTAACTAATCTTTCTTGATCTCTTACTATTGTGAATTACATTATCTGGTGCTGTCAACAAAGTCAGCATTTACAATTTTGGTATAGGCTAATTAAAAAAAAAAAAATCTTACTGGAAAGAGGCAGGTTATTGTCCTGTCAAATTCATCCTATCAACACAGGGAAGTTACTGAGGACAGTGTAACATATGAAAATATAAGAAACAACTTCTTATATTTCAGTATGTCATCATTGTAAGCAGTGACTCTGTTTCAGAAGAGACTCAGTGTAGCCATTTTAGAAGAGTAAATCACACTTAAATTTTCTGTTCACCAATAAATTAATTGTCTCCCATATAGTCACACAGAAAGCTGAGAAAAATTGCAGATTCATACCTGAGTGTTGGTCTAAGTGCTCCTTTTCCTCCCGGATTATTTCCCAAAATTCTCAGCAGTAGTGATATGAGTACTACTTTTATACCTGCTAGTTGGCCCTATTCTAATTTTTTTTTTAATGCTTTTTTTTGGTGCAATAATCTATTTTTAAGATCTGTTGAATTATTTTAGAAAATGATCTTTTTCATTTCCCTCAAACCTACTAATAGCTTTATATTAGAACCTGTCTAACAGAAGACTGCAATTAAATGCTACTCTCCCTCACAGTTCTGAACTTCAATAGAGAACACAAATTTACCTGAAGCATACTTTCAGTCATGTACCAGGATTCCACTTCCAGAACCCTTTCTAAGTTCCTTCTTCCTCTGCTGTGATGAGCTCTGTTAACCTA
Source organism: Turdus rufiventris (assembly GCA_013186435.1). Taxonomy (NCBI): domain Eukaryota; kingdom Metazoa; phylum Chordata; class Aves; order Passeriformes; family Turdidae; genus Turdus; species Turdus rufiventris. The sequence goes on from PYHW01010577.1 coordinate 111,331, forward strand.
TTGCTTTGCTGATAACACCATTCTGCACGCTCATGAGCACTTTATATTGTACTACAAAACGCCAAGGAATATGTAAAGTTTCATAATATCTATAGCTGATATGTGCACAGAGAAATGTTCTAGAAATATGTTAGAAACAAAACTGACAGTAAGAAACTGTTTTTAAAAAAAACTGCCTTTCATGGGTTTGCAAGGATTTGCAGAGGTGAGATGCAGAGTGTTCACACAGTTTATGTACTGAAAGCTGAACTTAAAATGAATCAGCCATTTATTGCTCAACCTCTGAATTTTCAGCTTCAAGATCCAATCTGCAAAAGTGCTTGTGATCATGGAGGTAATGAAATACTGAATCTCACCAAGAACGAACCTAGAAAGGCAGAATAATAATAAATGTTTAAGCCTCATGAGCTAACAATGAGTTCCCTAGCCCCCTGGAGAGCACAAACTATATTTCTTTTAGCAGTTATCTGGATCTTCATCATACTTTGCACTCCAAGAAAAAATGTTACTACTCATCCTGTGGTGAACCACTCCTTATCCTCTGGAGCACTTGTATTAGGTTCTTGTAAAAACATACTGTCTGGATTAGAGCTTTCAAAATAAGATTTAGTAATGCAAAAATAAAAACAAACCTAAAAAGTCTAAACCAAACAAGAACCAAAACAAAAAAGAGCTGTCACATGTAGTAAACACAGGCTATGGAAAAGAAATAGTTTTGTCTAATCTAAATTGCCTCAGTATCCTGGGGAAACAATTTTACCAGCCTTGTACCAAAATAAAGGTTTTCATTTGACAAAGGAAATAAATACAGGCAGGAAGAAGGATGAGCAACTTATAGTACATGTTCTGATCTTACATAGTGCACACATAAAGAAAGATACAGCCTATGGATTTATTTATGCACTCAGATATCTTGCTATATCATAAATTCTTCTAAAGTCATACAAGCAACTGCATTTATCCATTTTCAGGACACTGCCATTGGCTTCTGGGAAGTTTTTCTTGTGGAAAACTAAATGTAGACTCTGGAAAGGCAGAAAATCATAAGCTGCTTTGGCTAGGAGCACCTAGCTCTGCATCCCTGGAAAATGCCTCTGTTCTCAAGGGAGCCTTCTGCAGCTTGACCCCATCTAGGTGATAATGGAGCAAATCTAAACTTTCACTGTAACCTATGAGCAATTAAACTGCAGTTGTTACTGTGGAATATGTAAATTTTCTTTCTTCTTATCCTGCTTTAATTCTTTGAAGTGTAGAATTGACCCAGATTTTCTTAATTGAAACTGCAAGGTGGATTCTGGGGGAGAGATTTTTCCACAGGACCCAACAGATTTAGGATTATAGCATATCCTGTACTTATCTTGGGCCCTGTGGTCATGAGTCAGTGCACTGATTTTGGTCCACCCTCCAGGTACCTAAAATGAGTATTTTGGAGCCTCTGATCCTATGCTCTTCTTCGTGAGTCAGATATTCTCTGCTTACTCTTGAGATTTCTTCTCTGATTACTAGATGGAAGAACTTTGCTAGTCAGCAGTAATTTAATTATTTCCATTCCTGAAGCTTTCAAGACCTCATTCCCTCTCACTGAGGCTGACCATATTGCAGGAATGCATTGTTTTGATATGGATGCTGCACACACAAAATGAAGGAAATAATCATATTTGCAAACAGAGAAAATGAAAACATGTTTTCTGCTGAGTATTCTGAAAAATTCATAGTATGTGATACCTATGCCTATAGTTTTTCAGAGTCTTGGTTTCCAAACAGTAGTAAATTTGTTTACAAATTTTGCTTCACGCTGCCTGTATGTAGTAATTGGAAAAAATGGCATTTGACTGGGAAAGCTTAGAGTAGTCCAGTGACTTGAGCAGTGACCAGAATGGCCAGTTTGCTTCGGCAAAGTCAGCACACACAGCAGATTAAGCCAAAATGTGTTTCCATTCTGCCTCTATGCAAACACACCCAGCACGGGGACAAAACAAGAGGAGTTAGAGTAACTTCTGTAACTAGGCATCAGGAGAGCAGACTTTAGGCTCTTCGGAGATCTGCTTGGTAGAATACTATGGGATAAAGTCCTGGAGTGAATAGGATCCATAAAAGATGTTCAATATACATGGTTCTCCACCTCCAAACTCAGAAGCAATGAATCCCAACAGAGATGCCCAGCAAGCTCATGGAGCAGATCCTCTAAACTGGAGGGACACATATTTGATGGCTGGACCATTTGGTGTTTAAGGAATTGGTTGGATGGACACTGAGGGCTGTGGTGTAACATCATATCCTTAAGGGAAAGGGAGTAAAAATTCTTGCAGTCAGAAGCAACAACAAAAGTCAGCAGGTCCACAAAAACTCACAACATTTTATTAGCAAATTGCACTCCTGGCATGGAAATTGGCATTAGTTAGTCCTTGGCCTACCATATAAGCACATGACAGTGGATTTTGGGTAAAGGATTAAGATGAAAGGGAAGAGACAAGGGAAGAGATGAATTAGAGAAGAAGTGAGAAGAGGGAGGAAGGAAGGAAGGAAGGAAGGAAGGAAGGAAGGAAGGAAGGAAGGAAGGAAGGAAGGAAGGATTCCAGGAAGGAAGGATTCCAGGA